>OU744730.1:3317581-3917581 GCA_916613615.1 Steromphala cineraria | reverse complement strand
TAACACTAACATGCCATGCTTAGCGCTGGGGTGAGACTTAAACTGGATGCCGGTGTTGATCATTGAAGTTTTCACGTTAAGACATGAACAAAAACGGACAAAGTGCATCCCCCTGTAGTGTCCACTGCTAAGGATCAGCTCTTGTCACCATGGATATGTTATCGCGACGGTGACAGCTTTAGAAAGTTTGACCACTTGAAAATGGACGGGTAAATGACCACAGGTCACTCCACCTGAAGTGGTTAGGGTTCATGTTGACTGGTTTCGGTTTTTGAAGCGAATTTTCGAATATTTACCCTTCTAACCGAAACAGTTATTATAATTCATTTAAAATGGGGTAAATAAATTACGTAGAATTGAATCGGCCTTTAAACCTTATTTCGAACATTTACTATTTCAACTAATACAGTGAAATTAAGTTTACAAAAAATGTGACTTTGAAGAAATGTCTATCAAATGAACTTACCATTTACCATTATTTACAGGGAATATCATGATGTGTCTCAAACACCTATATACGTAGGCTGGACTTTTGTACTATTCTTTGATCGTGTACCATTTTGAATTTTTTTTCAAAAGATATGTTTCTTTTTTTCTTTTCTCTAATCAGTGTATTCAATGGTTACAAAAGGGTCAATGCAACCAAATACCTGGTTAAGTGTATTGATTTCTTTGACACTATTTTCATAAGATCGGGAAAACTGTTTAAGTTTTTTTCTCAGTTTTGCAATTCAAATATTTGTTTAACTTTCTCGGACTTTGCAATAATTTCAAGTTTTCAAAACATTAAACAGCTTCTAGCAGGCGACTTGACCGTAGAGCAAATCAAATGCATCATACAAAACATTAAACAGCTTCTAGCAGGCGATTTGACCGTAGAGCAAATCAAATGCATCATACAAAACATTAAACAGCTTCTAGCAGGCGACTTGACCGTAGAGCAAATCAAATACATCATACAAAACATTAAACAGCTTCTAGCAGGCGACTTGACCGTAGAGCAAATCAAATACATCATACAAAACATTAAACAGCTTCTAGCAGGCGACTTGACCGTAGAGCAAATCAAATGCATCATACAAAACATTAAACAGCTTCTAGCAGGCGACTTGACCGTAGAGCTAATCAAATGCATCATACAAAACATTAAACAGCTTCTAGCAGGCGACTTGACCGTAGAGCAAATCAAATGCATCATACAAAACATTAAACAGCTTCTAGCAGGCGACTTGACCGTAGAGCAAATCAAATACATCATACAAAACATTAAACAGCTTCTAGCAGGCGACTTGACCGTAGAGCAAATCAAATACATCATACAAAACATTAAACAGCTTCTAGCAGGCGACTTGACCGTAGAGCAAATCAAATACATCATACAAAACATTAAACAGCTTCTAGCAGGCGACTTGACCGTAGAGCAAATCAAATACATCATACAAAACATTAAACAGCTTCTAGCAGGCGACTTGACCGTAGAGCAAATCAAATGCATCATACAAAACATTAAACAGCTTCTAGCAGGCGACTTGACCGTAGAGCAAATCAAATGCATCATACAAAACATTAAACAGCTTCTAGCAGGCGACTTGACCGTAGAGCAAATCAAATGCATCATACAAAACATTAAACAGCTTCTAGCAGGCGACTTGACCGTAGAGCAAATCAAATGCATCATACAAAACATTAAACAGCTTCTAGCAGGCGATTTGACCGTAGAGCAAATCAAATGCATCATACAAAACATTAAACAGCTTCTAGCAGGCGATTTGACTGTAGAGAAAATAAAATACATCATACAAAACATAAAAAAATGTATGACTGCATCGCCGATCCTTATTACATATTCATTTCTTATCTATTCTTATGATTGTGTATCTGCATTATGTATCTGGTTAAGGTAACGTTGAGCTATTTCAGTGCATTTGTGCTCTACGTCACGACTTTTGCGAAAATGACGTTGTAACCCTTCGAAAGGCTTGAGTACTTGAAATTCAATACTGCGGACACGCGTTGACGCAAAACTCTAAAAATGGTTGCAAACCTTTGGATGGAAAGATTTAAGTAAAAGATGAACTGTTTCACCGACTTGCAAATAGATCTGTCTTGCCAAACTGATCCACAGTATAAGTAAACATAGTCTCAATTTTACCCGTTTCACTCCGATATTGAGTCTTAAAAAGTCTGGAAGCTAGAGGGTCGCGTCAACCGACCTTCCTGCGACCTATGACCCTCCAAAGTTATACGTGCGAAGTCAGACTATTGTGGCTTGGTAAGATGAGTTCTGATTGTTCAATTCGATACGTGGGCTGACGCGACCCTCTTCTATACCTTTCTAGACTCAATATCGGAGTGAAACGGGTAATATTGTAGCTAGGTTTACTTAAATGCCCTTGTCATTAAAGGGACAGTAGCACGTATTTTGATAATTCTTTATTTTAATTTTTTCACTGATAATTGTAAGTAAATGCTAAATCTATTATCTTGACAGTGTCAAAAATATTCAGAGGACAAAGTATATAATTCATATAAAATTCATTGGCGGCCATTTTGTGTGAACACCTTTAATTCATTTTGTGTAAGAAAAAGGAATCGCATGGCTTAACTTTACGTTACATATTTGATTTATTACTGCTTCATTTAGTTTTAATACATTCTTTTTCAATTGGAACCATTAATTTTTATTTTCCTGACATCACCTTCAACCCCTAAAAACGTGGCACTGCCCTTTTAATGTATATATGACTTGTAAAATGTGTGAATTGAGTATTCTTGAAAATGTTTAACATTTTTTGTTTAAATGCAAATCTTACAGTGTTATAAGAGGTAAATATATCCAGATGAATAGTAAATTTAATAAAAGTTTCTTAATAAAATAATATTTAACTAGTAATTGAAGCTATACCCTTGTTACCTGTATCCTGGGCTCAGAAGCTTGATTCGCTCGCGCGGCCCGACTTGGGATTTAGCCAATCAAATCGTTTTCTCGATGACATTTTATCGAGAAGGTGGCGAGAAAAGGATTTGATTGACTAAGTCGAGCCGCGCAAGCGTATCTAACTTCTGAGCCCAGGGTACAAATATGTGGAGGTAGCGGAACGTTCGTATCCTGAGACAGGATGTATCAAACGGTATGGAAACGGTGTATGATAGGTCTGCTGGCAGCACTGCTAATTAATAATAATAATAATAATGGGCATTTATAAAGCGCTATATCCATACACAAGGTGCATGCTCAAAGCGCATTGAAAATAAGAAAATTTAAGGTGATGAGATGAAATGCTATGAAATAAAGCCTAAAAGTAATACTGGTAGCATTGATTAAGGATATTTATAATTAGAGTCTATGGGTAGAATTTATGAATAATAGCTAGAAAATAGATGAGTTTTGAGCTGTGATTTAAAAACGGTCAGTGAGGATGACATTTTGATGACATAAGGAAGTTGGTTCCAAAGTCTTGGAGCAGTACAGCTGAAAGATTTAAGTCCATAACTGGTGTTTTTATACTTTGGCATCTGGAGAAGTTTCAAATTCTGGGATCGAAGATCTTTTGCAGGGGTATAGTCCTCCAAGGAATTTAAAAGATATGCTGGAGCCATATTATGTTGACATTTGTAAGTAATACATAGAACTTTAAATTTGATTCTCGCTTCGATGGGAAGCCAATGTAGACACTTAAGCACAGATGTTATGTGACATGCTTAATTGAAGGGGTTATTTATTCAAGTCTAGTTACAATGAACGTCAGATCTCAAGTTGATATGTTGAATGTCACACATGTGTATTTATTGATATCGAAGTTTGATAGCGAGAACAAATATGAACCAATATCAACCTTTTGTAAAATGTGTAAATAAACATGTATTTTTTCATGATTTTAAAGGGGCAGTAGCACGTTTTGTGATAATTTTATATTTTGAATTTTTCACTGATAATTGTACGTTCATGCTTAATGTATTATTTTGATAATGTCAAGAATCTCATTACACAAATCAATCATCCATAGTCAGAGAAGAAATTATAAAGATTTACATAATAGTCTATTGGCTGCATTTTTGTGTGAACACCTTTAATTCATTTTGTGTAAGAAAAAGGAACCGCATGGTTGAACTTTACATTATATAGTTGATTTATTACTACTTCATTTATTTTAAATACATTGTCTATCAATTGGAACCATTTATTTTCATTTTCCTGACATCACCTTAATCCCCCCCCCCTAAAACGAACTACCGCCCCTTTAAAGTAGAGAGGCCTATTGAAGGGGCAGAAGTGGGTTGTTAGGGGGAATATAAGGTGATGTTAGAAACATGAAAATAAATGGTTCCAATTGAAAGACAATGTATTTGAACTAAATGAAGCAGTGATAAATCAGTTATAAGATGTAAAGTTCAGCAAATAACTTTTTATAAACAAAATGAATTATAGATGTTTAAACTTAAATGATCGACTTGTTTTATTCTTTATAATCTGTTTTGTGACAATGGGTGATTGTTTTGTGTAATGAGATGTTTTACAATATAAAAATATTACAACTAGTATAAACGTACAATTATAAGTGAAAATTTTGAAATATAAAATTTTCAGAAAACGTGCTATGGTCCCTTAAAAATCTTACCAAGTTTCGCTATCTATTCAAGACACGAAAATGACCATGGCTAAGTCCAAAAGCGACAGAGAAATTAAAGCCATTGTCAAAAAAATTCATTTCAAATAAAGTTTACTACATTTTGTAATCATTCTGATTAAAGAATGAAAACGACAGAACTTTAAAACAAAGTACTTCTTATCGAACAATCATTTCAGTAAACAACCAGCTAATCAAAATTGAAGGGGGGAAATTCGTCAATTTAAAGCAGGCAGGGGTCAAAATTTTGAAAGTTTGAAATATATGATAATGAAAGTTAACCTATTCATTTAACTAAAATCTGACATAACTGGTTAATCATAATAATAATAATCATAATGAATCACTTATCATTTACAACTACAGAACTAACATTTATTTATCATTAATCATAACGTTTATGAAATGAACGAAGCCACGCCACTTTTCTTAGTTTCAGACATTACGAAAATGATAACCAGATATGAGAGATTTTACGAGGGATTCGATGAATAATCGATAACTTTAAAGAGACACAGAGTACTGTATGTTGATAGGATCACATATGTCAAATTTTGAAATCGATGTTATTACATCGGGAACCACTAACTGTTACTGAAAATAACAAGTTGAAGGTAAATCAGTACATTAGAGCGAAAATACGGCCATTCAAAGTCGGGATTTTTATCGAAAACCGGACAATGTGGCTCGAGTGGCGCTCGCAAATTCACGAAACGTAATTTCGAAATCTTGTCTTAAGCTGACAGGAAGATATATTCGATTCGATAGTGTTTATTAGGTATTGTAACTAATAGGTAGATTAATTGGATGCATAATTTCGAATATTAAACGTATTTGAGATGTTTTTTTGATGTTTCCATAAAATCAAGATATTATGCATAAATGGATATATTTGTAAGTCCAGTGATGATATATGAACTACAATCAGCATATCAGAAATTTTGTAGTTTATGAAAACCAAATAAAATTTTAAGAAAGATACTCTGTGTCACTTTAAAGAGAAGCTGTATAACCTTTTTTAAACAAGTTTCTTTAAACAGCCAAAACAGCAACGATACATCGTTTCTCAATGAAACTACAGCTAAGTAAACATTTCGTAACAAGGCGTCTGCTTGTCGCCGTCCAGCGACAAACCAAAACAAGGCTGAGAGGCCACGGGAAGGGGAAACCGGAAATGACGTGGCAGTAGGTGGAGCGTTTGTCTGCTAATATGGAAAATGATTGGCGAAATCCGTAGTTCTGCGTTTTCCAAGCGATTTACAGTTTGTCATATCATTGTGTTAATGTCAACTGTCCTAGAATATCTCCTGATGAAGTCCCCGTAGACAAATTTCCATCACATTGTTAAAATCTCTATTTGACGTCACATATTCGTAATTCACCTTATCGTTTTTGTTTGTTTATTTCTCAATCAACGTTCACTCGCCTTATTATACATAACTACTCACAATTCAATTTGCTATTAAAGGGTATTATACAAACTTGTAAATGATTTTTTTATGAATAACGACTGACAACGCTGTCAATGAAAGCTTTTTTAACAGAAATAAAGTTACTAAATGTTCGTATAACGATCCGTAAAAAGTTCACGTATGTGAAATGTTCATCATTTTCATTTTTAAAGGGGCAGTAGCACGTTTTAGGGGGAATCAAAGTTGATGTCAGGAAAATGAAAACAAATGGTTTCAATAAAAAGGCAATGAATGTAACTAAATGAAGCAGTAATAATTCAAGTATATAACGTAAAGTTTAGCCATGCGATTCATTTTTCTTACACAAAATCAATTAAAGGTGTTTGCAAAAAATGGCCGCCAATGGACTTTATGTGAATTCTCATACTTTGTCCTCTGACTGTGGCTGATTGGCTTGTGTTATAATATTGTTGAAACTGTCAATATAATACATTTAGCATTAACTTACAATTATAAGTGAAATATTTCAAATATAAACTTATCAAAACACGTGCTACTGCCCCTTTAAAGGGAGATACTTTCAGTATGACGATACTGTTTTCTTCCTGCTTGCATCTGGTGGATCGGATCTCCTACACATTGTTTTTAATCGTTTTGTTGTTCATTGTTTCTCGTATCGTCATTGACAAACAATACCCGTAAAATTAAACTATGCCGGAAATTATTTTCCCAAAACAAGCATAACGCCTACGATATTTCTCCAATGTTAAACATGACATTAATTCGTAAAAGTTATTTTTGAATAAAGTAATCTCACGTTAGCTATTCGATTTCATTTCCAAACTACAATTTAATAAAAGGTATTCACACAATAATGGCCGCAAAAAGTTTCATTAACTTATTATTTTCCTCCACGACTTGTAATAATTGGGTTTGAATATAAAAAAAATCTCTTTTGAAGATAATACATCTGATGTCAGCTAACATTTGCTGAGAGAAAAATGAGATTAATGCAGAAAACTGTCCCTTGAATAGAAAACTAACATTGCCAGAGTTGAGTATGGGCTCTCCTCTTTAAGCAGTTTCATATTCACAGAGTGTATATCTGACATCATACCACATCCTGGGACGTCCCTCAAGGACATTTTTATAAATGCCATGAGTATCACATAAACCTTGATCCAAGATTTCATTTTCACTTTCACTAGAATGTCACATATATAACGGCTACTGGTATTATTGCAGGGAGAAAGCCCGCAACTCTACTGTGGCTATGTGATGCGGTGAAACCTTCGAGTGTCGGTTGGAACAAGCGCACTTTGGGTGATACTGCGCTGAAATTCAGTGTAGCTGAATTTCAGCGCATTATCACCCATAGTGCGCTAGTATCCAAACCTTACTGCGTATAGAAAAGTTATCAACTGCAGACAAAGTTGCAGAGCCCCACTTGATCCGAATCCGAATGTTCTAAGCACATTCAATAAAGCATTATCTCCCCACAGAGACAGCCTGTGTTCCAATTAGCCAAAATCCCGCCCACTTGATTTCATGGAACAGAATTAATCAGGGAGAACGTAAGAACATTCAGACTCGAGCATATCTACACCAAAAGTATTGTTTGAATGATGATTTAACCCTTGTTCTTATAAATTTGAGAATACTACATCCAAAACACGGCATATTCTAAATTGAAACTTTTACCACTGTGTATAACTGTACACCGGAACTAGCGAGGTGTACGGCGGAGAAATGTTGCTAGCGAGGAGCGTGATCGCAAACGGGATCACTTAAAAAGCAATCATCGCCGTTTCATCAACGTTTTCTATGCTATTATCATGTCAATAGCTTTCCGAGACATAACTATTTAATGTCATATCCTGTTCATAGTCAGAGATAGCAAATATGTTACTAACAACAGCATTACTCGCAACTGTCATTGTTACTGTCCTTTGGATACAGAATGACAAGCACGTACATTTTACTAAGTATGTGTGCTAAAATTACCACATTATGTTGATTATTTGAAAGTTTTGAAGTAAAGTATTACCTAACTTTCGATTTCGGCTCCTCGCTAGCAACATATTTCCGCCGTACACCTCGCTAGTTCCGGTGTACGGTTATACACAGTGTTTACATATGATATTCAACTGAAGTGTTTACTTTCTTTACCCTGACGGTAACAAGATACAAGATACAAGATACAAGATACAAGATACAAGATGTTCATGAGACCAAGCCTGCCATGCATAAGTGCAGGGAAAAGGCATTACCAAGCGGACAAGCTGACATTTATGTGGTGAAGATTACCACCATTATAACACATTACCCATCATAGTGAACAGCTCAGAACGCACCATGACTTTATTTCGCACAGGTACAATACGGCAGTAATACATGTATACAAGCGGATAAATGATTAACCAGAAGATTTCTTATAAGTAAGGTTAATTCATTAAACAGTTTCTAAATTTGAAGCATATTTAGTCCTTCTTAAGTTGAATCGATAAATACACACTTCTTCCTTTGGTTAAATATTCACAATTATCTGTCTCATCTCCAGCATTTTCCCACACAACACAATTACTACTTTCTCTTAGATTTAGGTATCCTTTTCAATTTTAACTGGTTACAATGATTTCAATACAGGAGAATGACAGCTCAATTTTGAATTGTAAACAGACACACAATAAGAATAAAACTGTAAAGCTTTCATATTTTTCAGATTTTACGATGACAATTGACCATTTCAAGAGAATTATGAATATTGAAAATGGTATAGAGCAATATTCATTTTTGAAGATTTAAATTTCAATTCATTAATTCTCAAAATAGAATCAAAGTTGAATTGAATTTAATTGCAAAAGTCACAGAGAAGAAAAGAAGTCTAATAAAAATAAAAAACTGAATTTACTTTAAATAATTTGAGAGTTTATAACACAAGCAATTAATTATTTACATCACTTATAGTAATTTTAGAATTAGAATTTTTTAATCAATTTGAACAATGCGATATGCGCAGTGAGAATTCATCTGTTATTCTTCTCGAGAATATCGTGATAATTTAGAGGATTTTTCTCAAATCTCAAACAGGAAACACATTGACATATGACTGTAGATGAATCAAAGCGGACACGGAAGGTCTATGTTGCATTGTTTTGAGACTTGATCTGATAGGCAGTACCATTGTTTTAGGTTAACAAAGGGATTCTTCGAAAATATAAATAAATTTTATCAATAGCGAGACAAAGTTTTAACCTAGACAAAGTTTAGACGTATATATGTCACATAATTTGACAAGTTACGCCAATCACTTTCCCTCTCAAATATGAGTAAAAGCGGTTCAGTACTGTTTACATTAAAGTGGCCGCCAGTAATTTCCGTTTATTATATATATATTTGATGAAATGAAGTAAGTTATGGAATTTCAAATGTTTGACTTTTTAAATAGGCTTTCTGTAATATTGGCTCCTTCAGTCAAAGAAAATTTACATTTTAGCGTAAAGCAATGGTTTAAATTGTTTCTTAAATCCATTTTCCATGACTTTGAGTAGCCACAAGATATCGTATTTCATATTTCGTATTTCATTAATATTTCCCACCAGAACACTTTTTTAAAGTGACTACTTAAAGGCACAGGCCGGTTGATTTGAAAAGGATGGATTCTTAAACCTAATCGTCTTAATGTCTTGCCAATGTGCAATTCTTTGAATGGAAGTTCATGTTTCTTTTAGACAGAAGCATACATCTTAAACTTTGAACTCGGCGTCATCTATTATAATCTACAGGTAATTAATTAAATACTGACAAAGATTAATCAATAAATAGTAATTACCCTAGCCTATAGATAATCAATAAAATGACAACGCTATGATTACCCATATGATAAAAGTTTCACTACCATATAGTTATGCACATAGTTTAGCATATGCATTTATGCCATACTACAGATATAGCTGCATTTACCTGTGCATTTATGACATATACAAGTATGATAAAATATATAACATTATACCATTGTGTAATACATTAAATTATAAACTTCACATCATGATTAATTGATGTGTATAAAAAGAATGAAAACTGACACAATAGTTACATGTGCCACTGTATAAATGAATTATAAAAGCCTTAGCATTTAGCAATGCATGAACTAAACTAACAAGCAAAAGAAACATAACACCTAATTTAGTTTCGATTTAACAACGATTTGAAATATATATGACGCATTTGATTATGGAATCATCAACATTAATCATATCTACAATATTTCATATGAATTGATCGTTGATTGATTCATTTTTTGTTAAGATATCTTTTATCAATTAGCAATTAATTATTTACATCACTTATAGTAATTTTAGAATTAGAATTTTTTAATCAATTTGAACAATGCGATATGCGCAGTGAGAATTCATCTGTTATTCTTCTCGAGAATATCGTGATAATTTAGAGGATTTTTCTCAAATCTCAAACAGGAAACACATTGACATATGACTGTAGATGAATCAAAGCGGACACGGAAGGTCTATGTTGCATTGTTTTGAGACTTGATCTGATAGGCAGTACCATTGTTTTAGGTTAACAAAGGGATTCCTCGAAAATAAAAATAAATTTTATCAATAGCGAGACAAAGTTTTAACCTAGACAAAGTTTAGACGTATATATGTCACATAATTTGACAAGTTACGCCAATCACTTTCCCTCTCAAATATGAGTAAAAGCGGTTCAGTACTGTTTACATTAAAATGGTCGCCAGCAGTTTCCGTTTATTATATATATATTTGATGAAATGAAGTAAGTAATGGAATTTCAAACATTGAAACACTGATTTTTGAACTAAGCTTTCTGTAATATTGGTTCCTTCAGTCAAAGAAAATTTACATTTTAGCGTAAAGCAATGGTTTAAATTGTTTCTTTAATCCATTTTCCATGACTTTGAGTAGCCACAAAATATCGTATTTCATATTTCGTATTTCATTAATATTTCCCACCAGAACACTGTTTTAAAATGACTACTTAAAGGCACAGGCCGGTTGATTTGAAAAGGATGGATTCTTAAACCTAAACGTCTTAATGTCTTGCCAATGTGCAATTCTTTGAATGGAAGTTCATGTTTCTTTTACACAGAAGCATACATCTTAAACTTTGAACTCGGCGTCATCTATTATAATCTACAGGTAATTAATTAAATACTGACAAAGACTAATCAATAAATAATAATTACCCTAGCCTATAGATAATCAATAAAATGACAACGCTATGATTACCCATATGATAAAAGTTTCACTACCATAGTTATGCACAAAGTTTAGCATTTATGCCATATTAAAGATATAGCTGCACTTACCTGTACATTTATGACATATACAAGTATGATAAAATATATAACATTATACAATTGTGTAATACATTAAATTATAAACTTCACATCATGATTAATTGATGTGTATAAAAATAATGAAAACTGACACAATAGTTACATGTGCCACTTTATAAATGAATTATAAAAGCCTTAGCATTTAGCAATGCATGAACTAAACTGATAAGCAAAAGAAACCTAACATCTCATTTAGTTTCGATTTAACAACGATTTGAAATATATATGACGCATTTGATTATGGAATCATATCTACAATATTTCATATGAATTGATCGTTGATTGATTCATTTTTTGTTAAGATATCTTTGTTTAAAGAAGACCGGGGTAAAAAATGAAATTTACACCAACATGACCCCTACCGAAGGGTGTAAATGAGTGGAAAACATGGTTTGTTTTGTAATTTTTTGGTAAAATATAGCTTATATATCGATGGACATTTGTTGTTTATTAAAATTAATTTTCCACACAAAAAAAAAACAAATTAAAAATTTCAATTTTCCCCCCAAAAAATCAAACACGTCTAGAAGTATTCTTTGCTTGATAACTAAAGGCCTGCACTGTTCTGTTTTAGCGTACGACGTCTAAAACTTAAAATATTTGTAATTGAAGAGTATGTATATGATGAAAGCAACTAAAGTGTTAGGTTTCTTTTGCCTGTCAGTTTACAATAAAACACATTCATACAATCATACACACAGTAGCCTAGCCCTATTTCCTAATAATATGATAGATAATGAAAATTGCCCATAAGGTAATTATGAGTATATGGAAATGCTAATTAACCTGTGTCTGACAGAATGAAGACTCTAGAAGATAGGAGACAGTTGGTCTTCTGTCAAAGAGTCTTCTGTCATGTGTATGGCTCTACATAGATAAAGGATATTATATAAGTGTCCATGACATACTTTGTTTACGGCACGAGTGGCTAAATATTAGTATTTCCAGAGCGAGAGCGAGGGATAAACTGATATTTAGGCCCGAGTGTCGTAAACATAGTATGTCATGGGCACGAATATAATATTCTGTTTACTGCCTTAGTCCCTTAATTAAAGAAAATACTCAAATCTACTTCTCAGTATGGGTGGACTAGCCGCCGCCGACCCGTATGGATTGTGACGTCATAGGTGAACCGTGACGTCAAAGCACTGTTTTTTAACGTGACGTCACAATGAAAAATTTATATTTTGCCCTAGGGCAACAAATAAAAAATATGTGTGCCTAAATATCAGTATATCATTCGCTCTCGCTCGGGAAATACTAATATAAGCCACTCGTGTCATAGTATGTCATGGACACTCATATAATATTCTCTTTGTACTAAGGAGTTAATAGTGATATAGCAGTGATTGGATTTGAGAAAAACAAAACATTGTGCTGAAGAGTGACCAACCGCCTGTATATCTCAGTACGTTAAGTATACCACCTTCCCCTGCATGGCAGAAATTGCGCCATCTCGAATAGCTGGCTAATTTAGGACTTGCAGCATATCCTGACCTTGTCTGTATCCTTGAGGCTACTGCCACGAATCTCTGCACTCAAACGCACAAATATGGGCGCTTGGCAGCACACTCACGTTGTTGTGATAAGTTTTTTGATATTTGACAAAATTGTTACATTTTGCTGACATAGTCTAACAGGAAATTAATACATAACCTGCAGTGTGTAAAATCATAGCGACAAGATGTCAGTGGTTAGATAAAGGGTAATGCTATTATTACCGATAATACACTCAGGGGCAAAAGAAACGATACCAACTTTTCAAAAGAGTACAAAACAAACTTCTGTTGTAAATGAAATGCGACTACGAGCCCTTGTGATAGGCACATCAGTTGTGAAGAAGTACTCACAATTTCAAACATCAAAGTATAATACTTATAATTGTATGACTGTTCAAATACACGAGGGGTCAAAAAACAGCGTTTTCGATGTTATTTTTGGTCATAATCTTTGGAATTGGAATAAAATAATTATGAAATTTAAAAATCTATAAAATCTAAGATGTTATCAATATAAATAACCCTTGTAGAAGTAAATTTGTTCACGCATTTGGCCTGTATTTTGGTTTAAAAACAAGAAAAAGGGCCATTTTCACTATCCTATCTAGCTAGTTAAGGAGATTTTTTAACAGCGTTTTTTGAAAGGCTTGTATTTCAAAAGCGTTATCAGATATAGCTCTGAAATTAAAAACTTAGTTCAGTAAGCTCTTGAATACATGAATAAACCCTGTTTCAGCCGTAACTATCAATCCTAGATTAAGCTATCATGCATTTTATATGGTATCGTTTCTTTTGCCCCTGAGTGTAGTAATGAGTAAATGTATTAACTCTTTTATTTACAATAATGCTTATGCTGATATTTATGTCTACATTGATAGAAATGATTATAATGATAGGAACACTTACACAGATTGTAATGCTTCCATAAGTATGATGGTATTAAAGGGGCAGTAGCACGTTTTTTTATAATTTTATATTCTTAAATTGTCACTGATTATTGAAAGTTAATACAACATGTTTTATTTTGACATTGTCAAAAATCACATTACACAAGCCAATCATCTATAGTCAGATGACAAAGTATGAAGATTCACATAAAATCCATTGGCGGCCATTTTGTGTGAACACCTTTAATTCATTTTGTGTAAGAAAAAGCAATCGCATGGCTAAACTTTACGTTATATATTTGAATTATCACTGCTTTATTCTTTGTCTTCATTAATGATGATATTTTATTTTTTCCATATTGTGTGATACAGGCAAATAAAACATTATACACCATCGGACAAATACATAAATCCACATTATGCTGATTTATTCATTATTTTAGCAGCACAGGACTATTTTAAACAATATGTACCAACGATTCATTATTTCAGCATATATAACACGTTTCGAATATTTCATATCATTACTCATATATGGATGATAATAAGTAATAATGTGTGTTTAATATGAGCACATGTGCACATACCACTGTGATTGGCCGTCACAAAGGAAGAAGGTTGTTTTCTGGATATTTCCAAATGATTCAAATGCAATAACATCGGCAAGAAAGACATTAATAAACTCGGAAATGAGCCAAAAGACCTGTACACAACTCATTCAAATAAATGTATAATCCTTGCTTTGGCTCGGATGAAACCCAAAATTACTCTTGATTTGTTAGTTACATGAAACCATTCCTCGGGTAATCATCTCTATTAGTATTACCCAATTGCAAGGTTTGACAGAGACACAGAAGTTTTTGTCTCCTGTATGCCGTCGGTATGGCGCCGTATTTCAAAATCCTTTTCTATAATTTTACGAAATTTGGTGTATGGTAATACCTTGTTGTTTAGTGTCGTCTTTCAATTGGAACGCTTTATTTTGATTTTCCTGACCTTATATTCTTCCTAAAAACGTACCTACTGCCCCTTTAAGCATTATCATTTTTCGCCTTCTAAGCTTTTCAAAATGGGAAAGAATTTACTGACAATGATTGGAAAGTTTTTAATATCATTGCAAATAAGTGTTCCAAATGTTTAAAATTGTTGAAATACAGAATCATTCACAATATTTTGCCAACTAGACAATTTCTGTACAGAAATCCGCACTTTGGTCCATTTTGCCAAACAGGACTTGAAACAATTAACCATATGTTATGGGATTGTGAACCCATTTTCAAAGAAATAGAATCATGGTTAAACTCGGTACAATTGAAATTGGAATTAACAAATAAGATAATTATATTGGGAATGAAAGGAAAGAACAATACTCCTGTAAATGCAATCATTTAATTATTCAAACAGAACAGCTATAGATGCAGCATAAATTGTTTTACGTTCGAATATGTGAAAAATGAAATTGTACGTTATTATGAATTATCAACATTTGTTTTTTCAGAAACTGAAGAGAAGTTTTTTCAATATTGGCCATCTCTTCACTTACTATTTAAAGGGCAGTAGTACGTTTTTTTTAAATTTCATATTTCTAATTGTCCAATTGAAAATTGTTCGTTTATGCTAAATATAATATTTTGATAGTGGCATAAATCTCTCATAGTTAGAGAAGAAATTCTAAAGATTCACATAAAGTCTAATGGCGGCCATTTTTTGTGAACACCTTTAATTCATTTTGTGTAGAAAAATGAATCGCATGGCTGAACATAACATATTATTTATTTGATTTATTACTGCCTCATTTAGCTTCAATACATTGTCTTCCAAATGGAAATATTAATTTTCATTTTCCTGACATCATCTTATGTTTCCCCTAAAACTTGCTACTGTCCCTTTAAGAATAGTCCTATTTTGATGGTTATTAAACTGCTAGGCAAAAGAAAGTACAGGATGTTCAAATGTACTAAATATCTAAGAGTCATGATTAATAAATTCTCACATGTTAACAATAACATATATTTGCAGGAGTTTGAATTTAAAAAATGGTGTCTGGTCAATGTTTTGGTAAAATATTTAATGAAAGCAAGGGTAAAAAATATAATTGTTACGATCATGACCATGTTTAAAATATTGTCAATATGTGAAAAAATAGTTATAGGGTTTCACATAGAATATGTCTTCCTTGTTTATGAACAATTCTGTTATATCAAAATTAAAAATTATATTTAATGATGATTTACCCCTTGTTCCTGAGAATACATCAACAACACGACATATTTGTAATTTAAAAGTCTTATATGTGATAAATTCAACTGAAGTGTTTACTTTCTTTTGCCTATCAGTTTATATGATATATACATAAGTGGAGGCCATAGGCACTACCAAGCGGACAAGCTGACATTTATGTGGTAAGAAGGTCACCACGGTTATAACACATTACCAGGTTCATGTACCCAGTATAGGGAACTTAAGTTTATTTTACAAAGGTACATAATGGCAGTGAGATATATGTATACAAGCGGATAAATGATTAACCAGATTTAACATTACTTAGGTTTGTTCAATATTCTACTGTGAACAGTTTCTAATTTTGAAGCATATTTGGTCCTTTTAAAGTTGAATCGATAATAAGACAATTCTTTCTTGGTAACATATTCACAATCCTCCGACATCATGCTTACAGTACAATTAATACTTTCTCTCAGATTCAGGTATCCTTTCCCATTTTAACTGGTGACATGAAGTTAATTACAGGAGTTTGACATCGCTTAATGTTGATAAAGTAAACAGAGGCACAATAAGCATAAAGTTGTTTAAGTTGACGTTTTCATATTCTTCACGATGGCAATTGACCATTTCAAGAGAATTATTGGGTTAAAATTATGAATATTGAAAATGGAATAGAGCAATTATCATTTTTTATATATTTAAATTTCAATTCATTAATTCTCAAAATTTAAACAAAGTTAATCTGAATATAATTACAAAAGTCACTTTTAGAAAACAAGTCAAATCAGATAAAAATCTGAATTTACTTTTAATAATTCGATAGTTTATAATAAAAGCAATTGGTGCATTTATAGTTATTTAAAATGTGAATAATCAAATGTAACTGAACAGTAAGATATGAGCAGTGAGGGTTCATCCGTGTCGTTGTTCTCCTCGGGAATATCATGATAATTTAGAGGATATTTCTCAAATCTCAAACAGGAAACACCTTGACATTAAACAGTAAGATCTTTGATGATAGAGGATTCAAAGCCAACACGGAAGGTCTATTGTGCATTGCTCAGTGATATGATTTAACAGGCAGTACCATTGTTTTAGATTAACAAAGGGCTTCTTCGAAAATGAAAATAATTTTATCAATAGCAAGACAAAGTTTTAACCAAAAGAGGTCGGCCAAGAACGAATGCCATATAAGTCCAATACGTCAATCCATTTCCCTATATTAAAAGAGTAAAAGCGGTTCAGTACTGTTCACATTAAAATGGCTGCCGTTTATTGAATATATATACACATCTTTTTTCGTTCGTACTTTTCGTTTTTAAAATGACACATTAAACATTTTTGGGTGAATCACGGTAAGAGGAATACTAGATCTTGTTGCAAGTGGCTACCTTTTAAATAGAAATAAGGGAGGAGAAAGTTTGAGAGATGTGTGAGAAGTAGTCAATTATTAAGAAGTATGTGGACTATAACATCATCATCATCATCATCATCATCATCATCATCATCCTTTTTTCCTCCATTTTGGAGATTAAAATGAGGATAATTACAACATTAAGTATTATAAGTAATTAAACTAAACAAAGTCTGTTTCGCATTGTTGTCTGTGTTCCAGTTATATAAACGTGATACCCGGATCCAACGTCTACCAGGATATAATTGTTCTCAACGGGACCATATGATTGGACGATAGTTGCTATATCAGTGTATCACGTGACATCCCAGACACTACATTATCTACCAACAAGCCAGCTAGTGTTCAAACATCCTAGAGATGAGAGACACAACTTAGCTCAAGTTGATATGTCAAGGTAAGTGTTTAACAAAGACATTGTTAGCAAAACTGGATAAAGCAGTTAGATGTGTACTTTATTTGTATTGTAGCAAATACCATACCCCAAAGAAATACATAACAATGAATTGAACACATTTTAAATTAAATTAATATTTCAAATTTTTAAAAATTATGATCGGTTTTGTTACACAATTATTCTTTGTTTATTCAATAACTAGATATTGATCTAAATTTAACATTTTGTTCATGGGCGTAACAAAAAAAATTCATTTGTAAGTCAAAAGATGTTGTTGATGAAACATTTGAGTAAAAGGGACAGTAACGTGTTTTTGTTGAATTGAATTTTGTACAACGTTATCAAGTTAATTTAAGTTTTGCCAAAATGATGTTTTGTAATGAATGAAACATCCCTTTATCAAATCGATTATCGGAAGATAAAGAAATCAAGTACTAACGGCCGTAACGTTTTGGGTGCCATTATTATTAAGAACAGTGATTCAAATCAGTAATACTTATGTTCGTTTTCTAATGATCTCTTTGTTCACTTTACTTTACCCAAGTTAAAATATTAATGAGGGGTGTATGGAAGCCTTCTATTTCATTTTGGTTTCTTAGTTCAGTAGGCTGTTCTTGCAAGGGATAAAGATAAAATCTTGACAATAACTGTGTAACTTAAAGTTCTTATATCGAAGTTAACATATATCATATTAGCCTGACGAACTATAAACGCAACTTAATCTTAGTTATGAAAAAGTGCCCATTGAGACACCAAATGCTATGGGTCTAGCTGTTATCTATCACTATATATTTTGCATTTTAACTCTTCCAGATGGCGACTGCCCAGAAACTAACTGACCATTTCCTGACGTGCACCGTCTGTCATGAGATCTTCACAGACCCGTCCACTCTGGCTTGTGGCCACTCATTTTGTGGCCCCTGTATTGTTGGTTTCACCAAAACCAGAGCTGATGCCGTCAGGTCCAAGTCGATTCCATGTCCGTTCTGCCGGAGGCTGACAAGAGTACCTAATCCCTCCCGACCTGTGGAGGAGTGGGCGGGGCAGATGAGACCAACCCTCTTACTCAAGGGGCTCCTCGACACTATTGGTCCTGGAACTAAAGGTAGGTACACAGATTCATGTGTTTTTTAAATGTCTTTTAACTTCTTCAAATTGATTTACTATATTTCAGTTTATTAAGATAAATTATTTCAAAGCTTTCGAGTATATCTGAACCTGTTTTGTTTTACAGACACTACCAACTGTAATTGGTGCCATGACGAAGGGGAGACAACTCCAGCAGTCAGTTGGTGTCCAGTCTGTGATGTCTCTCTCTGTTCCAATTGTCTCAAGGCACACAAACGGAGTCCTTCTACAAAACATCACGACGTGTCTGATGTGACTGATGAGGTCAAGGTCAAGAGGAGGACCAAGGTCATGTGCCAAGAGCACAAGGAAGAGTTTGTCAAGTTCTTCTGCAGAGGTTGCAAGAGGACCTTGTGCCAGTCATGTTGTACCCTCTACCACCGGAAGTGTGAGTCAGTCGTGTCTCTGGAGTCCATGTTGCCGGAAATGAGAAGCTCATTGGAGACGAGAAAGCAAACATTGATGAACAAATCCAGAGTTGAGGAGGAACAACTGGAGTACCTCAACTCAAGATCCAGGGAAGTTGAGGAGAACACATCAACCATCAAGTCTCAGATTCGATCTGCAGCACAGAGCGTTATCGATGCTGTGATGAAGAAGGAGAAGGAACTACTGGATGAACTGACTGAAGTCACGGATAAAGAGATGGATCCTCTGAAAGCAGATATCAAGACAAGAGACATGGCTAAACACATATACAGGCAACAGTCCGAGTTGATAGACCAGGCTCTGAGCTCTGAGGGCGAGATGGACATGTATGATCTGTACCAGTCCAGTGAGTCCGAGGCTGCAGAGTCTGTAGGAGACGTGAAGAAGAGAGGAACGAGGACTAGGATAGAGTTCTTACAGAATGTTGACGGACTGGACAGAGCACTGAGAGAACTGTCACTGGGGAAGATTCAAGTCCCTGACGTACCTGATCTGGAAACTGTGTCTACACATGTACTTAGTCACACTGTTGAATGCGGAACTAAAAAGGATAAATATAAACTAGTTCTTGCTGATATTGTGAGCATGGAAGTGAAAGGACTAGATACACTCATTGTAACTGATTACGATAACAAGTGTATCAAATCTTTCTTCAAGAGAAACAAGAAACAACAATACAGTCGACTGACAATGAAGAGTGGCCCGTGTACGATTGCTATGTTACCGGACAACAAGATAGCTGTAACACGTCCTGACTCTCAACAAATAGCAGTAGTGTCAGTGACCCCTGACCTGACCCTCGACTCGACCATAAAACACAGAAGCAGTATGTTGGTCTGACTACCCTCACACCAACAACACTGGCAGCAAGTTCTTACGATCCTCCCTGTGTAGATATCATAGATAGAAGTGGGAAGGTGATGCGCTTTATCAGTCCAATACACAATGGAGAGAAGATCATACAGACACCAGAATACCTCTGTACCACAAGACAAGGGAACATCCTGGTATCTGACTGGGGGACCAAGTCTGTGGTGTGTGTGACTCCCCAGGGAGAGGTGGTGTTCAACTACTCCCCTACAGGAGACAGAGCACTGAGTAGACCTGCAGGCATCACAAGCACTGCTACAGGACTCATACTCGTGGTGGACTATGTTGGACACAAGGTAGTGGTGTTGAGAGAAAGTGGAGAGTTTGTGAGAGATCTACTGACATCACAGCAGGGGCTATTTGGACCTCGTGGTATTGACTGGGATGAGAGAGGAAGAATCTACATTACACATTATACTAATACTGGTGTAGATGTCCAGGTGTTCACCTTGAAGTGATGTATCTGTTGTAGCGGACAAACATTTGGTTTATTGTACATAAGTTATTGTTAGATGTGTATGTTATCACTCAACTTATCTTAAACATTCTTAATTTTGATGTACCTGCAGAACAAATGTTTTAAAGGTGTAAGAATTCAACTTTAAATGTTCTGCACTGAAATTCCATCATGCAATAACATTTTTACTTTCTTAATAAATCATTTTAATTTATATGCACCTTTCAAACGTTGGACATCATGGTAATGTTCGAATACTGTCATCTGACATAATTTGTTTGCATAGTTTCGGATACAAATAATTCCTTGTTTCAGATTGATGAAGTGTTGAGTCTCTTGCCACATAATAACCGTAGAATTTGAGTTTTCCTCCTTCAGAGTATCTCAGATTTTATGTGACATGTATCAAAAAAATAATGAATAAAGAATAAAAATATTAAAATGTTGACGGTCTCAGTCTATGTGAATAGAAAGTAACTTATGAGAGCAGTACAATCTTTGTATCTTGATGAGACTTTACAGTAGTCTCAGGTAGTTACTGTTTGGTAGTTGATACCGGGTCACCTTTATGCGTAAACAAAGCGCTCATAAAATCATCTCTATTTCTTGGCTTATCCCGTTGAATTGAGAATTCTTAATAAAACAAGGGCGATCTCAGGTAAACGAAAACAATTGTGACCAATTTTAAGACAATGGAAAGTTGCAGTTCTGAAACAAACGCTACATGTTTGGTTCAATTTCGCGACTACATCTCCTATCTCTAAGGATTGAAGTTGTTCACACTTAAATGGTCGCTAGCAGTTTTTGCTTGATACTTCTAATGAGTCCTGAATGAGAAACTTTTGATAACAAAAAACAAAAAACAAAAAAAAACTTTTGATGAATGATATTTTCTAGAGAGTAAGTCTCTTTATGGCCGATACTTTTTACCTCGCATATAATGAATAGAAAATTACTTGGATTTCTAAATTTGCTCATATTCTAAACTATTTTCCCCTGTACACACACGCAAACCATTGAGACTGCCTGTCTTGAATAAACGCCGGGTCAAAGGTCTAATTTTAACATGTTCTAAACTACTGCTTCCCCTGTACACACAAAAGCTATGATATCACAAAATAATAGTAATTTGCTTTTTGATTAATTACATAAATCATATTATCTGCTACATTATTATGTAGGATACCGTAAATTCCTTGAGCATGCCTTGAATAATCCCCTGTATTGAATAAACACCGAACAAAGACCTCATTGAAATAAATAAACCTCTGCCTTGAATAATCCCCTGCATTGAATAAACACCGAACAAAGGTCTCATTGAAATAAATAAACCTCTGCCTTGAATAATCCCCTGCATTGAATAAACACCGAACAAAGGTCTCATTGAAATAAATTAACCCCTGCCTTGAGTAAGCGCCAGTTTGATTGAGCCATGTGAAAAACCTGAATGTCTCCTTTTCTGAGTACTTCTGGCTTTTAAGCATATTAATGAAAAGCATAACAAATGATAAGATACTCTAAGAAATAGGAAATTTTGCCGTTGATGTTGGTTTCCAAATACATAAACATAGCATGGTATTGAAAAGAATAAAACCTACCTCGTAAAATCGCTTGCAGTGATTGAGATTAATAGTAACTAGGCGATTATTTAAGGATTTACGGTTTTGTCACACCCCTAATGTAAGCGATTCGATAAGGACATTGAGAGGATAGTAATTAATATTCGTAATAGTCTTGAGAGTCAACAAAGCGCACATAAAATCCGACATAAATATCAAATAAAGTGTTAAATGATGCCAAAAAGATATATGTCGGGACAATTGATTATAGTCAAATGACAAGGTATAAGACTTCGCTATCGTTATCAGTATCGATGATGTTTCCTTGCAAAGCTTTTTTGGAAAATTAAATGTTTAAAAGAGAATTGTCTTGTATGATGACAAAGAAGTCATGAACATATCTTTTAACGAGGAAAAACTTCAACACAATTTAAAGACAATATTGCTCTCAACTTTGACATGAATTGTATCACCATGTATGTTCTGACAAGAAATCAAGAAATTTGAGTTGATATGATTTTCAAATATCCGGAACTCACAAAAGATGGTTCAACTTGTAATAACAATTTTACATTGGTTGGTGTTTATAGAGAGAGTTTATTCAGTAACGAGGCCAACGGTCCATTATACATTTAACAGTACATGTTATTCATAGTCAAGGTTGAGGACATTGAAGTTGTTAACATCGTTTCTTCGTGGCGAGGAAGATAAGAGTTAACAACATCAGGATTGTCATAAAGGTGTCATAAGACGGTAATTCAGTATAATAATTTGGAAGATTGATTCTTAAGTCTTTATAAAATGGACATATCATACCAAAATGGTATTCGGATTCAAAACATGGTATGATACAGAATGGGCAAAGTTTATCTACTCTTGCAATGCCAAGTTTTCTACCTTCTAAATGTCTAAACATCTAAATTTTGTTAAAGCAGCTCTGTATACACGAATTGTTACATTTAACAAATATTGTTCGCAGCCAAAAATAGCTATCACACATCAATACATTTAGAGTTTTGAATGTTTAGAAAAAGCTTCAAAGCACGTTTGGTTATCCTTACATATACATCTCTCCTTAAAGGGGCAGTAGCACGTTTTTAGGGGGGATATAAGGCGATGTCAGGAAAACGAAAGTTAATGGTTCCAATTGAAAGACAATGTATTTAAACTAAATGGAGCAGTAATAATTCAAATATATAATGTAAAGTTTAACCATGCGATTCCTTTTTCTTACACAAAATGAATTAAAGGTGTTCACACAAAATGGCCGCCAATGGATTTTATGTAAATCTTCATACTTTGTCCTCTGACTATGGCCGATTGGCTTGAGTAATGAGATTTATGATTCAATCAAAACAATACATCTAGCATTAACATACAATTATCAGTTAAAATTTTAAAATATAAAATTATCAAAAAACGTGCTACTGCCCCTTTAAAGTTTGTCATTAAAGAACTAATAGAGCTAACATCTTGATTTTGCCACCCAAATCCAAAGCCATATTCATAGAGAAGATTCTTGACCTGAAGGGCCCAGCATTGAATACCTTTTTCTGCTAAATTAGATTGAAAGTGATATGCATGTCTGAGGATACTATTATTCTTCTGATATAATAGTCTTATTCTGTATTAAATGATCTTTATATATTGCATGGATTTTAAGTGAAGTAAAATGTAACGTTCCATTATAGAAAAATAATGGAACGAGAGAACAATAGCTAGGCTGATGTCACAAGTGTACTTTAAAGGGGCAGTATCACGTTTTTAGGGGGGATATAAGGCGATGACAGGAAAATGAAAGTTAATGGTTCCAATTGAAAGACAATGCATTTAAACTAAATGGAGCAGTAATAATTCAAATATAAAACTAAAGTGTAGCCATGCAATTCCCTTTTCTTACACAAAATGAATAAAAGGTGTTCACACAAAATGGCCGCCAATGGATTTTAAGTGAATCTTCATACCTTTACTTGTCTTCTGATTATGGATGATTGGCTTGTGTTCTGAGATTTCTGACACTGTCAAAATATTACATTTAGCATTAACTTACAATTATCAGTGAACATTTTGAAATATGAAATTATCAAAAAACGGGCTACTACCCCTTTGATATTCGATCAAATAGCATAATTTATAAACTTTATCATCCGTTACTCCCAACAACTCACGGAGTGTCTCTTTAAAGGGGCAGTGGCACGGGGTTTTTTAATTTTATATTTCAAATTATAAGTCGAAAAATGTAGATCTCCCAGTACAGAGGGGTAGTTCACCATATTTAAACTGCAAGTATTTTTACGGTATTTGTACTATTTTGCGACCAACCATGAGACGATCGGACCAAAATTCATTAAAAAGGAGATAGTTTACCAAAATGACCGAAACGTTAGGTCTTTAACTACAGGGGATTATTTCGAAGTGAAGCGAGAGAAATTAAGTCGCCTGGTTTACAGGACGTCTTGGGAACGGCATAAAATTAGCAAGGTTGTAAAGAGAAGACAAATACATAAGTATGACATGTGTCGTAAATACAAATGTCCGAGTAATGGGGTGATTAGTGACAACATCGTCAATTTGTCATTAGATAAATCAATTGGACTACTGATGATAACAAGTGGAGAGATGGATCTGAAACAGATCTTCAGAATATACAGGAGACTAGAAAATGGATTCCTTCCTCAAAACTACATTCTCTCCACACAGAGGCAGATCAAATGACTCTTGGCAAAATATGACTCTAGAGTCATCTGAGCCTAGCCCGAAATTACTCTAGAGAGTTCTGGGCCTAGTCTCAAAAAACTCTAGAGGCATATGGGCCCAGGGAAACTCCCAGTCTCAAATGACTCTATCCAGGCTCAAATCACTCTACCGGCTCACATAACTCTAGAGTCATATGGGCCCAGGGAAATGCCCAGTCTCAAGTGACTCTATCCAGGCTCAAATGACTCTACCTCAAATTCAAAAACATTTTCCAAACTTGATCGATGAAACTATGATAGAGTCATTTCGGGCTAGCCTCAGATAACTCTAGGCGATGAATTGATTGATGAACGAATGTTCAATTTCATGATCTGCAATCGTTTTTCTACCCCCACTTGAAAACAAAATAATGCTTTGGGGGGATTTTGATGTTGTCAAATGTCGGTTTCCACCGCCGCCTCTTCGTATATTGGTTTTAACTAAGCTTTACAGAATTCGTATACCCAATTAAGTTACCTCTAATACCTTTATCTTTTTGACCTTTAAAGTCAGAGATCAAGGTCATGAGATCGCTATAAGAATCTCCTAAGCATGATGTTTGTGCTGTGAAGCTCACATTTGGTATGTATCAAATATGGAAGAGTACAACAATTTTGAAAAGGTTTTCGTTCACCCCGCCAAAGGTCAATGTCACAGCAAGGAAACTGTGTGAACTTTGAAGATGTCAAGAAGTTATGTTCATCCATTAATCAAATTTTGAGATAAGAAAAAAGTTTTTCAGACCTTAAAGAAATAAATTTAATTTTTTTGACGACTTCAGATATCCTATTCAATTGTATGTTTCTTTAAAAATCCCATTTTAATATTGTTGTTGAGAAGGCGGTACTGTGAAATCAAAACCCCACTTGTGTTTTGGTACCAAGAATTTAACTGATATTCTTCTGTACATTTATGTTGTAGCTAATGTATTTATTCATAACAAAAAGCAAACGCGTCTCACAGCCCTACCCACTGCCTCCTTCTATACATTGTTTGTAAAACAGTTCGATGGGAGTTGATCTAACTCAGTATATAGGATGGCAGTTGGGCTATTTGCTGTCGCTACTTATAGAACTAATTGTCGCCGCTTCGATAGTTTCACGTGTTTTTGTATAGTTCTTTGTCTAACTTTAGGAGTACGTTATTTTATGATTATTTCGTTGCTGTTAATATGTTGTGGAGATGTACATTTAAATCCAGGCCCATAACTGAGTATTATTCATTTAAACATTCGAAGCTTGAAGGATAAAACTGATCTAATCACTGCCGAGTACAGCCATTATGATGTCATCTGTCTCTCTGAAACCTGGTTAAACGCGGATGTTTTAAACGATTCTATTCTTATACCTGGTTATCACCCACCACTTCGTAAAGACAGACCTACAAGGGGAGGAGGGGTAGCAATTTATCTCAAAGAGAATTTGTACTTTAAACAGGCAATAGATCTTGATGTTCATGATTTAGAAGCTATTTGGGTTGAGGTTACAACAAATAACAACAAAATTTTAATTGGAACTTTTTACAGAGCAGACTTAAGCAATCGCTATTGGGATTTGATCGATGATTCATTTGCAATGGCTTCAAATAAAAACATAGAAATGTTCATTCTAGGTGATTTCAATGCTAACATGCTAAGTTCAAATAATAATAAGATACAAAATCTCCAAGTCATTTATGACCTCGTTCAGCTTATTGATGAACCTACTAGAGTGACTAAAGACACTAGCACTTTGACAGATATAATACTTACTTCCTCATTTAATATTGTGCATGACTCTGGTGTTCTTACCCCAATTTGCAGCGACCATTGTCCAGTATTTGTTACTTTGAAACTTGGGAAACACTCAAATGGTGCATTTAAGAGACTTATCTATGATTATAACCACGCAGACTATGAGGGACTAGGAAATGCTATATTAACTACCGATTGGGACTCTTTGTTAAATGATGATATAAATGGTACTACCGAGGCGTTTACAAATAAGCTTATCAGCCATATCGACAATTTTATTCCACATAAGGAGGTTGTCATAAGACCTCGAGATTGTATATAGATGAATGGGTACGTACGCAAATTAATGAGACGCCGAAACCGTTTACACAAAATTGCTAAAAAGAAAAATGATACTTCTTGTTGGAACCGCTTTAAAGTTGTTAGAAATAAAGTCATTTCAGAAGTCAGAAAAGCTAAACGTGAATATGATTTAAAACTTGACGACATTATCAACACTGAGAGGGGGACTAAATCGTGGTGGAGACTAGTTAATAAGCATATCAAGAAAAATAGCAAATCAGGAAAGCAGTTCCCGCCTATCAGGCATAATGATAAAGTTTTAGAAAATGCAGATGATATAGCCAATGTATTTAATGACTATTTCACGGCGCAAGCACAAGTCGATGAACCATATAATAAACCACCACCTCCTACTTACAGTGTAAACCATTTAGACACTTTATGTTTGACTGAAAGTGAAGTCTGTGACATATTACTTTCTTTAGATACCAGAAAAGCTAAAGGCCCAGATAATATCAGCAACAAACTTCTTAAAGTTTTAGCTAAGTCTCTCCACAAACCTATCACTAAATTATTTAACCTGTCCCTAAAACTCTCCAAATTTCCTGACATTTGGAAATATTCTACAGTTGTTCCACTTCACAAAAAGGGGAATGTTCATGACTGCAATAATTATAGACCAGTTGCTTTATCATCTTGCTTAGCTAAAGTATTTGAAAAGTGTATATTTAAGCATGTCTATAATTACTTTATAGATAATGAAATCATATCAAAACACCAATCTGGATTCAAACCTGGAGACTCCACCATTTACCAATTAACTGAACTATATCATGTCATATCGAAGGCTATGGAGGATGGTAAAGAGGTCAGAGCTATATTTTGTGATATTAGCAAAGCTTTTGATCGCGTTTGGCATGCAGGGTTGTTAGTTAAACTTGAATCGATTGGAATAACCGGAAATCTATTAAATTGGTTTGGAAATCATCTTAGCGACAGGAAACAGTCGGTTGTTATAAATGGCCATCAATCGAATAAAAAATCTGTATCAGCTGGTGTTCCTCAAGGGTCTGTTTTAGGGCCACTTCTAGTTCTTGTCTACATAAACGATCTAACAGACGGCTTGGTAAGTAACGTAAAACTTTTTGCAGATGACACTTCCCTTTACCTAGTCATTGAAGACCCCTTTCAAACTCAGACAGTACTCAATAGCGATTTAAAACAAATTTCGGACTGGGCAAATCTGTGGCAGGTAAAGTTTAGTCCCGAGAAAACAGAAGCTATGTTATTTTCTAATAAAATTAATGCAAGCCCGAAACTACAACTTAGACTTAACGATACGGGAATTTCTGAAGTACAAGAACACACACACTAAGGTCTTATTCTACAAGATGACGGGAAATGGCAGAAACATATTGATAGCATACTACGTAAAGCAAGTCCGCTAATACATTGCTTGAGAAGCTTGAAATATAGACTGAATAGAGTATCCATTGAAACCATGTATAGATCATTTATCATGCCCATTTTTGACTACTGTGATACCATCTGGGACAACTGTACAAAAGACCAGGCGAATTTAATAGAGAAATTACATCTAGACGCCCTGAGGACTATTACCGGTGCTGTTAGGGGTATAAGTCATGCAAAACTCTATTCTGAGACGGGTCTTTGCTCGTTAGCTTCGAGGCGTCAGTTTCATAAATTATGCATGTTTTATAAAATGGTAAATGGATTAACTCCGAAATATCTTTCAATATGGGTACCCCCAAATGTGTCTAATGAAAGCAACTATAACTTACGCAATTGCGATAATCTGAGATGCACCACGGGGCGATTATCCCAATATAACAATTCTTTTCTTCCATCCACTGTTAAGATTTGGAATTCATTAGATATAAATGTAAGAAATGCTAAATCACTAACAGAATTTAAAATGTTCGTTTCATGCGAACGAAACTTATCTCCAACATTCAAGAGGTACACCCTGTATGGTTCACGGCGAAATCAAATTCTTCTTTGTCGCATTCGACTTGGGTGCAGTGACCTAAATTCTCATTTGTTTGATAGAGGTTTATCAGATAGTCGTCTCTGTTCTTGTGGAAACACTCGAGAAATGAAATTTCTATCGGTTGAGCTGGGTGAATAAGATGGAAATTGATTTCTCTGTAGGGACAAACCAGATAAAAGGAGAGATAATTGTCTAGGGGGCGCTATTGGACAGGTATAAGATAAGATAAGATAAGATAAGATAAGATAATTTTATTGTCGTAACATTCCACATGGAAACAGTGACAACATTCTAATTCTATACATGATAATAAACATATAATGACAGATTGACATTGTCATTGAGCAATGATAACAATCGACAATAATATATTTTCTTAATGGGTATCTGATATATTATTGATAAAGGAGTATACATAATAACATATGGTTTCAACTAACTCTGGTTTACTATTTGATAATATGTAGATAAACTGATTATGTTTACTAAAATTAATGAAATTACTATCAATGGTGGTAATGCTACTAATAAGACCTTGACGTTCCTCCCTGTGTCTTGTGCATGACATAATATGATGCATCTCATCCTCCAGTGTATTACAGACTTCACACAATCTCTGGTCAAGTGGTATCAGTGGTCTATGTCTGCGTCCAGTTTCAATCATAAGTTTATGGTCACTTAAGCGCAATTTAGTAAAATGCACTCTATGTTTCTTTGTTGGGCAAGTAAGGTAAGGTTCAAAGTTAACATTTTGTTTAAATAGTCTATAAGTCCTTAGTTTATTCTTTGATGATTGAAGAGGGGGGTCTTGTAAAGAGTTAATAAAATTTGTTTCGAAATGAGACTTTAACCTTTGTAAACTGAACGCAGATGATAGATCACCGACTGAGATATTATATTTGTCAAGGAGCACATTCAGCTGGTGGTACCAGCCCACTTTTTGCTTTGATAGGGCCACGCAATGTCTAAAAGCATGCTGAAGCACTATGTTTTGACTATTACAAAGGTGGGCATGAAATGAAAAAATAGACTTGATAATATTAAATTGGATTGGGAATAAGCTAAGTTCAGCCCTGCATGCCCAATTTTGAGTTGATCGGGAAACTCCCAGGATACGTTTACAAAATGTCATTTGCAATTTTTCCGGACCAAACGAGTCTAACTATTTGGAGGTGGTGTATCCAATAGCCCATATTTCACAATTATACAGGAGTATGGGCTCAATGATAGATTTAAATATTTTACAACTTACAGCTGGTGATAAATCATTTCCAAATAGGACAGATGAGAGAAGATGGTAGGCTCGTTGTCCCTTTTTGTGCAATGCCTCCAAACAATGCTTAAATTTCCCATTCTGATGGAGGATATATAAGGTGACGTCATAGCGCGGTAAGTTCATTCTCGGCTGCGACCACCAGTAGACAACATATTCATTTGTTGTATTTTAAAGTTAAATTATTGTGAACAGAACAGAATGATATGTTTGTTTCATACTTTTATATCGTTGCAGGGTATCATGGGAATAACGTTTCTTTTGCTGTATACCTACCTTGTAGGTGCGGGAAGATGCCTACCTTGTAGGTGCGGGAGGATACCTACCTTGTAGGTGCGGGAGGATACCTACCTTGTACGTCTTGGAAGATGCCTACCTTGTAGGTGCGGGAGGATACCTACCTTGTAGGTGCGGGAAGATACCTACCTTGTAGGTGCGGGAGGATACCTACCTTGTAGGTGCGGGAGGATACCTACCTTGTAGGTGCGGGAGGATACCTACCTTGTAGGTGCGGGAAGATACCTACCTTGTACGTCTTGGAAGATGCCTACCTTGTAGGTGCGGGAGGATACCTACCTTGTAGGTGCGGGAAGATACCTACCTTGTAGGTGCGGGAAGATACCTACCTTGTAGGTGCGGGAATATACCTACCTTGTACGTCTTGGAAGATGCCTACCTTGTAGGTGCGGGAGGATACCTACCTTGTAGGTGCGGGAGGATACCTACCTTGTAGGTGCGGGAGGATGCCTACCTTGTAGGTGCGGGAGGATACCTACCTTGTAGGTGCGGGAAGATACCTACCTTGTAGGTGCGGGAAGATGCCTACCTTGTAGGTGCGGGAAGATGCCTACCTTGTAGGTGCGGGAGGATACCTACCTTGTAGGTGCGGGAGGATACCTACCTTGTAGGTGCGGGAAGATACCTACCTTGTAGGTGCGGGAGGATACCTACCTTGTACGTCTTGGAAGATGCCTACCTTGTAGGTGCGGGAGGATACCTACCTTGTAGGTGCGGGAAGATACCTACCTTGTAGGTGCGGGAGGATACCTACCTTGTACGTCTTGGAAGATGCCTACCTTGTAGGTGCGGGAGGATACCTACCTTGTAGGTGCGGGAAGATACCTACCTTGTAGGTGCGGGAAGATACCTACCTTGTAGGTGCGGGAATATACCTACCTTGTACGTCTTGGAAGATGCCTACCTTGTAGGTGCGGGAGGATACCTACCTTGTAGGTGCGGGAGGATACCTACCTTGTACGTCTTGGAAGATGCCTACCTTGTAGGTGCGGGAGGATACCTACCTTGTAGGTGCGGGAAGATACCTACCTTGTAGGTGCGGGAAGATGCCTACCTTGTAGGTGCGGGAAGATGCCTACCTTGTAGGTGCGGGAGGATACCTACCTTGTAGGTGCGGGAGGATACCTACCTTGTAGGTGCGGGAAGATACCTACCTTGTAGGTGCGGGAGGATACCTACCTTGTACGTCTTGGAAGATGCCTACCTTGTAGGTGCGGGAGGATACCTACCTTGTAGGTGCGGGAAGATACCTACCTTGTAGGTGCGGGAGGATACCTACCTTGTACGTCTTGGAAGATGCCTACCTTGTAGGTGCGGGAGGATACCTACCTTGTAGGTGCGGGAAGATACCTACCTTGTAGGTGCGGGAAGATACCTACCTTGTAGGTGCGGGAATATACCTACCTTGTACGTCTTGGAAGATGCCTACCTTGTAGGTGCGGGAGGATACCTACCTTGTAGGTGCGGGAGGATACCTACCTTGTACGTCTTGGAAGATGCCTACCTTGTAGGTGCGGGAGGATACCTACCTTGTAGGTGCGGGAAGATACCTACCTTGTAGGTGCGGGAAGATGCCTACCTTGTAGGTGCGGGAAGATGCCTACCTTGTAGGTGCGGGAGGATACCTACCTTGTAGGTGCGGGAGGATACCTACCTTGTAGGTGCGGGAAGATACCTACCTTGTAGGTGCGGGAGGATACCTACCTTGTAGGTGCGGGAAGATGCCTACCTTGTAGGTGCGGGAGGATACCTACCTTGTAGGTGCGGGAGGATACCTACCTTGTACGTCTTGGAAGATGCCTACCTTGTAGGTGCGGGAGGATACCTACCTTGTAGGTGCGGGAAGATACCTACCTTGTAGGTGCGGGAGGATACCTACCTTGTAGGTGCGGGAAGATGCCTACCTTGTAGGTGCGGGAGGATACCTACCTTGTAGGTGCGGGAAGATACCTACCTTGTAGGTGCGGGAAGATACCTACCTTGTAGGTGCGGGAATATACCTACCTTGTAGGTGCGGGAATATACCTACCTTGTAGGTGCGGGAAGATACCTACCTTGTACGTCTTGGAAGATGCCTACCTTGTAGGTGCGGGAGGATACCTACCTTGTAGGTGCGGGAGGATACCTACCTTGTAGGTGCGGGAAGATACCTACCTTGTAGGTGCGGGAGGATACCTACCTTGTAGGTGCGGGAAGATGCCTACCTTGTAGGTGCGGGAGGATACCTACCTTGTAGGTGCGGGAGGATACCTACCTTGTACGTCTTGGAAGATGCCTACCTTGTAGGTGCGGGAGGATACCTACCTTGTAGGTGCGGGAAGATACCTACCTTGTAGGTGCGGGAGGATACCTACCTTGTAGGTGCGGGAAGATGCCTACCTTGTAGGTGCGGGAGGATACCTACCTTGTAGGTGCGGGAAGATACCTACCTTGTAGGTGCGGGAAGATACCTACCTTGTAGGTGCGGGAATATACCTACCTTGTAGGTGCGGGAAGATACCTACCTTGTAGGTGCGGAAGATACCTATCTTGTAGGTGCGGGAATATACCTACCTTGTAGATGTGGTAAGAGTATATCCAGTTAAAAATGTAATTTATAAAAGTATATGATGCTAACATAAAGTTACTTCAACAGCAGGTAAATTGACAATCTGATTGTCTACGTGGAACAAGTACGACGAGGCGTGCATATCAATGTATCTTATACGCTTGTAATAAACGCCTCGGCAAGTGTCGCAGGGGACTTACAAAGATGTTGTTGTTTTATCTGGTTTGTGGTGGTGGTATAAGAGAAGATCCTTTTCATTATTTTCTAAAATGCCCAATATATGATTCTCTTAGATTAAATGAATACTTTTTTCAAAACAATATCAGCTTACAAACTATTCTAAGCGGCGACGAATCTTTGTCTAACAATGAAAACGAAACTTTAATAAAATCAGTCTACCATTACATGAATGGTATCAATCGCTTTTCTTAACTTCCAATATCAATACGGTACCAAATGCAAATTTTAGTTTAATTTATCATGTTATTACAAGCTTAGTTACATTTTCTTGTATTTTCCATAAATGTAGTCACATAATTGTTCTGTAAGTGTATTTTAGGAGAAGCATTTATATAGGCTACTTTTGCCTGTTTGCTGATCCTATTTCCTATATTTGTATATGTCATATTTCATTTTTGTAAATAACTGTCTTGTTGTGGAAATAAAATACTGTTTAAATCAAAACCCCACTTTATCCTCTGCTTGTATATCTGCTTATTATCATTTTAAAGCTTTACCCAGCAGTCTTTCAGTACAATAAGCCAATTTTATTCCGATCAAGGTTATAAAAGCAAAAACAGGGCAAGTGGTCTTTTGAATGAAACATTTATTACAAGATATCAATTCTACTGCTATATAAGCCTAATTTGTGAGTGAAAACATATTATTAACATATTCTAAATTAGAAAACTTATCAATAACTGCACAAGATGTATTGTTTTATTCAAAGTTAACTTAATACTTTTTCTATTCAATATATTCGCATTAACATACACGCATGTACGTCTGCATCCTATGAAGTTTCCTCGAAACAACTTCGACTTCGAACTTGAGAACATAAAAGAGGAATAAATGAAAGGAATACAAATACGTAATAGAATACAGTGGTATGAGGAAAGCGAGAAACCAACAAACTATTTTTGTCATTTGGAAAATAGAAATTATACAAATAAACTAATCAATTCCCTAATTACTGATGATGGAAACGAAATAACCGACGGGAACGAAATTATTACTGAGCAGAAGAGGTTCTACGAACGCCTATATAAATCAAATGACTGCATAGATAATGAGAGTAAGGCTATTTTAGAAAAGATAACAACTCCTTGCTTAAACAAGGATCAGTCAGATGAACTAGAACGAGAGATTAGTATTGTAGAAATTTCACAAGTGGTTAAATCAATGAAAAACAATATAAGTCCAGGGCTAGATGGATTCCCCGTCGAATTTTCCAACTTTTTGGGGAAAATATTAAAATCTGGGTTCGTCGCTATGTTAAAGAAACGTTTACCAAGAACAATATGACAACGATAATGAATAGAGGAGTGATCACTTGTATTCCTAAAATAGACAAAGACAGAAGATTTAAAAAAAAACTGACGTCCTATCTCTCTCCCTAATGTATTATATAAGATCAAGGTCATAAGATCATTATTCATGAAAACCAAACTTGTTTTATCCCAGGCCGCTGCATTACAGATACTATTCGACTTTTATATGACATTATCTTCGAAACTAAACTGAAAAATAAAAAAGGTTTATTAATCCGCATTGACTTTGAGAAGGCATTCGATACGGTTTCTAAGGAATTCCTCGTGATGGTTCTGGAAAAGTTCGGCTTTGGGAAAAATATTCTAAAATGGGTTAACATACTTATATCAAATGCTTCATCATGTATTATTCAAAACGGGCATTTATCTACATTCTTTCATAATGAAAGGGGCTGTAGGCAAGGTGATCCAATCTTTCCAAATCTGTTTTATTCGCTGCTGACATATTAGGAATAATGATAAGAGATAACAAAAAAATATAAGGCATTGTTCTGAATGAAATTGAGCATATCATTGGTTAATATGCAGACGATACGGAATTATTTCTTGACGGTTCGGAAGCCTCTCCTAATGATGCTATGAAAAGTCTTGTGACATTTTATAAGATGTCTGGTTTGAAGATATATGTGGACAAAACAAAAGCAGTTTGGCTTGGTGCAATGACCGGCAGTGACCTGAATTTATCGAATGACTTTAAACTGGATTGGCATAAAGATGATTTCGATGTACTGGGGATAAAACTTAATGCAGATTTCAAAAATCTCTTGGTAATCAATACCAAAAAACACTGGAAAATAAAATAAAAATTCTGATGAACTGGAAGAAACGAAATTTAACTTTGATAGGGAAGATTACGGTCATTAAAACTCATTCTCACGTTAGGAGCGAATATCAATAACAGATATAAAGTTGGGAACCCATTCAAAGATTCACTGGACGCCTGGCATAGATATGTTAAGTGCTATCATATGAATGAAGACAGCATAAATGAAATACGTATGCAATCTCTCTGGCTAAATCACCAATTATCCAATCCAGATTTCATAATCAACAATTGGTTCAAACAAGGAATAATTCATATTAAAGATATTTGCAAAGGTAATGATTTTTGTTCATTTGCGGATCTAAAAACAAAATATAATGTGAAAGGTACAGTACTTGATCTGAACCAAGTCATCCTCGGTATCTCAAAAACATGGAGACATGTTATTCAAACAGTTGATCCATCCACCGTTAGACTTATCTGAATATAATCCCCTTGGAATGATATTGTTAAACCTTCTAAACGTTCATGGTTATTTTACGATAAGTTAACTGATGCTGCATGCAATCTTCCAAAAGCGTGTCTCAAATGGGAAAACGAACTTTATTACCTACGAGGGCAGTCATACCGGGGTTCATATTTTTCATATGTTGCCCTAGGGCAAAATATCACTTTTTCATTGTGACGTCACGTTATTTACAATGCTTTGACGTCACGGTTCACCTATGACGTCACAATCTATACGGGCCGGCGGCGGCTTTTCCGCCTATGCTTATCAGAAGGTTTTGAGTAATATCTTTGATTTGGAGGCTACGGTAATAAACAGAATATTATATTCGTGCCGATGACATACTATGTTTACGACACTCGTGCCTAAATATCAGTGTATCCCTCGCTCTCGCTCGGAAAATACTAATATTTAGCCACTCGTGTCGTAAACATAGTATGTCATGGACACTCATATAATATCCTCTATTAACGACCATATCAATTGGAGAACAATGTTTTTAGAATATCGACAATCAACTAAAGACACAAAGTTATTAGAATAAACTGAATTCCTATTCAAATTTATTCATAGAGCAATCTACACTTAAAAGGAATTGTTAAAAATGAAATTAGCGGATAATGATATTTGTCCATCATGTGGTTCAAGTGAGAATATTTATCATGTATATGTTGAATGTCCAACTGTTAGAATCTTCTGGGCCGAACTTACTGACCTTATCAAAAGAGTCCTCAAACCAACTGCAGAACTTTCAACTCACGATATATTATTCTGCGCCACCAATAACATCTTGTTGAATCATATCATATTGTTGGCAAAACGTCGTATCTATGTCATAAACATCAAAGGATCTAAACCAAATATCAAGATCTATAAAGACATTTTAAAAGATGTCGCTCAGATTGAAAACTTTATCGCGAGAAAAAAATCTGAATACGTTTTGTTTGACAAAAAATTGAAGATTCTTAGCAATGAACTGAACACTTGCTTCTGATATAATGCTTATACAAGATTTTTCTATAGTGTTTTAGTCCCTCATGCTTGATTGTGAAATATGCCAAATGTATGTACATGTACAACACTTCTTATGTATGTCAAAATCCAATTCAATCCCTACAATTTGTATCCAACTGAAGTGAATAAAAACATTTTTAAATTTTGTTTTATTAAACTTCGACTTTTACATGTGCGGTCTTCTAATTCCACAAGTTCCCCTTGCCAACCTGCTTACTGCTTAAACATACATGACCAGCAATTTCCATGGGTTTTTTTTCACAAAACTTAAAAAATGGTAACAAAACGTGTCATGGTGTTTACAGCAAAAACAAAAGACATAATATGTTGATGTCTTATAATTAAATCATAAAAAAATTAATTAATAAGATGAGACGTATGACGACGATTAAAACTTAACTATGCTAAAAACCTTTTCATTTGTGAAATATTTACAGATGTATGATATAAATGAATTGTCATATAATTGATAATAAAATGGATTTGGTTTATTATTTAGAATAAAAATCATTCATAAAAAAACTATATAACACTGTCACCTACTCTTCCGTCTTCGTCCTTTATCACAATGGCTAATATCAGTTTACCAAACTACTTCTTTACACATCTTGCCATACCATACATCTGACTAAAATCTTATAGACATTTTTTTTGTAAAAGACGACATCTCACAACCTTCATAAATATAATTTTTCCTTGACGCTAGTTAAAACGGTTCCCTTAAATTATGGGCATCTAACGAAAATTGAATTTATCCTGATTCAAATTATGAAGGAGAAGTGAAGTTTCAAAATACGCATCAAGAATAAATACATAAGCCATGGATATGCAAACTGATTAAAATGATATAACCATTCACCCAATATGCTCGCATACAATTGTTTAGTGTTTTTCTTAGAATAAACTGATAGAATAACGTGGAACTAAAACACAATATCATCCTCAGGTCTTAACTATCATAAACAAGTTCGAAGATGATCGATACACCAAAACGATTTATTATGCATATATGTTCAGTCAAGAATTATAGTTGGAACTCATCATGTCGTTACGTCACGTACGCGTGTTAAATGTAGCAACATGAGAAAATGTAGAAATAAAGAAACTGTCGGAAAGATAATACGCTGATTTCAATACGACGAACAACAAACATGAAAGTAATTTCTTCTCGTAAACAGATTTACCGATAATACATAATTCTTTTGTTTTCAAGTGGGGGGAGAAAAAAACGATTGTAGGTTATGAAATTGAACATTCGTTCATCAATTGATTTATCTCCTAGAGTTATCTGAGGCTAGCCCGAAATGATTCTATCATAGTTTCATTGATCAAGTTTGAAAAATGTTGAATTTGAGGTAGAGTCATTTCAGCCTGGATAGAGTCACTTGAGACTGGGCTCATTTGACTCTAGAGTTATTTGAGGCGGTAGAGTCTTTTGAGCCTGTTACACCGGCAGTTTCCCCTGACGGAAAAATTGCAACACAATCAATTTGAATTTTGAATTTCTGAGCAAATGACAACACTTCTCGCATGGAAAGGGGGGTTCATATCACGATACCTTGCCACGATTTAGTATCCAAAATTTCTTGAATAATCGGTTATTGATTTTTATAACTGATTTATCCCGGCTATTATTCAAGGAGTGTGATTCAGGGCAGGCGATTTTTTTTTCAAATGCTGTAAACAAAATCATCATCAATTATCCCTATACTTATATATAATTGGTTTTATGAAAGTTCTTAAAACGAGTTTAGAACTCGCATGAATATATGTCTGTAAAAAAATCAATCTTTAAAATAGAAACACATTTTCTTTTCGTTGATTAATCTTACCCGGCGATTATTCAAACCAGCTGATTTTTAATTTAAACAAAGGTTTAGAACCAGTGATAGGCCTATTTCAAGATTATTATTCAAGGACTTGATATGTGACAATTAAGACAATTAAGTGTTATATAGTCCAAAAACATCAATCAATACTTGTCGTGTCTACTTATTTCACAAATAAATTGTTCGTAACACAAATGTTTAATCTAAATCATCCATTTATTTGAACAAGTGAACAGATGGTATCCGAATTCTTCGCATTTTTACATACGCCCATACGGAATATATATATGACTATTCTTTTACAAACTTTCAGTCCATATTTGATCAAAATAGCATCAAGTGAAGCCATCGTGGATATTTAATTGTTTGCAGAACATTTGTGTTTATTGACATGGTGTCAGTGTATTAGAATAACTTATTCCAATAGGATTTGTTTTCTGATTCTACTGTAGTAAAGAGACTTAGCGTGGATCGATTTCATTCATTCATTCAGTAGGTCACGTGAAATCAACGTCATGCGTGATATTTGTGCGCAAAGATCCAAGATGGCCGTCTATGTGATTCGAAATTAGGAGACAGTCGTTTGACAACACGTTTACTCAAATATTACCGCTAGAAATTAATATATTATATCATGAAATGGTGGTATAGGTAAACCTCTGTTTGTTTTAAAGAACACTACAATGTCGAGAATGGAAACAAGGAAACAGCGGGGCGATTACGATGGGAAAATCGCCGGTTTGTACGATTTGGAGGACACAATCGGACGAGGCCATTTTGCTGTCGTAAAACTTGCAAGGCATGTTTTTACAGGCGAAAAAGTGGCTGTCAAAGTCATCGACAAGACTAAATTGGATGAAATTTCACGATCGCATTTATTTCAAGAGGTACGATGTATGAAATTAGTACAGCACCCAAATGTTGTACGTTTGTACGAAGTGATAGACACTCAGACAAAATTGTATTTGATTTTAGAACTCGGCGATGGAGGCGACATGTATGATTATATTATGAAACACGACGGTGGATTAGAAGAAACCATAGCAAGACGATATTTCAGACAAATAGTAGAGGCCATTTCATACTGTCACCAACTTCACGTGGTTCACAGAGACTTGAAGCCAGAGAATGTTGTGTTTTTTGAAAAACTAGGTCTTGTGAAATTGACAGATTTTGGATTCAGCAACATGTTCAATCCTGGAAAAAATTTGGAAACTTCTTGTGGCTCACTTGCATATTCTGCTCCAGAAATACTTCTCGGTGATTCCTACGATGCACCAGCAGTGGGTAAGTGTATTTGCCATAATTGTTTAAATTTATTTATAAATATGTTTGTTGTTGTTTACATATCACTTATGAAATATTTAGGTGCTTTCAGTGATTGGGAAAGGCAGGGGCCATGGACCATTTTCCACATTGGATGAAAAAATAGCCCATTGAAATTTTGAAGTTTATTTTTGATATAATGGGCAATGGTCCATAAAAGGGCCATTTGAAATTCAGAAAATTATCAAAAACCCGGAAAATGGCCCATTGTCAAAGATGTCTTTCCCAATCCATGGCTTTGTTTGTAAACGGAATGTCATGGATAACATAACATAACATGCAGTTTGATTTTTATAACCAAAGAAGGAAAATTGTTCCTAGAGGGGGTCTTGTGTAAACTTGCCCACCTTTTCAGCTGTGTTGCATGGTGTTCTTTAAAACTTTTAAGTATTTCCTCTATTGCAATGGGTTCCATAAGGTCAGAATGGGGTAAAATGACCCCCTTGGCTAACCCTTGAGCTTCTTGTGTGTGATACACTCAAAATAGATTTCACTTACTTAAAAATGAAAAGAAAAACTAAGTGAACACTATAATCCATATCACTTGTTCTCATTCACTATAAAACCAGCTAGTGTTGTGCAGTTACTGTTACTACAGTAAGCATGAAGCAATCTGATTCATAAATAACTATTTTTGAAGAAAAAAAACTGTTTAAATCTTCAATTTTCAATCATTTCATAACCCAAAATTTCCACCATCTTGAATATTTCACAAAATATGTACAAAGTTATACTTTAAACAATGCACATGATACATTCTGTATCGCCTGTCTGTATCGTGATACATATCGAATCGTGAGATTTCCCATGATACTCATGCAGCCCTACTAAAAGGACAGGTGGATACATGTCATCAGTAGAGATGTAACATAGAGGTGTAACGATACAGGAGGCTTGCGATACGATTCGTATCGTTACCCGATACATATAATCTCCTGACATAATGATCTTTTCGTAAACTTTTGGAGTCAGTTTATCTGATTAAGAATTTAGTATCTTATTAATGTATATCTCAGTTTTGAGCACTTACATTGAGAATTTATCATTATTTTATGTATCCAGATACAGACCCTGCAATACAATACAATATATCACGATACGATAATTTATTGCCGTATCGCTACACCTCTAGTGTAACAATGGGTCACAATATATCTTATCGCATCGGGATGCATATTGGGATACATAAAATAAATATGAATTCTTAATGTAGGTGCTAAAAATTGAGGTATACATTAAAAAGATACTTCATTATGCACACAAAAAAATCTTCTGAAATTTGGAAGCTTGATTATATTACAATTACTGTAGCTTCAAGTAAATTTTACTCAAGATTAACTGTCTCCAAAAGTTTGTGAAAAAATCATTATGTCATGAGATAATAAGGATTGGGGTATGTATCGTATCACAACCCAGTAGATTGAACCAAAAGTCATATGCTAACTGTGAAGTCAATTGTAAATGAAATTGTGAATATTAATGCGATGCGGACGAAACAGCGACACGGCAAAACAGAGACATGATTTTAATGGAAACGACAACAAATTGGATGAAACAGCGACATAATTGTACCGTATTTGTTGATACCGCAACACAAATATTTTTTTATCATACTTTGTGACAGTTTTGTTATGTTTGATTATCCTCTTTTTAAATGTTTAAATTGACTTTTTGAGATTTTTTCATTATCACAAGCAAATGGGGTCACAGACTCCTTGTACAATGAGGATTCTAAATTTTAGGTTTGGTGACCCCTTGACCCCAAATAGGGTCACAGGGGTCAAAACCTTAAAAACCTCTTTCCATCTTCTTCTCCAGTTCCAAAAGGTCTAGAGAGCTGAAAAGTTTTGTGTAGACTCCTTGACCAATGAAGATTCTAAATAGTAGATTTGGTTAAAAACCTTAAAAACCTATTTCCATCAAAGGTCTGATGAGCTACAGAGCCCATGGCTCTATTTTTATTTGTTTTATTGACGCAGTCGGGAGGAAGGGAAGGGCAATCTCTCACATGAAATTATTTTTAGTTTATCTATATATAAACATCGTAAACAAACATATCAGACATGAAAAGTAAACAAATCAAAGTTAAAAAATAATACAATTAACAAATTTGTGTTGCAGATTAATCCAAATGCGCCGTCCTTCTGTCCAGCAATTTTGGTCTATAGATTCATTGAAAATATGTTTCCCTGTTCTGTCCATAATTCTTTTGGGGTGTGTCGTTGTTTTGGCTTGTCGCTGTTTTGCAGTGTCGCCGTTTTGTCTATAACCCAGTATTAATTAAAAGTAATTTTTTGGTCAGAATTGGCCCTACTAAACTCCCAATGCTGCTTATGTGTTTGTGGAATAATAATAACATTTTACTCACTTGCAATTTAACAGAGTGTCATTTTTGTTTTTGATTGAAAAAAATTGTCTAAAATGTAATAAATGCAGTGTTGAAAGCACACCGAGTACATGAAACTATACACTATACATTTTGTGTACATTGTCTATCATTCATTTAGTTAATGAATTCATTACTAACAATAACATATGCAAAAGCATCTTGCAATATTACAATTTCCATCTCAAAACAAGAATACATAAAAAATTATTGTAACATGAAAAGTTTTTGCAACCTGCCCTAAATAGTGAACTACACTTGGAAATGCTGAAACCATGTTTGATATATAATCATATTAAAAATTTTAAGAGCTCATCAGCTAAAAAAAAATGAATATGAATGTAACCTACTGCTATTATGGTTTGTAGACAAGCAGAGAGGAAGTAAACAGAGGAAGTAAACACAACTCAATTAACTTCCAAAATAGAGCTATCGCTGAATTTCTGATATCATTTCCCCCTTTACTGACCTGGTTGTAGTTTCCTTGTTCTGAAAGGTCATGGTCTTTATTGTCCTCAGTACATTCATACATATTGGAAATTCGGGTTGTGTCTAACCACCCAGCAGCCACAGTGCAGCCCAAGATAATGCTTTGTTCTGACTTTACAATGCTGAATGACAAGCAAGGCAGCAACAACTCCCATCTTTTAACTTCTTTTGGTATGACGCGACCAGGAATCGAACCGGGTGACGAGCGGACACTCTACGAATGAGCTTCGTCCCTGGTTACATTACAAACATTTGTGTTTTTTGTTGTTCTAACTTCTAGGTCAGTGACAGTCCCTCTTGATTCTACAATTCTGTGGTTTTGAAATAAATTGCAGAAGTAAGCTCAGTGGTTAAAATTCTTAGTGACATAGCACCCCATGGAATGTCCTGTTCTGCAGAGGTGCAGTGATAGCGTGCTGTTCGCGAGAAAGTGCAGTGATAGTGTGCACGTCACGGATGTTAACGTAAGTTCGGTGTTACAAATCAGTGCAGTATTACCTAAATACACGCAATTTCCTTCATATTGTAACAGTTTACGATTGTTTATAGTATGGTTAATATGTCCACAAAGTTTTTAGTTACTAGGATGACAATTAGAAAAGTTATGCGCGATTATCGGCAAACTACATTGTTTCAAGAGGACAAATTCTCAAATTATTTTCTTATTGTTGCCGCTGGAAGATATTTAAGAATGAGATATTGTTAATGTGCGCGGTGGTGTAGTGGTTAGCGTGCTGGCCTATCACGCCAAATACCCGGGTTCGAATCCAGGTGGAGACACCAAAGATTTGTGACCTGGGCTTTACACAGTGTTGTGTCCTTGGGCAAGGCACTTCATCCACATTGCACTCAGTCTACCCAGCTGTACAATTGGGTACCTGAATACGGGAAGTACGGATCTAGGTGGTCGCGCGAAGCGCTTAGTAGCAGCTTTGAAAGTACTTCCTTCAGGGAAATAATGACATTATGTACAGCCAATGAGCAGTGCTTGCACTGGATATTAGGCTTAAAAATGTTCATTATTATTATTATTAATGTAACACCGAACTTACGTTTACATCCGTGACGTGCACACTATCACTGCACTTTCTTGCGAACAGCACGCTATGATCGCTATCACTGCACCTCTGCAGAACAGGAGGTTCCAGAGGGTGATAGTTCCAAGGGCACTGGTAAAATGTTAATGCCATGGAGAAATTCTGACCTGTATGACTTTTAGAGGTGTAACGATATGGCGATACAGTATTGTATCACGGTACACTGTCCATGGTATATTGTATGGTTTCGAAGGATGAGTATCGCAATACATATGATAACATATAAATACCAGGGATGGGAATTTTCCACGGATCCGCGGATTTCCGAGTTTTTGGATTTATTTTTGGTCAATCTCGTAAATTCGTCTAAATTCGATGAGGAAATATTTCGAGGGGGGTGAGGTCCGAGTTTCTGTATAGTAAACTCGCGGAAAATAACAATGTTTTCTGGGATTCCCGCATTAAATTTTCAAATGACGCATAAAATTCTTTCAATGCGTCCCTACGGCGCTTCCCAATTTTCAAGACACCTACCTCAATAAATATTTGTTGCTTTATTAATATATCATGATTACACTCATCTAAAAACTTATTTTCGTCTGTAATACTCATTCAACTGTCAACTCGGCAATAAACATCGCCATCTTGAATAACTTAACTCTCGGCCAATCAGATTCGTTGTTGCATATGTCGTAATGATTCTGCAGTGAAGTCTATTTATCAGCCAATGAAATTAATCGTTATAAATTAAGGTTTCACATGGTCGTCATTGTAGACAAAAGCGCCAAGTCTAGATGCCTCAACTTTATTGTTCAGGGCTCCTTTTTATTTCTTTTTAAATCAAAAATCAAAATAATAAAATTAGTAAAGAACTCTCTTTTTTTCAGGGACTAAATGTTAGTCTGTCATCTGATGACATTTTGTCTGACATGTCACAGACAATATTTTTATTTTATTCTTTTTTGGATGTCTTGTAGTCTTTAACCTTATTGCAGGGCTAGAATTGGCTAGTGAAAAAGATGCTAGTCCATTGACTGGTAGTCAGAAGCACTAGTTGAATTTAAAGAAAATATGATTATATCTGTATTTGTCAGAATGTGTTTGGGCTAGTGCTCTCAGGATTACACTAGTCTGAATGGCTAGTACCCAAATGGGACTAAATTCGACCCCTAAATATTGGCATCTATATAGCTGAACTGTTAAGTTGCTGAAGTTTCATGAATTTTGTATACATGTTATATATGTAAATGTAGATAATCATTTTATGAGGTAAGATGTAACGTCTGATCAATCACAGAAAAACAATTCATTCCATTTTTTTTAAGCTCATCAGGTCTGAAAGACCCGATCGGCTTATGGCATGGCATGGCATGGCGTCCGTCCATCTGTCCGTCCATCCGTAAACTTTTCACTTTTCGACTTCTTCTCCAGAACCAATGACTCGAGAGAGAGCTGAAATTTGATTTGCAGACCCCTTGGCAAATGGATAATGCTCACTATCATTTGTACCAGCAAATGACAACAATGGAACAAATTTTTTTACCTTTTGGGTTCGAGTTCTCAAGGAAAATATGGGAGTTGGTCATTATTGCTGGTTTTGCCTGCATCTGAGATTGTGGTTTCAAAACCTGCAAGGGGGGACTTGACCTGATTAAATTAAAGAATTTGTACACATTATGTATCGTATCGTATAACCTAGATTATGACATCCCTAAATTCATTTCTTGTATTAAAAGACATTTGATTTCACTTCCAATGAACCTTCCGTTACACTGAGAAATATATTTCATATGGAGGTAAACTAATTAAATATTGCTACCAAAGTGAATACTTTCATCTCTACAAGCAAACAAGAAAGTTTGATCAAAGTGAGGATTACTGATATGTGAAAAATGTCAATTTATTTACTATTAATAAAGTCTTTGATATGCTGTTGAAAGAGTTTGCTAATGTATACATAATGAAATTGAATCAAAGAAACCTTCATCTCTAGATTTGCAAAGTAAAGACATTACGACATCGTAATTTCTAAATCTGATATGAAAATTATCCTCTGTCCGTGTCTGGGGACACGCTTGGATTAAACCACTAAGCATTGATACAATTAGAGGTGTGACGATACAGATTTTTCACGATACGATATGTATCACGATATCTCATGGCGATACGATTCGATACGATACACATCACGATACGTTATTTCAAGGTTTTTTTTACAAAAAGACTTTTAATCTTTCATGAATCATCTGATTTAAATAAGCCATGTAATAGTCAACGATACAGAGAATGTATCACCATATGCAGTGTTGTTCCTGGCTGATCAGCTGAGGGGGTCATTTTGGCCTATTCTGAGAGCCATACTTAAACTTAAACTTTAAAGGCTTGGTAAAATGTTTAATGCGCCAATTGGCTTTATTTTCCTTGTTCTGCGAATCTAGAGTTAATTTTGTCAGTGCAATTTAATTAACATTCAGATTTTTAGCTCATCAGGACTGAAAGTCCAGATAAGCTTATGGCATGGCCCGTCGTCCGGCGTCCGTCCGTAAACTTTTGACACTTTCGACTTCTCCTCATGAACCAATGCAGAACCATACACATTAGAGAGCTGAAATTTTATGTACAGGTACCTTAGCATATGGAGATTATAATGATTAATGAGTCAAAGTCATACTTCAGATTTGTATAATCATTTGCACAAGCCATACTTAAACTTAAAGTTTGATGCTTGGTAAAATGTTTAATGCGCCAATTGGCTTTATTTTCCTTATTCTGCGAATCTAGAGTTAATTTTGTCAGTGCAATTTACTTAACATTCAGATTTTGGGGTTTTGAGCTCAATTACATAGAAGGACAATTTGACTTTAAAACTACAATTCCAAACAGAAAATGGATATATTATCAAGTCTATCATGACTTTATTGAACTATGAACTCTGTATCATTACGAATATGTACATGTAAACATCATATGGGAAATAAAAATGAAAATAAAAAAATAAAAAAAAGTCTATCATGACCAGCATTAGAAGAAAACAGTATTTAGAATTTTTCTGCTAGTTTCAAGGAAAGGGTCAATTATAGATATGATCCACGTATTAATAAATCCCATCATCTGAACGCTGTCTGGATTATCTAGGTCATTCTCATTAGCTGTTGAAGCCACCCCGGGATTTAGTGTGTGTACATTTCTGGAAATATGTTAGGCTTATCCTGGAGGGAGAGAACACAAGAGAACACAAATGTCAAGTTCTCATTTTCTTTGTCTCTTTGTCTCCCGAGAACTTCCAGCAAACCAATAGGCAATGATGATGAAGTATTGATCAATAACTGTGTATGTCACTGAAACCACAAAGCTTATGTAGAAGGCACCATTGGCGCCAACGGTTTCGTCATGATGTTTCTGACATTGAAAGGAAAGAGAAGTGTTTCTTTTTCGTTCTTAAGAGTTGAAAAGTCTTTTCTTTGCCCTCAGATCCTGCTAATGGCTAATGTACATATGGTTGATGTATAGCGTAAAACAACTCACTCACTTGACTTGCCCTCAGGATAAGTTTATAGTTTGAATCTGCTATGGTTTCCCTCAGCGCCAATGCTCCTTTTTGTTTTTTTCCATCAGCATAAGTATGGAAAGAAGGTTGCTTTGAGAATTTTGAGTTCTTAGTTCAAAGGTCTAAGTTCTTAGTTCTTAGGTAATCTCAGGACTTGAATCTTGTCAGTAGATTATATAAATATATATATACAGACAGTAGCACATTTTAAATTTTTTTTTTTGCTCTTAGTTTCCATCAATAGTTGTTGTTTCATGCTGAATTTATTATGTTCTGGGGGTCAAGCATCTCACTTCTCAATCAGCTTATATGTATTCATTAAAGAAATTATCAAGTATCAACCAAAAACTGTTGGTGACCATTTTAGTGTGGACACCTAATCCTTTGAGGTTGGGAATTGGCTTTGTGACGCTTACTAAAACATGGTATGCATGTTCAGAACTTTTACTTTTGATTTACATGATATCACTTTCTCGTCCTCATTACATGTACATATTGGAAAATTGTTTTGTGCGAATGCAGCGCAATGTGCAGCGCCAGTTAATGCATTTTTCTTTCTTTACAATGCTGTGTGTCAAGCAACACATCAACACCTGTCTTTGGGTATGATACTCTCAACCAAACTTAATCTTGGGTTGACAAGCAGACTCTCTTATCAACAGTCTAAGTAAACCTAGCCTCAATAATACTCGCTATACTCCCATACTGAGTCTAACAAGATACAGTGAGAGGTCAAGTCAGACGACCTTGGTTTTGGTTCCATGTATTAGTCCTCTAAATGTAAATTTTCCTAAGTATTCCACAACCTTCCATTTAACTCCCCTCTCTCCCCCCTTTCCCCAAGCCAGAAATCAGGCTTAAAAAATGTTTTTGTTACTAGTTTTTTAGGTTTTGTTAGGTGAGTTTCAAGAATATAAGCTCTGGATTGTGAAATTTGTCAACAAAAGGATTCTTCCTCCTTTCTCTAAGAATCCTCTCAAAAGCTTTAAAATCAAGGGAATCTCAACCTTGATGTATTGAGAAAGTTTTAAACTCGTAAACTGCGAAACTCTTCTTTTACTCCGATAATGTAATTGGAATTTGTTATTTTTTAGCGTGCTGTAATGAGCAGTTCAATTTGCTCTAGTGATAAGGATTGTTTTATATTTTTTGTTTCTTTTCATAGATCTCTAAACCAGATTTCTTCGGAAATAAAAATATAGATCATTTATTTATTTACTGAAAAAAATATAGATCATTCAAATTAGCATGCTGTATTACACAAACAAGAAACGAGCATTGATTTATTGTAACATGACTTCGGTAAATACTCGTTTCTGATTGGTTGATTTGAAGGATTTCCCAGTGTTAAATTGCAATGAACACCCGCAAATTGGTTGAAGCGAATCACCGCGAAAGGATACATTATTTGGTCCGCCTCAACATTAAAATGTTCTGATTCTCTCAATATTCGTGCCCGATTCACATTTTACTGTTGTTGTTGTCATTTTCTAACTTGCGCAATCCCGTAGATGCCAAAAATCCTTTTCTATTTGCTTTAGTTTTATGTAACTAAACTTTCTTAATTGGCTAAGTTTCTCCTAATTTGCCGCCTTGTGCCATGCGGCCGGTTTCTTTCGAATGCCGTTCCCATGGAACGACGTCACAAAGGCCAACGGTTATGACGTCATAATGATCACGTCACTGTCACAATGGTCTGGGTGAATTTAAGATATTTGTTCAGTCGGGTTTGTTCCTGTTTGTTTATGAATTATATAACTGTTTTCTCTCTCATAAATGTCACAGTGAAAACTATAAGATCTCATCTTTATGAATGCAACTGGTTTGCAATATAAGAACACTATTTAAATGTCTATAACACTGGAAATTCCTTCTTTTTTATAGCTGCGAACACCTATAACAATAATGGATCAGTCGTTAGATCCTTTCAACTCAGAGTTCCCTACGCAAAAATAGAGTTCGCTCTTAAAATGCTTATAACTAACGGTCATGTTACAATATCGATAAATAGTTGCGTTTGTAAAATTTCCGGGATTCATTGTTATTCAACACCCGCAAATTTAAGCGTTTAAAACCTCCGACTAACGCCGTCGGTTTTAAACTAAATTTGCGGGTGTTGAATAACAATGAATCCCGGAAATTTTACAAACGCAACTATTTATCTTCTAACTGAAATTTGTCCTGAAAATAATCTTTTTGTTTTCATATGTCTTTAGCCTTAATTGTATGCATGGTTCACACAGAAGTTTGGTCAAAATAAATATGTCTAGAAAACTGTATGTACAGAGATGAATTTGCCCAGAGTCCTGCATCAAATAACCATAAAATTTGGAAAGGAATCAAAAGGTCTATATAACGGGAAGCAAACTTCTTTTTGTGGTGCTATTTGCATTCTTAATCAGAGCTTCAGATTGACGGTGGGACCATTCCCCCATAAATTTTATAAATGACCCATCATTTTTGAAGTGCTTTGGTTCTACAGGCCCTTGCTTTGATTTTAAGATCACGCTACTTACCTTTTTAAAGAAAAAAATATGTGTACATAAACTTATGTAAAGAAAAATCTATGTCATTATGTATGTTTATATAACAAGTGTTAGATAATGCAACATATATTTGTAATCATAAGTTCATCCCAGTAACCATGTTAAGTTATTTTGCTTTGGCCCCTGCAAAACGAATTTTGACCACTCGAATTTCTTTGAGAGGGGCCCGTAACCAAAAAGAATGTTTATAAATCTGAAGTATTGCTTATTGAGGGACTTGCTTAAAAAAAATTGACTCACAGGACCTTGTCGTAGTGTGTCTCTAGATTAGGGGTGAAACGGTACGCTTGAGGTTCGGTTCGGTACGTATTGCGGTACAGAACCCTCGGTTCGGTACAAAACCAAGAATGTCCGTCGCCATTTTGATAACATTTGAACGAGATCTCGCGATATCAAGTCATTCAAACACTTTCGTTTATATTAGGCAATCACGAAGTCGTTCACACACTATCGTTTGTAGAGAATAAAAGGTCCTATTTGATTGTTTGAATGAAGTATGCATTCGGTATATGTACCGAAAATTCAAGTTAATGTACCGTGTACCGAACCGAAAGCAAAATACAGCGGTTCAACTACAGTAGTTGTGAACTGTTTCACCCTTACTCTAGATGCAGCAGATCATATTTGTAGATTGAAAGTCTATTGGTTATCAGGCTTTGATTTGATTTTCGTATTCAATAAAACCATAAACATAAGTGGAAACCTTTGAAGATACAGGTTTAGATACCTCAAGGCAGTGTTTGCCCTAGGCTTGTAAATTTGGGAGTCGCCATGACTCCCTGATGTCAAATTTGGGAGTCATGAACATATTTTTGGGAGTCAATTTTTATAATAAATTTATCCCCATTAAAAATTGACATTTGACTGTATATTTCATGCACAGTTAATCAACATTAACAAGGTATAAAGGTAATTCAGGTATTTATTCAGTATAACATCAGTATTGTAAAGATCAAACTGTGAACAAAAATTTAATTTTAAATAAAAACATTTAAATTGAATTCATTGGTATCGATACTTATTAATTACAATATTATTGCGTCAATGATGATGCAGACTGTTAAAGAACTTGCGTATTTTACATATTTTATGCGTCAAATACGCAGGTTTTCTGCGTCAGGACAAACACTGCCTCAAGGTTTAGTGAAAGTTTGTGTGGTCTTACATTAATTGAACCAGCTACAATAAAGATAAAAGGACAGGGTTTTACAGGAGTCCACTTTTTGACGAAGACAATATCAGGAGGACAAAAAAAACCAAAAAAACCCAAATTGGTCCTCAGTTACTCGGTAATATTCTGATTCAGATATCCAATCTTTTAATGAAAGCCACATTTCAGTATGAATTCATGTCAAGATTGTATTAAAAAGTCAACCAATAACCATCCCATTATAGGTAAATCTACATCAACCTTTAAATCAAATATGAAACATCAATAATATCTTTGAAAACACTTGATATAGGAAAAGGACTCGTCAAAATATATAAAATGAGTCCCGAGGACGCTCAGTTTTGATTGACTATGTAAAACCCTGAAATGACACATTATAATTTGAAGATGCAATTAGTCTTGAAGAGGGGGAAAGAAACAACTATACAGTATCATATGGTGATACATGGTACACAATATATCATCTAGTGAAAAGTTATTGATAATCACTGTAAAAAAATGAATTCTGTGAAATAGTGTAAATAACTTCATTACTCATGTAGCCTTTTCAAGGCAATAGATACATGCTTATGGATTTTCCTTTCTTAATAATTATGCACTGAGTTGTTTGTCCTGAAGAATAAAAGCAGAGTGCAGGTGCTAAGAGTGTCACGTACGATACAGGTACCTCACGATACCATACGTATCACGATACTATGGTCACGATACAATACATATCAGGATACAATAAATGTGACATTATTATGGTGAGATACAAATTCACAGATTTAAATTCAATTTTGTTATGAGAATTATCAGTCACCAACATTTCACAAAAACAAGTCAACTTCTTTATGAACAAGTCATTTAGTCCTCTATTTTCCAACTTAAACATGAAGAGAAAGGCTATCTCTTGATTTCTTGATACAATATTCACAAAAAAAGTTGAACGATATGCATCAAAACTTGTATCACGATACACTGTTACTGTATTGTGTATTGCATCATGAACTGTACTACGACGATGCATTGATGCATCAGTGTATCGTGACATCCCTAGCAGATGTATGTATAATGTGCTGTGCTTCTTCGAGATAAATCACAGCACAATCTTCTTCATCCGTCTGATAATGGGAGTGTTTTCAATCCATCAAGATCATTGGTAATAAGTCAGTGTTTGTCTGTCTCATGTGTTCAGGTATTTACTTTACTCGCTGTATAGACCGACTCGGAAGGCTTTGTTACGTTTGCAGAACATCAGAGCCTAAGCAGATAATTAGAAGTCACTGTTGATTCTTGTTAGATGTTATAAATAACTAGAATGAGAGACTTCCCTGTGGCTCCCTTGTGTAACAAATACAGGAGTACATCAGGGAAGTGTTTTATGTCCATCTCTGTTGTATGCAAAATGTAATTTATTTTTTAATTGTTATGAAGCTTATATGAAGTGATGATTGAGATATAGGATTAACTATTAAATAAGTTAAGGAGAATTCAATTTCGTTTGAAAATAAGTCTTCAGTGGTTTTAAGAATTTTACTTTAATGCTGATAAGAAGTTGTATTGAAGCCCAAAAAAAAAGGCTGGGGAAAATATAACACAATTTATCAATGTGAACAACATTTTGGAATAATGCTTCCAAAGATGTTATTTTGACTTGGACCAAGTGTCTTGGTATAAGAAGAATCTCACTTTCAGGTAATAAGTGATATTGTCACAATATAAATAAATAATATGTATGAATTGTAAAAATTATCATAAAACCATTCATACTGTGTAACCTTATTTATGTACATCAGTATATTTGGATATGAAATGTACTCTGATCATTTACATGAAATAATTCATAGTCACAATATCCACAAACAATGTAATAACTTATATATATAAATAATATAACACTTTTATCTATTGTAACAATGCGAATATCAAAACTGTTGCTGTGTATCATTAATTATGTAGATGAGTATTATGAATGCATTAGCATCACAAATATTAGGCATACATGTATGCCTAATATTTGTGATGCTAATGAAGTTCATGTCACCTTACACCAGCTGTCAATCACCTGTCGTTAGTGACACCTTTCACCTGAATACCTGTCAAATCTTATACATTACCTGTCATCCTCATGTCCCTTCCATTCCATTCATTACCCTTATCAAAACTCGTCTCATTACACACACCTTAACCCTTCACATGCCGGTTTGGATTTAAGAGATGTCAGGATACAGGTATATATGTATCATCAGTGTTCGCGCCAGAGCGCGGCCTTGCCGCACAAAAAAAGAAAATGTCCCCATTAAAATCACCTAATGCGGCATTGGCCCGCACAAATAATGATCGACATAACGGAAAACACTTCCAGATTAACGATTGGGGGTTGAAAACGCCAATTAAAAAAATATTATCAAGAACTATTGCTTGAGAAGGCATGTTATTCATCTTAATGGTTTAATCTGACAAGATAAGATAAGATAAGATAGATAAGATAATTTATTTGCACAGAGAACACCCTTCTTGGGCAGTGTACAAAACGAGAATAAACAAATTTCATGACATACATAATATATACATAACAAATAACAGAGATATGCTATTATACACAATGACACTGCTTGCCATTTAACTTAATCTGTATTGATATAATTCATACAACAATTTGGTGGTTTTGGAGGCATGGTGACTCTTAGGGTTTAATATGGCAGTTAGGAGATCTTTCTTTGGCAACCCCGCATTCGTCAGACCTGTTGAACAGATGAGGTCTGAACGTTGATTATGGAATTTAGGACATGACAATATAAAATGTTCCTCTGTTTCAACTTCCGTTAGGTTGCATTGCTTGCAAATACGACTATCAGCTGGGATGTTGTTGTATCGACCCCTCTCTATCTCTAGTTGATGAGCACTAAGTCGTAATTTACTTAAAACTTTTCGATGCTCCTTGTTCTTAATTGACGATAGATAGTCCTTATATTGAAATGAATCTCCAATGGTTATAATATTACAAGTCAACTTACTCCAATTTTGGAAGAGATCCAATGAAGATTTAAACATATCGCTGCCCCACACTTCTGCACCATAGGTGGCGATTGGAACAACAAGACAACGATAGAGACGGAGAAGAACATCAGGGCGGAATTGAGTTGATGAAGATAAGCTGTATCTGATCTTGAACCAGGCGCGCATCGCCTTCCCTTTAAGACTTTCAATGGCGATTTTAAAAGTTCCATTCTTGTGCAAAGTTACTCCTAGATAGGTATATGAGTCACAAACGTCGATGGCCGAATTATCATAGTGAAATGAATGATTTGTATCGACCCTTGTACCACCAAAAATAATCACTTTAGTTTTAGAGAGATTTATCTTGAGTTTCCAATCTTCTGTAAATGTTTTTAGATTATTAATACTATTTTGGAGTCCTTTGGCTGATTTTGAGAAAAGGACGAGGTCGTCCGCAAAAAGTAGATGTGTGAGACTTTGATCATCCAAGTTAGGGGCATGTTCACTGCCGGATTCAAGGTAGTCCTTCATATTATTCACATATATGTTGAAGAGGGTAGGGCTGCAGACACATCCTTGCTTAACACCAATTGATGATGATATTGGTTCAGCCACTCCGCTTTCAGTTTTTACGGCATATGTCACCTCAGAGTACATATCATGCATAAGATTAAATATTTTACCTGTTATGCCATAGTTATACATTTTGAATAGTAGACCGTCTCTCCATACAGAGTCAAACGCCTTACGAAAGTCAACAAAGCAGGTATATAGTTTTCTTTTCATCTGTTTAAACTTTTTAATCAAGGTTCTAAAGATGAATATGTTATCCGATGTCCTGTGGTCGGACCGAAATCCTGCCTGTCTTGAGTCCAATAGAGAGTGATATTCCATATAAGAACTTATCCTTATATTCATGATCGACAGAAAAAGTTTTGAGAGGCAACTTCCAAGGGCTATTCCTCTATAATTGTTCATGTCATTAACATCTCCCTTCTTGTGAATAGGAATGATGTACGATGTTCGCCAAGCAGTGGGAAATCGTCCAGTGTCTAATATAAGATTAAATAATTTCAAATAGTGATCGATTAGAACAGTGGAAGATGCAGAAATCATCTCGTTGAGTATCAAGTCAGGACCGCCAGACTTTCTACTCTTCATTTTCCGTATAGCTGTCACGAGTTCCTGTGCTGTGATATTATCATTGAGATTATCGCAGTCTAAATCTGTTGATGGATATATATCTGCAACTGACCTTGATACATATTGATGAAATTCAGTGGTGTTGGGAATATCACAGTTCAGATTGGTGAAGTGTTCAGACCACTCGGAGGCAGAGATGTTATTGCTGTGGTCCGTCTCTTGTCCACCTGTGAGCTCACGGACAAGCCTCCAATATTCTCGCGAGTCCGTAACAGACAAAGATTCTAGTTTGTTCAATAAATTTTCTGTATATTGTTTCTCAGTTTGTTTTAAACTTTTTTTATAGTCTTTACGAGCCTTGTAAAATTTAAGTTGCTTTGTTTTGTCAAATGGGTTAGTGATATGGTCTACCCAGGCAGTTTGTACAACACTTTTCAAATCCTTACACTGAAAATTGAACCACCTTTTCTTCTTTTTTGATTTCCGTTTCACGTGTACAAGTTTCACAGAGCCATTTGCCGCAGACAAAATGATATCAGAAAACTGAGATGTCATATCATCAACCTCTACCTGAGAATCATTTTCAGTTTGCTTCATTATGAAATTGTCAGCTCGGGTTTTACATGTAGAAGATACAAGACAATTTATATATTTGACTTCGGAATCTCTTGACCACACAAACTTTGATATTTTCTTAACTTTTGTTGTTGCTATATGATTTGGTCGTTTTGTCTTTGACTTCAGTTGGCCTAAGCACTTTATACTTGCTTGGATTGCACAGTGGTCAGACATGTGGGTAAGGGGTAATACTTTCACAGAGTTGAATTGATTATAGTCCTCATACTTGGTTATAACATAGTCTACTGCACTACAACCGTTATATTGATAACAAGTCAAATTACCGTAAATATCCCCCACAGTTCTTCCATTTAGAATACACGTCTTTGTGTTGATACACGATTGTAGTAGATCCCTGCCGAACTTGTTACTAGTTGAGTCTGTGTTGTTCCTCTGGACAGGGATGTACGGTGGTATTTCATCAGTTGGTGGTACTTGTGATTTTTCACTAATAATTTCAGTTTGTGGTAAATCTTTTAGATTCCCAGTCCGAGCGTTAAAATCTCCACCTAACACAAGGGTTCCCTGCGAGCCATAAAGCGCAAGTTTTTGCTCCAAATCTATGAAGGCGTCGCTGTCTTTCTTGGTCCATATACTTGAATTTTCTGGCGGTATATATATTATTCCAATAATTATATCTTGTGAGATCTTTAATGATCTACTGTTAACTTTTACCCATAAAGAGTCACCATCCCCCCTATCTAATACTTCAATAATACTGCCAAGGCTCTTCTTGTAGAGTAAAGCTGTGCCGCCTCTAGCCTTGTTAGTAACACTGCTGATATTGGCATGTCTTGGGTTGTATATGATATTGTAGTCGGTAAATCTGTCTTTAAGGATATCATTTTTAGCAGCTTCGTGGCCAATCCAACATTCAGTCAAAATCATATTTTCACTCTTTTCATCGTATTTTACCGAAGTTCAAACACATCTTCAAACTCGAGAAAGCTAATGTTTACTATACGAAATTGTAATTTCTTTACGACAAATAACATTACATGTAATATTGTTGTGCTTATGGTTATCTTTTTACAGTTTTTCTTCGAATTCTACATTCATAAATATTTCAATTAACTGCACGTTTTTTAAAACGTAAAATATTTGATTTTTTTTTTAAAATCGGTATATTAAGTCATTTAATATTGTATCGACAATATGTTGTCATGAAGATATTATGACCACATTTTACGTTTCTTACATCGTGTTCAAATCAACACGCTGATTGGTCGACTTTTATAACTTCCGTTTTCTCAGCCAATGATAAGGCTTGTAACGAATATATCTTTTATCCGTAAACACATCATGAAGCAAAAGTTGTTGACTAAATGTTCGTTTTTTAATGAGAAAAATATGTAATCTGAATAAAACAAACAACTGCCACTGTAAGTGACCACTTGTACAATTTCTTTCTGTCATTCCAAGTTGTATTGATATAAGTCTGACAATTACCATTCGATATCAATTTCAATGCAACTCGCATCATTATGTGACTTCACTGTCAGTAAGTAATTAAGTGCTGCAATGGGTCGGCTAATATACAAGATATTATTGGTTTTTACTGGAATTTGGGTGGACAAGAAGCTTTTCCCGGTACGTGTTACTTACTGCGAGAATCAACTTTATTCACATTGATGAGATAATTTCCTAGCTTCCTGTGACTAAGTTTATAAATTAAACTTGCTAAATGGTGCATAAGAATAGAATATATAATATAGACTTTGTTAAAGTCAAACAAAACTCAAAAATAGGTACAGTAATGATTTATATGTACATTAGTTAGGACAACAAAATAATTAAACGTTAATTTCAAAAACACTTTGTCCCCACTATTGACAAAATGTCCCCACTTTTTGGACATATGGGGACCATGGGTCCCAATGTTTGAAAAAGCTGGCTCCAACACTGTATCATAAAAATAAAGGTCACAATACTCTAGAACAGGGGTCAAAATTAGTCCAATTGGGGTACTAGCCATTCCGACTAGTCCATTCCTTAGAACACCAGCCCAAAGATATTCTGACTAGCCGAATACACCGATATAATCATATTTTCTTCACATTCAACTAGTCCTTCGGACTACCAGTCATTGCACTTTAGTAGTAGTAAATTACTAGCCCAGCATCTTTTGCACTAGCCATGGGCTACGGGGCTAGTGCTAATTTCGAACCCTGCTCTAGAACCTTTTTCCTGATTTTAAAGGAGCACAAGCATGTTTTTGTTTTGAGGAATAGGAAATCTACATTACAATGTTTTTGAATCAGAAGTGGCAAATCTTAAATGAATGTAACATGTTTGATTAAGCTACAAAAATCATTTTCCCTGTCTCAAATGATAAAATGTGTTCACACTAAAATGGCTGCAAGCAGTTTTCGTCCGATAGTTGATAATTCCTCCTATGGCTACAGATAATTCAATTTAGTTTGACCTTCGAAAGATAATACTTGAAATTGAATGATAGATAACAATTGAATGTATCTTTTAAGAATTATTTTTAAAATCATCCCATTTAAACATATGGAACTAACATTTCATGTAATCAGCTCAGCTATCATAACATAAATATCTCATTTTCTGTTGTCAACAAATTGTAAAACAAAAGACAAATTTTTTCACAATTTGAAACTAGAATTAACCAGGCTTATGACAGCTATTTACAAACCATCTAATAATAGAAGCAAGGTTAACAACTGAGAATTCTCAAAGTAACAGTATATTCTATTCTCTTCCCAAACAGTAACATAAACAAGTTAACAAGTAGGGCCCTGTCGATATATAGCTCAAGGTTGCACCGACTGACATCCAGTACCCACGTATTACTACACTTCCTGTCTGAAGTCTGCTATTCAAGATCTTTCTTTGATAAATGCCTTAGAATTTCTTGATCGAGACAATTGTGAATCATTTAATATGGTCTGCTGAGTCCAGGGACTCACTACCTACCACAAGGTTTCCTGAGATTGAAGTTAGTTCTTCAATAAGAAAGCAAATAGTACCACAAAAATAATTGTGTTAAAGGCACCAGTGGATCGGCTTTCATCCGCCATCTTGAAATGTTAGCATTGCGAGAAAACAATTGGCTTTATTATGCTAATTCATTAACAAAATTAAGAAATAACTACTTGATGGAAAAAAGAGGAGCATATTTACATAACATTAATAATAATAATTCATAATAAAAGCTATCAATATTTTGTCTATGTAATGCATTCCATGATCATAGTTTTGATGATTGGCTTCATTTCTGGATATTTTTATTTTTTTGCGCTATTCTCTTTATTCTTTGTCAAATTGTCAAAACTTAAGCAACTGAAATGCTTACCTCACAAACATATATCAAATTAAGTGTGAAATTATCATGTAAAAATCATATATAATTGTAATAGGAAAGTCCTCTTGAATTTCGTTTCCACAATAAATACCCTGCTCGAATGGTCCCAAAGGGGCATTAGCACGTTTTTAGGAGGAATGCAAGGTGATGTTGGGGAAATGAAAATAAAGAATTTCAATTGAAAGACAATGTATTTGCACTAAACAAAGCAGTAATAATTCAAATATATACTGTGAATTAAGTTCCGCCATGCGTCCTTTTTTTACACAAAAAGGATAAAAGGTGTTCACATAAAAATGGCCCCAAAGGACTTTATGTGAATCTTAATAATTTGTTCTCTGACCTTGGATGATTGGTTTGTGTAATGAGATTTTTGACACTATCAACAGTAATACATTAAGCATAAACATACATTTATCAGTGAAAAATTAAAAATATAAAATGTTAAAAAAATGTGCTAAGCTGAAATTTGTATGAATCCCTTGATTCCCTTCCAAATTTTATGAATATTTGATGGATGAATTAAGGGTTAATTTATTAGTGGTAGAAATGTGACCCACTTTGGTTTCTCTTGAATATGCTTATTTAACGTTCCATGCTATGGAATTAATTTTGAAAATATTTGATGCATGAACTGAAGGCACGTTAATGAGTGATAGAAACGTAACACTCTTTGGTTTCTCTTGAATATGCCTATTAATGTTCCACGCTATGGACTAAATGCCCTGTACTTTGAGTATGCATCATTGTGTTGATTAAAGTTACAGCTCTGTACCGATGTCCATTTATTGATTAAATTAAATCAAATTCTCCTTATTTATACAATATTAGGAAACCAGGATGGTATTTTGGGTGCTTTCTCTGTCTCTTCCCTGTTGTTGTTCAAGTGTTAAATTGTTTCGTTGTAAGTCCTCAGTACATAACAAAATTCACAGCCATACTCATGTTTTATTATATTAAAAAAAAACATATAATTATTGTAGTTAGAATTTTAATGTTAATTTTTTTACTCTCATGTTTTTTTTCTTCTGCTGTCTATTTGATTGTAATACTGACTAAACTTCTAGTCTAATTTCCTGGTTAATGACACTCTTAGATGCTTGATTTGAAGATTGGATGTGGGTGATGTGGGTGGTGGGGTGATGTGGTTGGTTGGGTGATTGGGTGATGTGGGTGATGGGGTTATGTGGTTGGTGGGGTGATTGGGTGATGTGGTTGGTGGGGTGATGTGGTTGGTTGGGTGATTGGGTGATGTGGGTGATGGGGTTATGTGGTTGGTTGGGTGAGTGGGTGATGTGGGTGATGGGGTTATGTGGTTGGTTGGGTGAGTGGGTGATGTGGGTGATGGGGTTATGTGATTGGTGGGGTGATGTGGTTGGTGGGGTAATGTGGGGTGATTGGGTGGTGTGGTGGTGGGGTGATCTGGTTGGTGTGGTGATGTGGGTGATTTGGTGATGTGGTTGGTGTGGTTGGTGTGGTGGTGAGGTTATGTGGTTTGTGGGTGGTGGGGTGATATGGTTGGTGGGGTGATGTGGGTTATTGGGTGATGTGGTAGTGGGGTGATGTGGTTTGTGGGTGATGTGGTTTGTGGGTGGTGGGGTGATGTGGTTGGTGGGGTGGTGGGGTGATGTGGTTGGTGGGGTGGTGGGGTGATGTGGTTGGTGTGGTGATGGGGTGGTGTGGTAATGGGGTGGTGGGTGTTGTAAATCCAAATACACTTTTTCCTCCAGCATCATGCTCTTATCAAATATTCAAAATCTAAATCTGCCACATTTCTGACTGAATTCTAGTGCCAGATAATTAAGTCAGAAGTTTGATAGAAAGACAAAGTTAGGGATTGGGAAAGGCAGGGGCCATTGGTCATTTCGCACTTTGAATGGAAAAAATAGCATTAAATTTTTTTTTAGTTTTAATGTGACAGCATTGGCCCATTTGAAATTTAGAAAATACTGAAAAGCCTAAAAATGGCCCATTGTCACAGATGTCTTTCCCAATCCCTGAGGTATATTCCCTTTTTGCGTGTAGATCTGTAGTGAGGTGTACTTGGTCTCCTCCAGACCAGTTATAATTAGATTGCCAGTGGAACAGGTCTCTGTTATTCTCGGCATTCCATTCTCTGACTGGAGAAATCTTCTGATGCAGATGAGCAGGTTGACATCATAAAACATGAACTTATCTATGAACTGATCTCATGTTGGCTTGTTTCTGCATTTTACAGATTTCCTAGTTATATGTTGATAACTTGATCAGGAGAGTTCTTGTTTTTCTCACCCCATTTCAAAATCTGCATTCCATTTGTTCACTTATGTTTTATTCATCATGTCAAATCTTGTATGTATTTGTTGTTTCGTGGGTCACTTACCTTAATTTTAAAAATTGATCGCAGTATTTCGCTCAAATGAGAAAGGAATATAAAAAACTCCAATACAGTTGAAATAAGTAGGGACATATTTTCAATATGAGCACATATGCACATATCACCTTTTATTATATGATTGAGGGTGAGATACTCTGTTCTATCGGTGGGATAAACTTTATCGTCACTCTACTGAATGGTGATAAACTTTATCACCACCTGAATGACGTCAATGTCACTTGAATTCTCGTATGACGTCACATTGTTACAGCGGTGACGGGCTCTTCAAAGTGGCCGCTCAACATGAAATTGGCCTTTTTGACGTAATTAGAAGGATTTCATCATAAGATAAATAGAATATTTGTCATTTCTTGACAATTACCATGTTTATCCCATCTTGTGAGGTAGAAAAGTTGAATATTTTCTCTCGTGGCTACTACTCTTGAAAATATAAACTTTCTACCTCACTCAATGAGATATACATGATATTAGTGAAGAAAAGATAGATATCCTATGTTGCCTAGCAACAGCTGTTGTAGTCAGGCTTCCCATATTTGTTATTAATGATGTCATACAACCATTTTCTATGTCATCACTAAAGTCACCATTGTAACAGAAGCAAGGGGTCTTCTGAAAGTCAGAGTAAGAAAATGAATAGAATATATATTAACCGTTAGGTGAGTTTCATATGACTTTTAAAAAGCATCTGCCAATTAATGTAATACCCTTGCTCTCGCTCGGGTTATACAAAAATTCTCACTCGTTCTGTATAAGTCATATGACACACCTCCTCAAGAATAATGGTCTATTCTCCGTTCAACAATGGAGTAAATATGTTCATACCAGAAAATCTAAATCTAAAACATGGGATGGGATGGGGTCTTGGGTTTAGAAAAAAATCTGGGGTGACAACAAATATTTTGATGATAAAAATTAGTGCTGTTATTTGTAAAATATTTATGTTAATTAAGATTTACAGAGATATGATCTCAGTTATCAGTAAACTTCATAGTTAGTTTTGGACTTGTATGATATTTCATTCTTGACCTAATAGGAATATGCGTGGGTAAATGTCAACCATGTTTATTTTCATGTACTAGACACTTAACCTTTGGAGTGTGCTGATGTGGACAACAAGGAAGATTAAGATAAAGCTTTTATATTTATTGGCTGTGAGGCATGAATTGTATTGTTTGTTTAGTAGAAGAGGATATGTTTTGGCGTTGAGAGCGGGTTTATCAAATTAGGATGAAGTTGTCGGGCACTTGACTCTCTGTCTTTATTGATGTTATGAAACAATTAACAATCTTATTTCTGAAGTGAAGAAAAATTAATCACCTTGACGAGAGAAATACATTTCAAGCTAGCTCCAGACAGCGATTATCCGCTAAGTGACGTCACTTATATAACTTATAAAAAGCTCCAACACAGCGCATGCAACCAGCAAGCACTGTCGCGCTCAAAAGTGCAAGCTCCAAACTCGTAAGATTCACATATCAACTCCGAACAACGACTCAAGAAAGAGTTCGTCAAGCAAAGTATTTTTTGATGTTTTGAAGTTTTCTTTTTTTTTACCAAAACATATCCTAGTATTTGTCAACCAATTACCAATATCATGAATTATCGTGTTGCAAACAAATAACATCAAGTTGAATCATATTCATACGCCTGACGTTTAAAGTAAACTCTCGAACCAATCCATTTGTATGCAAACTAAGCAATGGGTTTGAGTTTATCCATTACGTCATTTTGATTGATACACGAAATCCGTGTAACAATGCCCAGTCACTGACTAATGTTGAGACAATCAGATGGTAGGTGCCCTGACTTGGAGGTTGCATTTTTAGAGAAGAACCAGTCGACATGCCTATAAGATAGACCACAGCCTTGAATTGTCACCATTGGTGGGGAGTCACCCCAGGGGACATTTGGGAACTGAAAGTGGAAGCCCAGCATCCATTAAACAGATTTAGTTTCATGTTGTCAACAAGCAATTGATTAAAGGGGCCATTACGATGGGTTTTCAGCATCAAACTTTAAATATTGTTGATGATGATGATGATGATTTTCGGCATCAAACTTAATTTTTATGTGATTGATGATGATGATGATTGATGATGGGGGTGATGATTATTGTGATGATGATGATTAGTGCTGAGTATCATGGGAAATTTTACGATTTGATATGTATCACGATACAGACAGGCGATACAGTCACAGGAACCCGATATCGTAAATAAAATGTAGGTAAAACGTGGGTAAGAAAGATCCGTTCCTATATGTATATAGAGTAAAGGAATAAAGGCATCCATGTTGCCGATCTCGACTCGCTTCCAAGTTAAGTCAAAATTATCGCTTCAAATCGGTGACATCTCATTCACATACACAAGAATCTCTTAGTTATACATTTCTCAGCAAAACTTAGCTTGTTTCAAACACATGTCACCCTTCAAATAACGTTTATATCTATTTATATTCGCAAATCGACCGCAGAAACCTCTGGGGTGAACGTTACTCCGCACCAAATGCCTCTCGAGCGATCTGATAGGTCCGTTAATCGTAAGGGCGAATTTCTGTAGATAATTTCTAAACACAAAATTTAAAAAGCGATTTTTATTGATGTTCCACCATTTTCAAACCAGGTTGTGACAATGGAGTCAAATGATTATTTGTTTTGGTATGTAGAATCATTTTCTTCACTAGGGGATTGTGACGGCCCAGTCGCTTGTCTTCACACACTGTAGAATTAGTAAATGGAAATTTCCATTTCATTATTTAAAAAAGAGAGGTTCAAGATTTGTTTGTCTCTTGTGTGTAATTACAAGAAAATGATAAATATTTTAAAAAAATCATAATACTATACTTTTATATATCAGTAAATTTAAATTGATGTATTATATCATTGAATTATTTCAAGTAAAACAATTTAATTCAAGTTAAGTGAAACACGACCACAACATTGTGTTATACAAAAGTGTATCAACATTATTAACACAATCTGTGGAATGATAAGTTTATATTTTTTCTAGAAATTGCGATTTGATGGTTTTTACCAATTACGTTATGTAAAAAATAGCTTAAGCATTATTATGTTTTATTAATGTCAATTTGGAATCTTTTATACCAAAACTGTAAATGCATATTTTTGTTAACTTGTGCACCTAATGAATAAAATGCTGGCAATCATAAATAATTTTCAGATAAACTTTTTTTTGTAAATGTTAATGTTACATTATTTCAGAATTAACAGCCTATTTATAAAAGTATTCACAAAAGGTTTTGATAATTGGGAACCAGTGGTTTTGTAGATAAACAGGTTCGTAGAGACCGATTATTCGTAGAGGCACCAGGTTCGTAGATAACAGTTTCGAAGAGACCTTCAAAACTTATCTTTCATATATAATGTATTATAAATATTTATAAATACATCCTTTGTTTGCATAATACAAACAATGTTAAATTATAGCACTGGTATTCAGTATTTTTATCTACGAATAAACCTACACCCGGATAATTGAGGATGTTGTACATGACACTGAAAACTGAAAAACACAAATATCAGAATGAAACATCAGAAATTAATAATTAGATATTTGACGTTGATATTTGGATAATTAACTGTAGAGAATCACTCTCATGTTTTACCTCATCACTGGACAGAAAGTTTGGCAATTCAACTTCGGTCAAACGTACATCACTGAGCCAAGCCCAGTCGTGAAGAGTTTTGACATGTTCATATACACTTTCTTTCAATTTATAAGTAAACAATCAAGACAGTATTACAGGTGCCTGTCTGGCCAATGAAAACAACAGAATATTCATTTTCTACTAAAGACAAAGCAATCTTCTGATCAGAAATTGATAGCGAAATCATTTCCGAAACATTGCACTGTCCAAACCACCCCGTTTTGTTTGGAAAGCGATGCTTTAAATGAGTTCGCCTAACGGACCAATCAGATCGCCCGAGAGGCATTTGGTGCGGAGTAACGTTCACCCCAGAGGTTTCTGCGGTCGATTTGCGAATATAAATAGATATAAAAGTTATTTGAAGGGTGACATGTGTTTGAAACAAGCTAAGTTTTGCTGAGAAATGTATAACTAAGAGATTCTTGTGTATGTGAATGAGATGTCACCGATTTGAAGCGATAATTTTGACTTAACTCGGAGGCGAGTCGAGATCGGCAACATGGATGCCTTTATTCCTTTACTCTATATACATATAGGAACGGATCTTTCTTACCCACGTTTTACCTACATTTTATTTACGATATCGGGTTCCTGTGGATACAGTATGTATCACGATACATTGTTTAAAGTATAACTTAGTGGATATTTTGTGAAATATTCAAGATGGTGGAAATTTTGTGTTACAAGATGATCGAAAATCGAATATTAAAACGTTTTTTCTTTCTTCAAAAACAGTTATTTATGAATCAGATTGCTTAATGCTTACTGTAGTAACAGTTACTGCACAACACTAGCTGGTTTTATAGTGTTCACTTAGTTTTTCTTTTCATTTTTAAGTAAGTGAAATCTATTTTTAGTGTATCACGATACAGGAAGCTCACGATACAATAATCACGATTTCCTAAGCTACGACTGTATCGTAGGTATCGGTGAATCGTTACAGCTCTAATGATGATGATGATGATTGATGATTGATGATTGCTATGATTGTTATGATTGCAGATGTGTGGAGTCTGGGTGTGATCCTCTACATGCTGGTGTGCGGATGTGCACCTTTCCAGGAGGCCAACGACAGCGAGACTCTAACCATGATCATGGACTGCAAGTTCAAGATTCCAGAACACGTCTCTAGTCATTGCAAGACGTAAGTATCGTAGTTCCTAGTCACTGCAAGACGAAAGTATTGTGTTTCCTAGTCACTGCAAGACGAAAGTATTGTGTTTCCTAGTCACTGCAAGACGAAAGTATTGTGTTTCCTAGTCACTGCAAGACGAAAGTATTGTGTTTCTTAGTCACTGCAAGACGAAAGTATTGTGTTTCTTAGTCACTGCAAGACGAAAGTATTGTGTTTTCTCAAATATACGTCAGAAGCGTAGTACCTAGTCACTACAAGACACATGTTGTCATTATTTGTTTCCTAAAATATACGTCAGAAGCGTAGTACCTAGTCATTGCAAGCAGAAAGAACCATGTTTCCTCAAAAATATGCTTGTACTGATTTCCCAGTCATTGCAAGATGTAAATGTCTGTGTGAGACAGATACAGGAAAAAGGCAAAATTTGCAGCAAAAGAACAATTGAAAAAGACATTCTAGGAATGTCAATATGCAATCTCATTAAAGGCACTGTGGCTTATCTTCCTTGGTAAATAAAGGTTCTCATGCTCAGAAAATATTTTACTTCCAAACATCATAGGTAACTCCCATGCTTTCTCCAACAGCTTGATAACGGGTATGCTGATCCGCGAGCCGTCGAGGCGGCTAAACCTGGACCAGATCCTGCACCACCCGTGGCTGGCGGAGGGCGGGGAGTACATCCCTACCGCCTACATCCCGCTCATCACACACGAACACCTCACAGAGGAGGACCACTCGTACGTTGTCCAGCGCATGGTGGAGGGCAAGATAGCATCCAAGGATGAAATTGTCAGGTATCCGATTCTAGCTTGTTGTTCGTCTCCAAGGATGAAATTGTCAGGTATCCGATTCTAGCTTGTTGTTTGTCTCCAAGGATGAAATTGTCAGGTATCCGATTCTAGCTTGTTGTTTGTCTCCAAGGATGAAATTGTCAGGTATCCGATTCTAGCTTGTTGTTTGTCTCCAAGGATGAAATTGTCAGGTATCCGATTCTAGCTTGTTGTTTGTCTCCAAGGATGAAATTCTCAGGTATCCGATTCTAGCTTATTGTATCCTTGTGAACCTATGTACCATTTACAATGCTAATGGCTGAAATGATTGTCTCCATGGATGAAATTGTAAGGTATCCAATTCTAGCTTATTGTATCCTTGTGAACCTGTGTACCATATACAATGCTAATGGTTGAAATAGCTGGATCAGAGTTGTTGGATCCTTGTGCTTCTGTGAACCTTTTATGGTGCTATCCACTGACACCCAAGTGACACTGAGTACCAACTCATTCAATGTGTAAGATTTTGATGAAAGATTTTATATGCCAAGATCATGGTTGACAAGTACTTTATATGTGGCACCTTCTTTCATCTTCATAATGATTGATTTACTCATAATTTTACACAGAGAAAAATATATAATGGTATATATCCCTTCTATTCAATACAATTCTTCTATTCACATAAGTGAAATGCATTGGTAAAACATTGCATTGAGTTACCTCCCTTAGGTTCTAGAGAATTCTTGTGAATGGTTATCCTTTTCAACTCTTAAATGGTTTTCAGTGGGAAGATATTGTAGTCAATCATTAAAATGTAGTAAATAAGTGGTATGTATTTGAAAACATTGATAAGAATTACTTCCCTGAAATTAGTGGTATGCAGGGTAGAAACTTTGTTGTGAATTACCTCCCTTTCACGATGAAATTAGTGATATGCAGGGTAGAAACTTTGTTGTGAATTACCTCCCTTCCACAGTGAAATTAGAGGTATGCAGGGTAGAAATTTGTTGTGAATTACCTCCCTTTCACGATGAAATTAGTGGTATGCAGGGTTGAAACTTTGTTGTGAATTACCTCCCTTTCACTTTGAAATTAGTGATATGCAGGGAAGAATTTAGTTGCAAGTTACCTCCCTTAAAAATTTATTAGTGGTATGCACTGCATGGACATTAATGAGAGTTGCCTCCCTTCAGCTCCCTGGACAAGGACTCGTACGACCACATCACAGCCACGTACTACCTTCTGGCGGAACGCAAGCTCAAGAAACACCAGCAGGAGATGCAACAAACTGCAACCCAACTACACAAGCACACGGTCACCCACGGGCAGAAACCGCATCTGGAGCCCCTCTCCCTCTCTCCACGGTATGGCCACGTCTCGTTGCTTCCAACATTGTAAATCTTCGTTTTGTTAAGTTGGTCATTCATTTGCATTGAAATCATAGCCTTGGTCTCAGTTTACCTTGTGAAGATCAGGAAGTAACATTACACTATGGTTAACCATCTTGTTACATTGGTTACCTTTGCGTTCAGTGCAACGGGAAATTGGTTAATGGAATAAACGGGTTTAAGATTGTTATTGAGTTGATTATCATGAGGTTATGAAATATCATCGTAATTTGTTCATATCATAACCTTGATGAATTTAAAGAATCTGGATTTTAACTTTGATTTAGATAAGAATATCATGATAAGAGTATATGAGGACACAGGGAAAGGCAGGACCAATGGGCCAGTTTGCACATTGGATGAAAAAACAGCCAATTAGAATTTGAAGTTTTCTATTGATATAAGGGCAGTGGCCCCTTTTTTATAGCAGAAATTACAGAAAAGTCTGGAAATTGCCCATTGTAAAAGACGTCTTTCACAACCTCCCAAAAATTTCATCTCAGTCATCAGAGCAAAGTTTTCCTCTTCAAAACTTTGCTTTTCAAATTGGGTCAAATTCCATTGCTTTGATTATCTGTACACATTATCATAAGAATCATATTCAATTGTAGAAATAATTTTTTTTTGCGTCAATTTTTTCACCAGGATATTTTGACAATGTGAATTGCGTTTGAAGGTTGTCAAATTCCATCGCTTTGATTATCTGTACACATGATCATAAGAATCATATTCAATTGCAGAAATTGATTTTTTTTGCGTTAAATATTTCACCAGGATATTTTGACAATGTGAATTGCGTTTGAAGGTTAACTTCATGTTCTTGAGTTACTCAAGATGTGTCACAAGGGTAAACTGATCCAAGGATTTAAGTTTAATTCATTATTCATATTCAGTTTATACTTGAAACCTGATTTCAAAAACCTTTATTTTTGCAACTTTGCCAAATTGATTTAAATGTTCTTTTCTTAATTGATAGGATATAAAAGTTGAGGTATAGTTGATGTTGAACTTTTGAGAATTTGGGGTTTGCCTGCAAATTTGCTCATGGCGGAGCATTTTTACCTCTGCTTCAGTTCTTGGCTGAGGGAATGGTTTGATTGCATCAAATTGTTCTTTCAACTAACGTATTCTTAAAGATTTGAATAAAACGACAAGAATTTGCATGACCTTTTCTGTCAGACTTCTTGAAAATAGTTTGTGTCCGACATCTTGAACAAATTTTGTCCAAATATTTCAGTGAGCTATAACCTTTAATTCTTGTTGTCTTGTCGTAAAATGCTTTTTTTGTTAATCAATAATGCCCCAGTAAAGTGGCGGTGTTGTTGTAAGTAGTTGTTTTCGGACATGTATCAAGCAGTGCTCTCACGGAATCCTTTTGATGTTTGAACAGCAAGCAAAGAGAACTGAAGAAGACTAAAACGGCCCCGATAGGTTGGGGCATGGAAACCGACTCCCTTGCAATAAGCCCCATTTCCCATCCTGTCTCAGCTGACAGCAGTCTAAATAAGCCTGTCTTTGTCAAAACGCTCACTGGTAGCATGACCTTGGATCGAAGAAGTAAGAAAAAGGAGAAAAAGACCCCAACGACCCCTTCTGATGATTCTTCGGCCACGTTATTCTCCCATCCTTTAACCCGATCAGAACCAAGTGCGGCAAGTCCCCGAAAATCAAACTCGGTGGCATCAAAATTTTCAAAAATAGCAATTTTGAGTTCCTTCTTTGAACGAAAGGCTGCTGCGGCTGCTGGCAAGGGCCCAAACCCAGACCACAAAACTGGGTTCTTTCTTCTGGGAGGTGGAAAGAAAAGTGACAAGTAATTATTTTCTTCTCTTCGCCTGCCTAAGTGGGCATGGTTTGACGTAACAAGTGTTTAGGTCCGGTGTGCCGGATTAATTGAGAACTAACGTGCTATGCCAGTTTGAAATTTTCGTTGCCCAGAATTTGCGCTAATCCTTTTCCGTTTGCGAATTGACTTTTTGGGTGCCACGTCATTTCTTTGGAAATATGATTTGGGATTCAAAATATGTTATGCATGAGTTTTGAGTTTGGCTGATTTTCTCTTTTGTTGTTGTCAGTTTTATTAGGTTCATTTTTGAGGATTCCGTTTTCGTTGTTTTCAATTACAACGGCATGTTTTTCTTGAGTTACTTTTTGTCACGTGTTGATGCATGACAATGACAAAGTGTCATTTATTTATACCCGAATATATGTATTATGCTTTATAGCCATCTTCAAAATACGTTTCTGTTCTATATGTTAGGCTTCATTGTATCATCACCTTCATCCCTAATAATTTTTTTTCACAGAGATATATTAGATGTTCAAGGACTCCGTTGTTTATTATAATATTATTAACATGTTGTTTTTCATGCAGTGATTGGGAAAGGCAGGATCCATGGGCCATTTTGCACATTGGATGAAAAAATGCCCCATTGAAATTTTGAAGTTTACTATTGATATAATGGACAATGGCCCATTTGAAATTCTGAAAATTAAAAAAAACAAGATGTGTTTGTGAAACACGAATGCCCCCGGATGCATATGTCAAGTATCAAAGACCTAGCTCCGACCAATCAAAAGTTATGACCAAGGTTAAAGTTTTTGTGGACAAACGGACAGACAGACGGACGGACGGACAGACGGACAGGTGAAAAACAATATACCCCCGGAATCTCCGATTCCGGGGCATAAAAATGAAAATGGCCAATTAATTGTCAAAGATGTCTTTCTCAATCTCTGTTGATGTGACCACTTCATCATTTATAATCTTCTCTCTGATAAGTTCAAGGGAGATAATTATGTTAGCAGCTTACTGGAAAATTATCTCCCCTTAAATACTTAAATACTTCCCCTTAAATACTGTTATCTGTGTTACATTGTGAGCTTTTAAAGGCACTATCTTTGTTGTGTAAATTAGGTTATAAGGGCATTAGAATAAAAAGGGCATTTGCATTCAAGGAACTTTGCTCTTAGTTTTCATATTCACAAATATATTTTACTATTTACTTTGGAATATGAATGTCAGATTAATATCTGATTTAGTGCGTCAAAGGTCACTACTGAAATATTTTAAGTTTGGTAATTTTAGCCGTTTTTAATGCCACTTCTGATAGGCAGCTTAGATTTATCTTGCGTCAAATTAGTGAATGCCTGATTGGTGACACACCCCTTTCGTGACATCATAAACAGAATCATTTATCTACTGTTATACTTTTATTGTGACAATATCACAGAGGAAACCTGAATATCCACCGATTTCCGGAAATGTTGACCACTCAGTTAGATAAGTCATTTATCAATATTAAGCATTTTGTATAAAAAAGATGACCACATCAATGGTAATCAAACAATTACAAATGGCTGTATTTTAGTTTTGGTCGATGAAATAAATGAATAAGGATTGTTACCATGGCTACAGGCTGTTCGAAGCGGCCACTCAAAAGGAAATAGGCTGTTTATTGCGTAATTAGAAGGATTTAATTATGAGAGAAATAGAATATCTTTCAATTTATGACGAATAGCATGTTCATTTCATCCTGTGAGGTAGAAAAGGTGAATATTTTCACTCTTGAAAATATAAACTTTCGACCTCACTCGATTAGAATAAACATGGCAATAGTCAAGAAAGAGAGATATTTTCTATTTGTCTTCTGTTTTTACTCTGAATATTTAATCATGTTTCCTCCATGGTTCGCACGGGCCTGGAAAAGTACTTGAATTTTGTTTTGATACTGGAAAAGTACTTGAATTTACAATGTTTACTAAATGTCCTGAAAAGTACTGGAATTTCGCAGTAATGTCCTTGACATTTTCAAAAATATACTGGAATTTACTGAGACATCGATCACAATCTGAAACACGGAAATATCATGTTTCTGCTACCTGCGCAAATTGATAGAGAACTGAATGAACAAAACTAGTCTGGCGAACTTCCAATCATTCAAACAAAATTGGTAATTTCCGGTTCTCACGATCGATTGCATTCGGAAAATGTCGATGTCGCATTGCAGCTTTTTGGAAAATGGCGGCATCGAAACGAAAGTTTTGTCACTTGACCTGCGAACATATGTACTTGAAAAATGGTAAAATATCCTTAAAAAGTACTTGAAAAGCACTGGAATTTGATTCTGTTATGGCTGTATGAACCTTGTCCTCTCTCCCTCTGCCCCAAGGTGGAAATATAAACTTTCTACCTCACTCAATTAGATAAACATGGCAATAGTCAAGAAAGACAGATATTTGTCTGCTGTTCGCACTCCGAGATTTTAACGATGTTTCCTCTCTCCCGCTGCCCCAGAGTGAAACAGAAGCTGTTGAACAAGGCGGTCACCCCCAACTCACCCCCCTTCCTCACACTGGAGTCGCTGGAAACATGTTTCCAGGGGTAACGATACACCATCTCAAATTATCTCACCCTGTCAATGGGCCCTGTTATCAGAGGTTCCTGATGCATACTTATTGACAGAGTAATTCAACCAGCATTGTCGATCTCTTTAAATGCAGTTTTCAACTTTAAAGTTCATCAACAATCGTTTGAACATGTATCATAAGATACTCCGCTGCTAAGCTTCGGATTTATTTATTAATGTCTATTTCTAACTCATTTGATCCGAAGCAACGCTGATTATATATACTTCACCCAGAAGCGGTCGACCAGGCTCGCATTGAACACATTCTTGAATTCTCATTGGCTACATCACACCAGACGGTTGACAAATGAGATTCAAGAAGCGACTTCGATGTGGTCAAGTGTGGTAAAGTTTAGCCATGCGATTGCTTTTTCTTACACAAAATGAATTAAAGGTGTTCACACAAAATGGCCGCCAATGGATTTTATGTAAATCTTCATACTTTGTCCTCTGACTATGGATGATTGGCTTGTGTACTGAGATTTTTGACACTGTCAATATGATACATTGAGCATTAACTTACAATTAGGAGTGAAAATTTTAAAATTTATAATTATCGAAAAAACGTGCTACTGCCCCTTTAAGAGATCAATCATGGCAAGTGAGTTACCCTGTCAATAAGTATACATATCTCTGAAAGCGGGGCCCATGTACCCTGTCATCCTCTGCATGATATATATATATATATCTAGTGTGTCCATATATATACTCATTTTGTATGAGCTGCCCCAGTGATATGTCTTGGGTCCTGGGTTATTGTCAGCTTGTTGTTTTGTAGCATCATTTATAATATAGTGAAAAATCCTTGTGGATAAATCTAACCCAAGTTATCCAACTAGGAACAACGCTGTATCCTTTCATTATGTTTGAGTTCTGCCTGTTATGTTTGAAATCAGCAAAACATTCTTCTTACTTGTTGGAACATATATATGAAATTGGTTTCTGTCTTGAAATCAAAATCTCACTGTTACTAAGTGATTTCAAGATACTATCTTTGTAAAATTGTTACATGAAGATTTGGTCTCAAACCCAACTTTTGCCTCCCTTCTCGCTTATAAGCCTGCTAGTGGTCAAAGCAATGTTCACTTACCCCTAGCTTGATACCCAAGGCTTTTACCGGTGGCTTGTGATTGGTAAGTTGAGTAATGACAGTGAGTAGTGAGACATGCGACCTAAGGGGCTGCAGTCAGACCTATAGGAGAGAAAACCTATCTAATTATTAAGTTGGAATCTCCATAGTTAATATTTGTTATTCCTCAGAACTGTGCCAATTTTGACTGTGGCATAGAGTAGAGATGTAGGCTGAGGAAATTGGTATAATGACTATAAACTATAAACTATTTGGTCCGGCCAATACTGCTATGCAAAACTTTACATTTTAGAAAGGGTTTCTGCAATAAATGTAACAGATTCACTACTTGAAACCTATTTGATACTCCTTCCTGAAAAGATGTAAGAGAGACCCCTAGAGACCTTAGTCAAGACCAAAGTCTGTTAAGTTAACGGAGTAATGTTAGTCTTCAAGCGGAGCAAACTTAAATAATGATGTGTCTGAGCTACTGAGTCTATTCTATAGCTTGTGTCTTGACTGTTTCGTTATTAAAACTTTTCAAGATGATTGCCTTTGAATTGAATAAAGAGGCTTTAATCGGGATTCCAATAATATCTTCTCAAAACTGAATTCTTAAACCTAAACCAAAACTTAAACCTCAAAATCAAATTATTTGGTATGTTTCTACCTTTGGTAGTCTCAATCAAACTTGTTTTGTAATCCCTTATTCAGGAGGTCAATTGTTGAACTCTGCAAATTTCTTTAAACAAGGGGGAAAAATTGCACTCTTTTTTTTTAACAACACATACCTATGACATTTGCATGACAATAACCATGATTGCATAACATTGGTTATCATTTATTTTCTAATTTTTAGATTTTGTTCAACTATTCCTTAATCATAATCTATAATATCATCTGTGTATATATATATGTATATATCTTATAAGTTGATTTTGCATGAAGTTTGAAACACCCATTTCTTTAATGTGATCACATAGTCTGATAGAAAGAAAGCACAGATTATCGTTTCATGCATGTTTATGAAAATTCATGTTGTTCCTTTCTCAATTTTGATAATTATAAATCAAAAATAAATTCATCAGTAAAATTACTTTGTAAGTAAGTAAAGGAATGAATAAAGTCATTAAGTATAATTTTGATGCAATATTAGACCATAAATTAATTCATTTCATGTAAGGAGCCACTCTGCGATATTAATTGAAAAATAAATTGGGATGTATTTAAATCAACTGTACTTCTTAGAAATGGTTTTCCATGTCTGCAAAAAAGGTAACAGAGTCGCTACTTAAAACCTATTTTTTGCCTCTTTCCATCTTCCTACTCAAATCCTAAAACGCCAGTTTGCGAACTCTCATGTCAGGCTTGCTGCAAACCCTTGACTTTTCTGTGCTTCTATAGTGCCCCTACAGTCAAGAGAGCAAGCACAGAACACTCAAGGGTCCGCAGCAAGGCATAAAACTGACAGTTTGGAAACTGGAGTTTTAGGCTTTGCGTAGGAAGATGAATTTGTAGATGTAACTTTGATATTCATCACATATGACTCATGATTTATTCAATTACAAGTTATTTTTCATACAATTCACAGAGTGATTCCTTAATCCATCAATGTAACCTGTTTTATGATGACTCATATTTTCTTTTTTTCAGAAAGCTTCATAATGTTTTTCCTCTTTTTAAAATGTTTTCATGTTCCTGTCCTAAAGCTATGAATTAAACAAATTATAAAGATGAAAGATTGTAGTTACTTACCGTATATGTTTTTCAAAATTAGATTAGGTATATTCGCAGGTATATTTTCTGATTGATCTACACCCTTGACCTCCAAATTTGCCTCTTAACATGATAAATCTGAATAACTTTGCTCTTAACTTCTTTAAGGGGCATTTTAGAAGTTGGAATGACAATAATGCTGAGGAATATATGGATGACAACTTCTTTGTTCATCGTATGCGACGTTTTGACACAGATTATATGCCCCTACTTCATTACTCTTCCTCTGCTTGAGAACGACACAAGAATCTGTGTCGAAACGTCGCATACAATGAACAAAGAAGTTGTCATCCATATATTCCTCAGCATTATAACTTTGCTCTTATCTGAAGTAAAATTAAGTTTATAATGCCGCTTACTGTTAATTTATCATAATTAACTGTGTAATGTTAACTATTTCACTCACTCACATGTTATGGACTAAAATTGAAAGATTTGTTAACCCCTGAACCATTAAGAAATAATTGAAGCTTTTTCATTCTTGGTTTATACTGTTGGTTTGCCAGACTTAGAAATGCATGAAAGAAGGAAGACAGACATTTAGTTCAGTACCGTTGATTATACTTTTAATGGACGACGTGTATGGTAGATTTCTTTCCTTATCAGATGTTTGTAAACCCTGCTATTGCGCCATAATTTAATTCCAATTTCTTCTTTGTTAAGTCAAGTCATGAAGTCATAATCTTTTGCTTTAAATTAAACTGTAGAGTCTTTGATTTAAGAAAATCACTCACCATTGAAAAGGGGTGATACTGGTTATTTTTCTTTAAAATTCAAAAGGCGGGGTTTTTGAACCACCTTGATCTGCCTCTGCATGGTTTATTGGTTTCTTCGGTATCAAAGAGTTTATATGATGGTTTTAAATTGTCAATGCTTAGGTGTGTTGAACAAGAGCAAGAACTGACATCTTTCTGTATATTTGCAGGATTCAACCAGAGCCCCAGGGGCAGACGGACTCTGTGAAGCCGACCTACGTGCAGTCTCTGGTATCTCCCCCTGGAACTCATCCCTCCCCCTCCTCCTCCCCCAAGCGCAATCCAGCCAGCCCCGAGAAGATCTTCAAGTTGCGCAAGTGCAGCCTCATCAAGGAAGAGTCACAGGAGGAGTCTCAGGATGACGGCAGTGACATGGACGTAGATGAAGCAACAACCATCAAACCGGTGCAGTCCTGCGAGAGTCTGGAAGAGCTGTTTGCTCACTCACAGCATCAGCATCAGTTGCACTCCTCCCAATATCAACATCAGCATCAGATGAGCACCTCCCAGTCCCCCTCCCAAGTCTCCAGACCCTCCCCCTCACCTTCCAAGGATCCCCCGGTGAACCGTAGACCGCTGAAGTCTGTCAATAGCTCGCCGCAGCTCCTCAATCAGATCTATGAGGAGAATGAGTCTGATGAGGAAGAAGACTTTGTGCCCACGAAGCTGCACTCGCCTCGCACCTATGTAGGAAGCATGGCCTCCCCAGAGATTCTGCGAAAATACGAACAGCGGAAGAAGCGCCGGGGTCCACAGAGGGGAGCAAGCTGCAGCAGTTCAGATGCAAGTGACACAGACGACACAGAGGGCCGGTCGCGGAAAGACAAACTGAAACATAAATTTGTTCATCGACGTGATAGCAGTGACCATTCAAGTGACACAGACGGGCCCAGCGGTCATGGTGGAAATATAGGCGGTGGAGCCCGTTTTGGTGGGGGTGGTGGCAGCTCACGAGGCTCTCAGGGTGGCAACAAGAAGGGGTCAGGGAAAGACAACTCTGATAACCGTGGCTCAAAGGGACATGATGGTCAAGGCTCAAAGCAGAATCAAGCCAATATGGCGAGTACTGAACTGAACCTAAAAGCCTTGACCAAGAAGTTAAGTCAGCTCAGTGTAAACTCCCTGTCGTCTGCTTCGAGCGGTAGTAGCGGGCCGTGTGCAACATCGTCTGTTCAATGGACTATCGGCAACACGCCCATGCAGTATGTCGGACGGACGGAGTCGGAGCTCTACATTGAGTCCAAATCATTGCAGTTCAGCGATCTGTCCGAATACCCAGAGCATGAATTTGACGAGAGGTCGGTCTGCTCCTCCGACTGTGTGTTGATGCAGCGCAAAGGTCATAGGTCAAAGGTCACCACGGACATAAATAGTAACGGTCTGCCGCCAACCTTCTGCAAGCCAGGAGGGTCCCAGCAATTATCTGTGATGAAGCTCGAGTCCAAGTGTTGTTCTGTAGTGTAAGAAAGGTCGACATTCTTCCTTCACATTACGTTAAATAGCGTTACCTAGTAGAGAAATTACATGCAGTTAGCAGTTAGGTAGCTAGTAAGTTATTTATTTAAATTGAGTTGTTACTAATTATGAGGTTTGTAAGACATCCTTGGAAATAAAAAGTTTTTCATTGACAACAGTTCTTCAAGCAGTAGCAAAATTAATATATTTGATGAAAAATTTCAGACAAAAATGCCTAATGCATTTGATGATTTAGTTCGTTCAATATTGTAGGTTTGTCTGAAACCTCATCCTATGACAAAACTCAATGAGTATGATATTTTAGAAAATATTTATGATGTTTTGTCCATTTAAGAAAGAGAATGTATTTTACTTGAAAGGAATATTAGTTGAAATTAGTCTGGATAAAGTCGTCTAATGAATGGTGTTTTTCTGTTAGACCCAAGACAGCAAACACAAGGGTTCTTTCAAAGTGCTAGTTTTATTTGCAGGAAATGTGTGTACTCATAATTATACCTTGAACTTTTAACTTGGGATTTGAGCCATAATACTTGGTAATAGTTTTAACTGTTTTAGCACTGGTTGTTTTTAAACATCTAAGGGAGATAACCCATGGTCAAGAAATTTTCCTTCTACGAAAGTCTGCCCCGTGTTAAGTAAAAACAAATTTTGTAGAATATATATTTTTTATGATATAATTTGATATTTGCAACAAACATTGCATTCTCTCCCGACAATGGTAGCTGAAAACTTAAAATCCTAAATACTACTATAGTAGTTAGAGCAGTTTTCGGGTGTCCAGTACATTCATTGGGTGAAAACAATTGAGGAAGAAACCTTCAGCCAATGAAAGCTCTCCTTGCATGCAAAGTTTCTTGGTCACACCAAGGCCTATGTCATAATTCAGAATTACGTAACCATGTTCTATGTTATTCAGATAAAGTCTGGTTTTCCAAAAGCATAAGACATTCATCCTCTCCCCACAGAGGCAGATCAGTTGTATTACTACGACTAGCCTCTGTTCAAATGAGACCAAATCCATGTTTCTGGCAGAAAAAAATTGTGCCACAATCTATTTGAATTTTGCTAGCAAATGACACTTCCTGCATGGAAAGGGTTGTTCATATCGCAATGCCTTTGTCAGGATTCAGTAGCCCAAATGATGATATAGTACATCGCCTCTGGTTGCACAACTAACTTTGCATCCAATCAGGCATCTCCCATTCTAGCCCACAAACTTGGCTACTGGAACAGAGGCTAGATCGACTGAGCTGCCTCTGTGGGGAGGGAATGATGGAAATTACTGAGGCTTTCAAAATGAATTTTTCTAAACGAAGACATGGCATGTACAACTAACTTGATTGTATCAAATCAGGCTTCTTCTTTTCTGACTCAAGAATTGGTCTTGTGACATGCTTTTAGGACTTAAAGGCACCACTCGAGCGGCTTTCATCCACCATTTGAAAGGTTAGCATTGCGAGAAAACAAATGTGCTGAAATATGCTTATTCATAACAAAATTAAGTAATAACTACTTGATTGGTTGAAGAGGAGCATATTTACAAATAATTCATAATAAAAGTTTTCAGTTGCAACAGCAAATTGTCTGAGTAATGCATTCCACGATCGTAGCTTCGATGATCGGCTTCATTTCACAATTTATTTTTTTGGGAGCGATACACTTTATTTTTTGTCAAATTGTCAAATCTTTAACAACTAAAATGCTTATCTCACAAACATATATGAAATTCAGTGTGTAATTATCATGTAAAAATCATATATAATTGTAAACAGGAAAGTCCTTCTGAATTTCGTTTCCACAAAAATACCCCGCTTGAATGGTCCCTTTAAGCTATGCCTGAAGGGAGAAAATGCAAACATAATTTGAAAAGAGCATTGGATGAGTCTTGTGCTATAACTGAAAAATGCTTTTCCTGAAACAGGTTAATATCCTTTAGGAAAAAGCAAGTTTATTAAATTCATTTTGTGAAAGTTTTATATTACAAAATTCATGATAATCTCAGTTTGGTAAAAGAATACAAATACGTTATTTCATTTTTTTAAGCACAATAAGTTATAGACAAAGTTAAGATATTTTGATGATTACAAAGAACTGAACATCTTTTCAGATTTAATTTTTATTCCACTTGATATATGTTATTGAATACAGTATGTGGTCTTAGGCCAAAGGATTTTCTTACAATTTGGACTGTTTAAAGAATCTGCTATATCAGTCCATAGCTTAAAGTCATAGTCTCCGTATTGCAGGGCAAATGTTCATACTCATAAGGGAAATAGTTCACCATTTACATGAATCATTCCTCTGATATTTGCAACAATAATTAAACTTTTGTCGCCATCCTAGCCCTCAATATCAAATTTCAAACTGCTTTACCCCTTTCTGATGTCTTAAGACAAGTATGACCACAAAGTGATGATGCAAAGCACATGAAACTTAATGATTTGAAATTCAATGAAACTAGGTCATGCTGACCTTTATCAGAAAGCATTTAAAATATGAAGTTTTGAAGATATGCCTCTGTCAAAGTATCAGTGATTCTGTGTCAAACTCTTGATTTGACCATAAAGGGCACGCTTGATTAGCATGCCAGAAAAGCTGCTCATAAACCAGCAACGCCTTAAGCATGAAATTTGTTTTGAATTAAGAATTATTGCAATATTGGATAAAGATTAATTAGATAATGAACATTTAATGTGGTGTTTATAAATATTTGCCTTGCAAAACAGACTTTGACTTGAGGTTCAAGTTGCAATTTCTGGACTGTACTGACCTTTGTGTACTCCCGTGGTGTGGCCTGTCAATGTCCATCGGTCAAGTGTGACCACTCGTTGTGGGTTCTTCAACTAATACAGTATTGTTTCAATGTGCATAGTATGTTGGTGTTGATTATGTGCTGTGGTTGTTTTGTCAAGTTCAACATGCATAATTAACTTCTATTTTCATCCTCAATCTTTTTTCCTTCATTTATACAATCAACTACAACACATTCTGGTCATTTGTCATCAGCCTTTTAACTTCATATCAAATTTTGAAGATGTATGTAGCCTGTTGTATATTTATTGTTCAAATTTAGATAAAAAAATCCTCTTCACTGCCCGTTGTGTATACTCAACACAATAAGTAAAGCTCGTTTGATTTTATAAATACAAGGTGCATGATTATTTCAAGTTTCAAATTCTTTAATATAGACAGTAGGAATGGTCCTTAACATTATTTGCTAAGAATATTTAGAAATTTGCCTAAAGGGGATTTTTCAAGGTCTTAATAAGCCAATGCTTATGTCCCAAATGCTTTGGCATTTAATAATTGTAAAGGTTAAAGGTTTCCCCTTAGAGTTTGCCTAAAGGTAATATTTCATAGTCTTAATAAGCATATGCTTATGTCTCAAATGCTTTGGCTTTGAATAATTGTAAAAGTTAAAGGTTCCATCTCCTCCAGAAACATTTCAGATTAACCGAGCAACCTGACATTAACGGTTAACAAACGGTTAACAAACTCCTCTTTTGTCTTTTAGTAGACTTCTAAAACACAATCTTACGTAATACCTTTCATGTTTATTTACTTGATGTTTAATGATGTCAGCTATCTTGTGTAAAACGTATAGAAATACAAACATTGTCAGTCAGTAAAGATGAAATATAGTTCATCTATCAGAGTTTTAGGAAGTTTTATTTTTTAGTTTCATGATATGTTAAGTTTAAGGAAATATATATGTAAGGTTATGAATAACAGCAGAGATAAAAATGAAGCGTATCGGGTATCATTATTTCATCTTTCACTTCAAAATGTAATCAAGTCGTGTTTTGTTAAATAATTAAGAACAGGCAACCTTTTTGGGTTTCTATTTGGAACTTATGTATATATACTAATACATAAATCTACCATATATTGAAACAAACTATAAATTCATCTGCTGATATTAAACGTAGAAATTTATTCCTTGAAATTATTTTTAACACGATAAGTGCCTAGTGTTAAGAAGTTAATGAATATGCTTCCGAACAATTCCATATTAAATAATCCAAGTGCTTTATTGCTAAGAGATGTCTTCCTCAAGTCAAAATAAAAATCAATTTAGGATTTCTAGGTCAATGCATTTACAAGTTCATATCATTTAAAGAAGTAAATAATTTCAAATAAAACCATATATTTCTCTTCTGAGAAAATAGAGTTGTATCAGAAATAGGATAGCAAGTGAATTTGATAATGTCTTATTGAAAATTTCATCTTTCATTTAAAGTAAATTAAAGTAAAACCATTTAAAAAAACTAACTAGGAAATATTTTTATCAGTAGTGTTTCCTGGCATCCTAGGCATATGTTCTGGTTGCCTTTTATATGTTCCTGTTTGCCGGAAATGTGTTCCTGATGGCCAGGAATGTGTTCCTGTTTCCTTGGAATGTTTTCTGGTTTTCCGGTAACAATCAAGCTTCCCTGGAATATGTCTTAGTTTTCTAGGTAACATTTTCTGGCTTCAGAGAAGCATGTTATGGTTTGCCGGTAATATATCTGGCTTCCTGGAATATTGATTAGTTTTCTAGGTAACATTTTCTGGCTTCAGAGAAGCATGTTATGGTTTGCCGGTAACATTCAAGCTTCCTGGAATATTGATTAGTTTTCTAGGTAACATTTTCTGGCTTCAGAGGTGTATGTTATGGTTTGCCGGTAACATTTCTAGCTTCCCTGGAATATTGATTAGTTTTCTTGGTAACATTTTCTGGCTTCAGAGAAGCATGTTATGGTTTGCCGGTAATATATCTGGCTTCCCTGGAATATTGATTAGTTTTCTAGGTAACATTTTCTGGCTTCAGAGGTTTATGTTATGGTTTGCCGGTAACATTTCTAGCTTCCCATTAACATCTGGCTTCCAAAGAATATGGTTTGCCTTTAATATGTTCTTATTTCCCAGGAATGTGTTTTGGTTTGCCGGGAATGTTATCTCAGTTGCCAGGAATACAAACTGATGTCCTCAACATATACTAGGATGCCAGAATAGATTATAGTCTGCCAGGACAAGTTCCGTAAAGCCCCTTTCAAGTAGACAAGTAAACTTTCAAAATGTCCCAATGGTCCGCTAGGCTTATGAATACCCTCAGCTAATAAGACAATTGTAAGATATCTTAGTCTGTATGTAGGTCATGTGTTGTGTTTGCATTGTTTGTGTGAAACTCAGAACCTTGAGTGATTAGAGGTGTTCCGTCATTATTGAACTTCTGAAAATTCACCATTATGTGCTTGTTTTAGAATATTCATCTAAGAGTTGTTAAGTGTGGTTCTGAAGTTTCCAAGAGTTCCAAATATTTACGTGAATTGCTCAAATAAAGATCAAATTATGTGAGATTTCACGAAGTATATGTTTGGATAAACTTCACCAAATATATTTTCTAATGGTTTTTAAGAATTTTTAATGTCATTTAACATGAAGACATTCTAACTCACAAATTATTTAAGAAATAAAGTAGCCCTGACAATCATGTCTTTGCAATAATGTATAATTTTGCCCTGAACTATAGTTTAAGCATAAGGTCGAATGGTTTGACCTTATAATAGTTCAGGGCAAAACTATACTTTATTGCAAAACACACAATGATCAGGGCTACTCTATTACTTTTCTAGTATGTTGATTTTTACACGTTTAAGTTATTTCTACTCCAAATAAAAACAAGTTTTGTAAATCACGCCGCAAATTGAAAATACTCGATCAGGGACATAAGACATCATGGGCCATTGTTTCGTGATGTCACTTAAAAACTATACTTTATTGTGGAATAAAGGGTGGGCGGCGCCTTTACGGGAACAATACTAGAAATTCAGATACTATTCTAATGTCATCAGTGTTGTTAATGTGTGCACTGCTGTGCAGTATTGGAGTATAAATTCCAAGACAACTGATACTGATAATACCATTTTTGCTTAAGTTTGTTTTCATTACCAAAGTTCTTCTATGGAATTTTATCATAATCTGTTCCACAGGAGATATCGCTTGTGAAAAAGCGATTTTCACAAGCGATATCTCCTAAGAGATATTGTTTTGACAGTAGGTTTTGAACTTGGGTGAGATACTCTATGTATTATCATTGATAACAAAGTAAAGAAAATATGTATTTGGTTTCAAAATTTGAAAAGAATTCAGAAGTTTGAGAAAGATGGATCATCTTCTATTACTCTTTAACCTCAGTGCTGGCATTGAGGCTTGTTACCATGGTGCTGTTACCATGGTACTGTTACCATGTTACCATAGCAAAGTCACGTGTAGATATGTGTAAGAATATTTTAGATTGTATATCATTACTGCATGACATAACATTCATTTCCATTATGTAACAACCCAATGTATGAAGTAAGATCCCTTGTTAATTATCCACACCTGTTATAAGGAGATTGTGTATAATGGTATTTGAAATAAGCAGGTGAAATGTTGATATTTAATTATTCTCTGGATATGTAATGTTTTCCTTAAATACCTCCACCCATTGAAAGTGTATGGTACATAGTCATTCATCCATTGATTTGTTTAACTCCTTCGGTCAATCCAAGAAGATGAATTTCAAGGATCTTCAAAAAGTGATGATTTGCATTGTGGATTTCCATGGATTGTAATTTTGATGAGTAAATTGTGAACTAGAACTTTTCTCTAAAGCTGTCAGATTCATTAGGAAAGCTATTGCAGTTTTGAACTGCATATACATACCAATTTGTGAAAATGTTTCAAGTTTAAAGTAATTGCTTGAGTGAGCTATAAATATTATTTCATATTCATCTTATTAAATATGTTGAAATATTGTTTTCACTCTACCCTAACTTACAGCATTTTACAAATGTTTTATGTTTGTATATTTTCATTATTCATCTTTTTCTATCTATATGATGATTTTCATAATTTGTATTGGTGTTTTCTATCCTTTAATACACTCTGTGTCCTTGTCTTTTGCTTTCTAAAATAATGATTATTTCACTCTTTGCAAATTTTGTGTCTTTTTCTATCATAACTAATTTTTGTCAGTGAAATCAGATTATTGTTAAGTTTTCATTTTGATTTATGATGCAAAATGTCTCTTGTTGAGACAAGTTCACTAATAGTAATTTTCGGCTTTCAATTTCAAAAGGAAACAGAATGGATATAAGTTATTGACTAATGGTATTACTCTTGAACAACAGAATTCTAACAATAATTATTTTCCATTAACGCATATTTTTTGTATCCAACTGTTTCGAAGTATAAAATGAATAATTTAACTCAAAATTTTTAAGGTGAATTTTAAAGGTTCATCTCATGTAGCAAACATGAGATTAAGAATATTAAAACAAGAAAAAGATAATCATAATTTTCTTTGGGGAGAAGATAAACTTTCTCTATCAAAAGAAGTTTTGCAAATTTGAAACTAATTTATTACAACTTGTTGTTTAATTTTCATTGCTAACATTGTTATTCACAATTAATTAATAATATATTGAAGTTGATTTCAGCTTTGAAATTTCATCTCTTGTCATTTAGTTGATATCACAATTATTGACTTAGGGCATTTGATGGTGTTATAACAAAGTGCTTGTACAGTTATGTTACCTATGTATAATACTGTTATTGGGAGTACCCAGTCATATGTTCTTGTGTACATATAGCCATGTGCTATGTTATCAGCAATGGACCTGTTTTACAAAGCAATGTGAGACCATATCTAAAGGCTTGGTATTGGTTTGATGTCCTGAGGAGGGTCTGTTTCACAAAGCAACTTAACACTAAGGTTAACCTTAGTGCCATCCTTTAACATTGCATTATGGCTACCTTAGAGAATTACGGTCACCGTAGTGTTTTGTGCAACGGGACCCTGTTGCACAAAACACTGAGGTAACCATATATCACTGAGGTAGTGCAACATAGCCTTAGTGCAACATTGAGGTTAAGTTTGTTTTGTGCAACTTACCCTGGTGATTGAAACTCTCTAGGGTGACTTGACGATAGCACTAAGCTCAAGCAAAGAAGGCTTGTTTCAGATATTCTTGCCAAAGTTTCAAAATTCTCAGATTTCTCTTTCCATTTTGGTTTTATCTTTTCAACCTCTGTAATTTTTGGTATGATTTCTAGTAAGTTATATTTGAGTCTGAATCTGATCCAAAGTTCATGAGGTTGAAAGTATTACCAGAATGGTTTGATAATGGAATGATAGGTTTTATTCACAAACATAGAAATATGTTGATTAATCATGAATAACAGTCACTTACAATCGAAAAGTAAGCATCTATTTGGTAACTAGGAGTATTCGCTGTGAATTTAACAACTTTCTTTGTTAACCATTTGTTTGCTGACAGCAGATTGAACCCAACTCACTCATGTTGCTAATACCCTGAACCCAACTCACTCATGTTGCTAATACCCTGAACCCAACTCACTCATGTTGCTTATACCCTGAACCTAATACCCTGTTACAGTACATGTGACACTGGAGAGTTGGACGCTCGTGTTCTCAAACACAGGCCTACCAAATAAAAATCAAAACGCTACCAAAGGCAACGAAACAACACAAATCATAAAAAAAATAGCTTTACGTATCGAAAGTTACTGAAACAGCAACATTAAAGCGACAATGTAGCAAACTAAACGAGCGATAGCGCAAATGAAACATTCGATACGCAACAATCTTACTGCGCAGGCGCAGTCATGGAAGTAGGTCAAAACCTGACGCCTCCTACACATTTTCTATCACTGTATCGTTTCACATGGCACTCAGCCGTGAGTCAAACATTAACAATGAATTTAAAATTCTTAATGAATATCAAAAAATTTATTCCAATTTTTAAGATTACAATATATCACTCATCGTGAACACAACAGAATATCATGTTTCGCTTCAAATGAGCATGCGCAGTAAGAATGTTGCGTATCGAGTCTTTCATTTTGCGCTGTAGCTCGTTTAAATTGCTGATTGCGCTTTAATATTGCTGTTTCGTATATTTTCTCTGTGTATAGCTATTTTTCGATGTTTTGTGCATTTATGTGTACGTTTCGCTGCTTTTCATAGCGTTTCAATTTTTTCTTTGGTAGGCCTGAAACAGCAACTGACTAACTAGCTAAAAAAAATTAAACTAAAATAAGATTTGACAAAGTATTAAAATTAAGTTATAAGTACCTTAGCCTGAGGGTTCTTTGTGCAAGCCTGCCACTTATGGCTGAAATATTGCCCAATCAGCGTTAAACAATAACTCACTCACTCTTTGTGCAAGTTGGCTAAGGTCATCTTAGTGATTATGTTCAGTCACCTTAGTACCTATTGCTCAGTCACCTCAGAAGGTTAAGACTGGTCACCTTTGCTTGACTGGAAGGTAAATTGCAATTAAGGTAAACTGCTTTGTAAAACAAGGTCTACAGGAAAGATGAATGAAAGATGTTTTGAGGGCAGCAAGCAGTGCTTGTACGAGGCAGATCCTGTGCCAAACTGAGGATATCTAGGCAGTGGGTGGGCAAGTTAGTTATTCTCTGGGAACTATCTATAGTTGATGCAGTTGGAGATGCCAGGGAATGGTTGACGGCTTGAGGACAGAGTCATGGTCAAAGATAGACATGTTCGTCATGAAACATAACTGTGTTAATGGCTGAAATGTTTAGTCATGGTGGCTGAAATATTGTCCAAGCAGTAAACCACACCTACTCAACTATACTACAACCTTCTTTGAGAGGCATTTTAGAAGTTGGAATGACAGTAATGCAGAGGAATATATGGATGACAACTTCTTTGTACACTGTATGCGATGTTTCGACACAGATTCTTGATGCTCTGCTTGAACGACACAAGAATCTGTCGAAACGTCGCATACAATGAACAAAGAAGTTGTCATCCATTTATTCCTCTGCATTATACAACAACAATTTTTTGGTTCTTCATTTCTCTTTTGTTCTGATTTGTCAAATTTCAAAATTTAGAAATATCTTGACTTAATTTAAAATGTTAACTTTTGTCTTTGACAAGCACCAAATGTAAGTTGTTTGGGCAAAATAAAAAATAGGCATTATGAGGGTTTTTCGACCAGATTAAATTAGTTAAAAAAACTATGGCCAACATGACTTTTAAAGCTTACTTGTATTTGGTTACATTGAGGCTTGGGCACAAAACAGACAATTATATATCCCGGAAAGCTTCTCTTATGACATGTCCATTGGCGCCAACCCTTCTCTCCGTCTTTGACTGACAGCTGAGAAATCCAGTCTCTTGGTACGTTCTGTGAGCCATCATAAGATTGTTGAACTGTAGTTTATTGTTCACCCACTCATCATTACTATGTCCACATCTGGGCATGGAGTTTAACCGTAGGGTCATTGTTTATCCAATGTGTATTGTCATAGACCTTGTATCTCCATGGTCCCTCTCCACAAAGCACTCAGGGGATCAGAAGTCACTGAGTCACTTAGTGCAATGTTAATGGGAGTTAAGGTTAACCTGGGTTTTGTTAGCTTTGTGGAAGGGGACCCTGTCTGTATCAGCATATGATCTGTGATGTTTCTACACAAGCAGTGTTTAGCCTTCTATTGTAACTACTTCATCTTAGAGCATTTTATTGGCTAACCCCAAGTCCGCCAGGACTGGAACATTTTATCCCCCGTGAAGATGTGGAACCATACCAATCCTACTAGACCCTGTTAACATTTTAACTTAGCAGCCCTTTCAATTGTGTACAGGCAAATCTGAATAAAGCTGTGTATGAACCTAAACATTCTTTGAGCTTTTCTTTTGATTCTTTGGTCTGTGAACTGGACATTCTAGATAAAATGGACCATGTTCATAGGAATAAAAGTCTCATAATCTTGACCAGGATGTGAACTTGTTCCATCAGAGAGTTTCCTCTCCATATTGTCGGAAAGCAGCCCAGTTTGTTCTAACATCTTTGAGAGGCATTTTACAAGTTGGAAATACAATAAGGAAGAGGATTATATGGATGACAACTTCTATATTCATGTTAGGCGACATTTCGACACAGCAGTTTCGAAACGTCGCCTAACATGAATAAAGAAGTTGTCATCCATATAATCCTCTTCCTTACAGTTTGTTCTAGTTTCATTGCCAGTTTGCCTCGGTGAAAACTTTGTCGTAAACTTTCCAATCACATCAACGCATTCAAAAGCAGGATGACAGATCTTTTTAAAGAAAGGTACACAGGAGTTGCCTGCCCCTTGGTACTCACAGCAAAGGCTTTTGCCCTTGCCTTGTGATTGGCTGGCTGAGCTTACATCAGAACATGACATTGTGTCAAAATTTGCAGCCTAAGTAAATAAAACTCGCTTTACTGATATTGAGTCTAGCAAGATGTAGTAGCAGGTCGTGTCAGCCGACCTTTCGCCAACCTATGACCCTCCAACATTATCTGTGCAAATGCATACTATTGCCGCTTGTTAAGACGATCCCTGATTGGTCAAATTGATAGATCAGCTGACGCGACCCCCTACCACATCTTGCTTGACTCAATATCGGTAATGAAGCGAGTATTATTGAGGCTAGGTTTACATAGACTGCAAAATGGGCTGCATTGAGATCAAGTGGAGGAAAAACTTCATGATGGAACAAGTTTGTATCTTTTTATCATCATTATTTGGAAATTTCACTTTCACCTTTATCAGACCTGGGACTGCATGGGGAATTTCAGCCAAAGTCTGAAAAACCTGAAAAGCTTCATGGCAGAGTATATGAGGTAATTGGCGAAACTCAAATTTATGCTTTCAATAGACTTAAAATAGATTGTAGATATGATATTTCCAGACTAAAAAGGGCCGAACTTGTAACATACTATATTAACCAAATTACTACAGAGATTTTACACGCTTCCATTATATGTGATTTTGCACTTTGGCCTTTACGACTTGGCAAACAGTTCTTTATTTACAAATCTTTATCAGTTTGGATATTCATAGTGAATAAGTTATTGAATTATCAATCAACATAGAAGTTTTGCTTGGTACTGTATTCGGTCACGTTAACCCTGAGGGGAATACGCAATGACAAGATTCTTGTATATGCCTTATTTATTCTGTACTTCAATTTAAAATTTATCTCATTGTCCACACGTTGACAATAAAATCGCAAATCTAAATCCAATTTTTTGTACAAATTATAAGCAGCTGCAATCAAGCGCATTTAGAAAATACAATTCTAAAGTTTTGAAATACAAACGAGACGGTGCTTGGGACTTGACGAGATGGGCGGGGCAATGCCTGTCACGTGACCAGGGCGATGGTCACGGGTCAAGTCCAAATCACCTCCTTGATTGGTTGAAGATGAGTGTACGGTTTTCATTAATAAAATTCAAATTTCTGATAACAGACGGGGCGTGCCCATTATGCTTGAAAATTGAATCTGAACACCCATAACTGAATCTTGCCGAAATTAAGAACTGAGAAAATATGACTGATCTGCCTAAAACCATTTTCAAATTTTAAACATATTCCGCTTCCATTTGTAAATTTCTGCATATTTAAAGAAATAAACAACAAAATACAACATAATGATTTAAACACGAACAAGGAGGGATTTAAGAAACAATCTAAACATAATTTCTTGTTTGCATGCAGAGGTGGCTGAGTGGGGAGGGTGTTTGCCTACTCCCGTCCATCCGGGTTCCTGAACCAGCCTCGAACGCACTCGGTGAGGTTCCGACCCATGGTGGAGAAGGCGGAGGGGCGTGTGTTGAGTGGAATCCAACTTAACGCGCCGGTGGCGGCTTCTCTCCGCTCCATATCCAACATCGACATAGACGAGGTCTGTCGATCTGTCAATCAAAAATGTGAAATCAACAACTTATTTCATTAGATATTGTTCTCATCACCAGTTTATGATTGTATAAGATCTATAGTGAACTTTAAAACACCGGAGGAGCGATGAACGGCAGGGAAAATTTCATTACAGGATGTGAACGATATGGGTTGGGGTTGGTCTGTGTTGTGAAAGTTATTTCCTTATCAGTTCAGGATTGAAAACCAGAAATGGTCATGCTGTCAGGTAGCAGAAATTTGAGCGTAGCTTAGCTAAATATATAGTTTTCTCCGTCATTTTATTCGGATACATTCTTCCATATTGAGAACCGAAACGGGGAGCTTAGCGTATACGTACGTACACTCGTGGCGATCAGGAGATCTCGAGCTCATCAAGCCTTTCACATCATATTAAATAGAGGAATTTATATGAGTGTCCATGACATACTATGTTTACGACGCGAGTGGCTAAATATTAGTATTTCCCGAGCGAGAGCGAGGGATATACTGATATTTATGCACGAGTGTCGTAAACATAGTATGTCATGGACACGAATTTAATATTCTGTTTATTACCGTAGTCCATTTATCAAATAAAACACTCAAAACCTACTTCTAAACATAGGCAGACTAGCCGCCGCCGGCCCGTATAGATTGTGACGTCACAGGTGAACCGTGACGTCAAAGCATTGTTTTTGACGTGACGTCACAATGAAAAAGTGATAATTTGCCCTAGGGCAACATATGAAAAATATGAACCTCGATAAGACTACCCTCGTAGGTAATAAATACGCATAACGTACAACGTATCACCTAATTCTATACCACACGAACAAAATACTACAAAACAGCATGCCAAAAAACAAACGTTTACTCTCGCTGACAAATTCGTTCACTTGTTTGTGTAACGATTTCCAGGCGTACATGTTCCTACGGTGTGACTACGTAGTACGTCCTACACATTACATGGAATGCCGTCCTTACCGTTGAGCTCTGAGAGCACGACTTGTGAGAGGGTGGCGTTAGTCCCTGGGACGGGTGCCTCGTCCCCCACTATAGACGAGTACTCCCGCGGGATTCGAACCCGGTCTGGCACGAAGGGGACGTAGCTTGTCCCTTCAACTCCTTTCATCTATCACTGTATGGGAATATATGAAAAATAGATCAAAATTTACTCACTGTCACTATAATGAGGAGGATTGCACGATCGAATCATGAGTTTTAATCAATCTAATTAAAATATGATCTATTTGCTACACTACGCTACGCATGTAGATCATACCAGGCTCAGTTATAACAGCCGTCAGAGTATCCTTTGACTCAGCCAGAGTATCCTTTGACTCAGCCAAATAACTCGGGTTGCTGGCGACAGGTATTCATATCTTATCATACAATGGATAGTGTTCTCGGCATAATAAAGCCAACGGATATTTTCGATATCCGTTGGGCGTGGCTAAGGGTCATATACGGATACCGATGCAAATTTCAAAGGTCAAGGTCGGAACTTCTTTAAAAAATTCCGATGACGTCACAAGCGTTAACATTTTGAACGCCTTCAGTAACGGAGAGAGGCATTACAATATGAATGATACATTGCATAAACCACTCCCGGGAAGCCGGTTACTGCTAAAATGCGATTGAACTGAGTCCTGATACTATTTTTAGTAACTGTTACAGTACCGGCAGAGCAGGGACACGTGTCATTCTTAATGTAAGCATTTGTTTTCCACTTTACGACTATCAATGTACAAACAGTGTTTAATATAGGTCCGCAATAGACGTATGAGGATATTGTGCAAATAATTCGCCGATGTTTAGTTTGTAATAATGAGTATATGAGGGGTCGGTGAATGTTTCAGCCACATTTTCAGCTTTTTGACGCAGTAATGCTTTTAAAAGTCACAAGGCATTAAATTGTCTTTACCAATCCATTGTTCTCTTGCCCATATAACTTTTGTCATTCACTATTTTCGTTTTCACATATCTTGTACAAAAATATTAGCATGCACAAATTTACAAATTGTTACGCAATTAGGTTGAGTAAAATTCTTAAAGTTACGAAAATAAACTGAGCTTGTTACGAAAATAAACTGAGTAAAATAGTCAACTGACATCACTTAATTACCAATGTATGCCAATGACACGTAAGAACTGGTACGTTTTCAGTGAGAAGGAGTTGCCCCATAAACAGGTCCTCACAGATCACCTCAATGGTAATCTTAAAGTAAAACCTTACCGCTTGCAAGCGATGTTGCATATGTCCGCCATAGAACAAGATGTTCTCATGTTTTTTAAGACACAGAATTATCAAAGAAATTGATATTTCAATTTTGTTACATTTGAGTAAGAATTACATCATCATGCGCCATAGAACAAGATGTTCTCATGTTGTTTAAGACACAGAATTATCAAAGAAATTGATATTTCAATTTTGTGACATTTGAGTAAGAATTACATCATCATGCGCATTTTCTTTAGTAATTCCATATAACAGGCCAAGGTAACATCGTTGAAAAAGTATTCAGTATTTCTTTTGTTTCCATGAACAAACGTTCATTTTTGTTCTGCAACTTCCTTTTCGCTTCCTCGGCTAAACAGATATGTTTGGTCTTATTTTGATGTTGAAGTTTATTATAAAAGAGGGTAATTTAACTTAAAAGATTATTTATAACACAATGAAGGCGATGTTATGATAAGTATTATCTCAACTTTACTTTGCTAATTGACATACCTTTAACGAATACGAATGGGCGTTTCGTATATCTGATTAAGGACGTTTAATGAACCAATGTAACCAAATATCCTAAATTATTTTGTATTAGAGGAATAAATAGTTGCTGAAACATTGTTATTTTTCAAGAAGAGACATTACTACCTTTAACTCCAATGTCAAACACTTCAAATTTTGCGTTAATTATGATGTATCTTAAAAACTTTCGAAATAAAGACAATGTCATTCATTTGTGCGTTTCACTACAATCCCTTTATGTGAAGTGCATGATACAACCAGTTTTGAGAATGATAAACAATCATAACTGTTGCACCAGAGTTCATCTATCGTTTGTTCTCCTGAAAAATTCTACTGTAAGTCGAAACTATTATTACAAACTGTATTGATCTGTGGCAACGATTCATTCCTTGTTGTATTCTATCGCTTCTTTGAATCGGACAACAATCACACACTCAATTAAATACGAGATACAAAGTACAGTTACTGTGGCTATGAAACATTCCGAAAGTCACATATTTACAGCCATTTCCACAAAATAGTGAAGATTCAAATACATTTATGATAATAACAATCACGAACTTATTTTACTAATTTTGTCTTCGAAACGTGACATAATTTGACGTTCCTGTGCTTAAAAGGATATTCTAAAAAGAAACGATTAGTTCTAGCTATTAACATAAACGCAAAATAACAGTCGTGCTTTTAAATGTAAACTGATTTTATAAGGACAGCAAGTACATTTGTATCTTGAATACATAAATATCAGTGTTCTACTGTACTTATTATTTAACTATGAAAAAAGATAACTTTGATGTGTTTCATACACATAAGATAGATGCTCTTTAACAACATTTTGTCATTACAGCTAAACTATGGTAAAACTTCAGTTCCAAGCATCGTTAAATAAGTTGTTAAATACAAATTAAGTTTATTGTGGAATAACCTTTCAATATTATTTGATGACATGATGATTTAATTGATAAATCTGTTACAATGTCATACATGTAAATTTCTATTAAAATGCAAAGAAGAAATTCTCAACTTATCATCTTGAGGATAACTGTATCTTTGGTTGATCAAATTTAATTTGTGACAATGACACATGGTTTAGTTAGTGTCCGGTTTCTTTCCATAACGTAAGTGTGGAAGAATCTTTGATTCATCACAACGATGGTTATCTCTAACGGGTCGTGATCCCCTTGCTGGCTTATCTATATCGGATATATTGCCTCTTTTCCTCTTTGGTTTTAATGTGGATTTTCGAGTGTCAAATTCATGATCCCTGAAAATTGAAGTTTTGAGATTGTTATACGACTCGAGATCAATTGAAACATTGCAAAAATGTAACATAGATCTTAAACTGCAACTTATCGTCGGGATAAAAATTATTCTCTGACCTTTTCAAACGTGTTGTTATCAATTCAACAGCACCTCCTTTAATAATATCATGTTATATAGAGATGAATACACAAGAAAGTGTGTCACATGACTTTTACAAATCGAGATCGAGGTTTTGAATTACAAGTGTGAGACAATACCTCTTGCACTGGCGTTTCCAAAGTGTGCTTAGGAACGTCAGATTCAGTTAACTTCTGAACTTTCTTCTGTGGGCTCTTATCAACAGGATACGATATTTTTTGTTCTCGGGGTTTATTGTTACTTTATCAAAAGAACAAGGAAAGGTAGATCCAGTGACACCATAGTGAACAGTTCTGTAAGATGATTTTTCACGTTTCAGATAACGTACCTCGTGCTCAGAATGATCAGCAATACAATGGTGTAAAGCCTGTGTTTGATTGTCATGATGTTTCCCACAATAGTAACATTTACAGCGGTCCTGTCATGCGAAATAAGAACCCTTTTGAAATATGAAATGATTTTAAGTTCGTAACACTTTAGTCACGGCTCTGTTTATTTTCGTAACAGTACTCATTAAATTTCGTAACACCCGAATAGTCTTTAAACTTACATTTTTCATATAAAACAAATGTTTTTACGACATTAATTATACTGAATCATTAGAAAACACATTTTTCTTGAAATGTGCATCATAATTCATGACAGAAAGGATACATGAAGTCCATAATATAACCTTTTTCAACCACATCTACACAAATCCATATCTTGTGAAAGAAAGACGGACGTATTCTGTGGAAACTAACAATATATACTGTCATCGTTATACATAAAACCATACCAGAAGGCCTACAATGATAGAGTGTACTCACGTCCATGCATATTTGGCCGAAAATGTAAACTTGTCAGCTTTTCTGCTCTGCCGGTACTGTAACAGTTGCTAAAAATAGTATCAGGGCTCAGTTCAATCGCATTTTAGCAGTAACCGGCTTCCCGGGAGTGATAAACATTACTCTAAAAAATATCAACAAAACTGTATGGGTCTTTAGCCATATGTATGACTTAGCAGTGCTAAAACACTGCCTTCACGATTTGAATGAAACCGACCGAACACTTTTACTCACAGGTACTAAAGGCAGTTCAAGTCTCATGTTCAAACACGTCATTCCCCCTCTTCGGTGTTCTTTACTTTATTATTGTTTAGTTGGGATTCGGAAATCCACATACTATCATCTAGTTTAGCTCTCCGGCCATCAATGTCCGTTCAATCGCTGTCTCAACGCAAGCTGCCATTGTCACGTAGGCGAAGGGAAGCAACTCTTACCCCTTATTGAGATTGACTCGTCCTCTCGATGACGTCGGATTAAAGAATGTAAAGTTCGATCCCGCCGAAGACCATTTAAAATGTGTCTATTTTTTAAAATCATCGTATTTTATAGATTTTTAAAATTTCAAAACTTTGGAGTCGTGACAAAATAACTCAAACGGCAATAAAAGGCATATATAAAGAGGAATTATATTTTGTCAATTTACCGTCAGAGTCTTTGCTCTATTCATTTGCATATATCAATGCGCGAATCTTAAAACAATTTCAACTATTAAATTAGTATTATCGGGCATTTTTTTCGAATTAAATTTTAAAATGACATTGTATGATAAAGAAGTTATCATGCTCGTGTGTTTTGGGATCGTAAATATCCTGCATTAGGAATAAACACTATGTATTTAGCTCGCCAAGGCTCGCAAAATCACAGGGGGTACTCGACTGTACAGGTAAAGCGGAAGTTGCACCTCTGCAACGTCCAATTCCTCACTGTACAGTGAAAACAAAACAACCCCGACTCCACGTTCACGGTTAGTTCTAGTTAATACGTTGTTAATAACAGATTTAAACTGTCTTGTTGGACCGATGAAGCTTTACTGCTTTGTAAACTACTGCATTTATAATGTAACATAACTTCGGTCTCTGCATAATGATGATTTTCAGCTGTCCTTGAGATCGCGTTCGAAAGCCTAACGAAAATATGTCTAAATTTGCCAATCACAGCAATTTAGATGAACGGATTCATTCAAATTAACCTTTCATATGTTGATAGAATGTGGATATCGTTATACAAATGCCCAATCGAGTATTTCTGACTGTTTCGGCCAAATATTTCGAATAAAATTAAACTGTACGCTGAAGGGACGTTGCGACTGTCTCGGATGCTGACTGTACTGGAAGTTGCGCATTTACAGAGTAACCGAGAACTGTCATATGTTTATAAAATAAGGATTGCATTTAAATCCACACGCCACTAATGGCTGTAATATTGCTCAAGCGGCACTAAACACCAACGCAATAAATCAATCACTGTTCAGAACTTACATGCATAATAGTTTCGGGTGATGTATGTTTTGTTTTGATAACTTAAATAGTAATGAAGTAATGAACTTTGGAACTTTGTTGAAAACACTGAAATTTGATTAGTTTTAGACCACTACTTCATGTTGATCCCTCTAGCTCCTTAATTATCAACATTTTCATGATAAAGTGCAACATAGCAAAGGTTGTGCTTGGAATAGCGCATGTAAAAATGCAATCAATTTAAAGATATCTTACTTAATAAAGAAACTGTGGAATTTTGAAATGTTCCAAAAATGAGGATTTTCCAAAAATCGCAATATTCAAGGACCGGTCATGGACAGAAAAAAATTATCCTGACTTGTTGATATTTTTTTCTGTCTACTCATTACATCTGCTTCACAAAACATTAACGATAAAATTTCTATCTGTAAAAGTTTTCAAACTAAAATTCTCAAAGTAAAATAACCCTCGAAAAATGTTCACAATGAACAATCAGAACCTGTGCTGTTCACAGTCAGTTTTATGCTTCATTTTAGTGCGGTAGATCTGCATAGTTAAAGTTCACACCAAGAGTGTAGAGGACAAACTAACCAAGGTCTGAAAGTGTGAGAAAGCAAAAATACTGAATAAAACCAGTATAATATAGTAGCCTATTAGCTAGTTAGCACGACAACATCAATTGTTTGGATCAAAATTTACAAATTATAATCGTTTGCGATTTAGTAAAACTAGCTCTCAGGCGTAAGAGCGGTTCAAAAGTTGGGGGGGGGGGGGGGGGGGGGGGGGGGGGGGGGCAGAATTTTGCAAGCTCCTTAATGTGAATTTTGCAAGCTCCTTAATGTATTGGGGACATGTATCATAACGTACCAACTCCCCGTACAGTATAACTGTTATTATATGTAACTCCCCGTACAGTGCCGGTGCAACGTCCATCAGGGCGTACAGTCTATATTTTGTCTTGTTTCTCTTTAAATGTAATGAAATAAGCATTGATACACCACATGGGCCTTTGAATACGCATTATTTTACTGTATAAGTTACAACAATCATCAAATGACCTCTTCATAGTCCGCAACATGAGTTAAACAGTCAATTTCACGATCACTACATTAGCTTCGAACGGGCTGTCACTTGAAATGGGCAAGTATGACAAGAATTGAAACATTATCGTAATTATGCCTTTATAAACATGTAGAGAAATACTTAAAAGTTTCATATTTTACACGTTTCAACTCTCAGAAGGTGAATATTACTAGAACTAACCGTGAACGTGGAGTCGGGGTTGTTTTGTTTTCACTGTACAGTGAGGAATTGGACGTTGCAGAGGTGCAACTTCCGCTTTACCTGTACAGTCGAGTACCCCCTGTGAAAATACAATGTTTATTCCTAATGCAGGATATTTACGATCCCAAAACACACTCGCATGATAACCTCTATTAATCTTCAGAACTCGAAAAACGAACATTTCCGACTATTTCTAAATGTCGACAACAAATATTTCCTGTCATGTACGAATGAATTACTCAAACTGTGCTTTATATCGCTCCTATCAATTTGTTGGTCCAAAAACGTCCAGGTAAATACTTAAATGTTATCATTATCGAAGAAATCACCGTGAACTTGGCAAATTCAAACAGCAAGCTGTAGATGCTATTTTTGGAACAGTTACGTTATATAAACGTTTCCTTTTAAATCTTATATGAAACGATTTATGCTCATTAAATTCGTTGTATTTTGTAGCCATAAATAAACTGACACAAATGAGAAGACCAGAACTGACATAAAAACATTAGATAAAGTCTTGTTGATTTGATATCACACATATTCGATGTACATATGCAAATTAGAAAGAATCTAGTTCTGTCAAATAGTCAAACATTACAAATGAATTAGCGAATGTTACGACATATGCAAATTACCTAACACTGCTTTTTGGGAAAATCGAAAGGTCATAAGTTATCATTTTATCATTTGGGCTGTACTGTGTTAAATTGCTTTAATCTCTTGAATTGTCCTTTAAGAAAGGTACGATTTGATTGGTGGATGAAATCTTCCTCACATCCAGCGGTCAAAGGTTACCCTGACGGCTGGACTTACGGGGCCATGTGAGATCTTTAATCTGCGTAACGTAGTGAAGCAATTAATAATAATAATAATAATACTTTATTGCCTTTTCAGGAATTTGTTTTATATCAACACAGAGCTTGAACAGGAGAACAATCATATGAAATATTTATGTACATGCATTTAACTCTTTTCACATTTATTTAATAGACATATTGTGTTAGGAACAAAAGATGTACGGGCTCTCTTAGTTTTCAAAACTGGAACTTTGTAGCGGCGGCCTGAAGGGAGAAGGTGATATTCTGAATGAAGGGAATGTGTCGGGTCAGATATGATTTTGACAGCTTGATTTACGATTTGCCGCTCATATATATCAGTTAAACACTCGAACTTGACACCGGCAATCTTACTCGCAACGTTCACAATTTTGTTAACTTTAGATTTAAGATGAACTGAGAGAGACCCGTACCAACAATGGAATGAAAATGTTAATATGCTTTGAATAAAAGCTGTATAAAAGGTTGACATGATAAGATATCATTTTAATGAGATTGAGTTTTAATATAAGACAGTATTGCTTCTTTGACAAGACAAGACACACGACTTTATTCCCCGTAAGGGACTTTGTGGTACTTTTGACTAAGAATGAAATTCAAAATTGTCTATGTTATAAATACAACGAAGAAAAAGCACAGACGAAATTAAATACATGTATATCTAAATCTTCTTTTTTTTTAAACTTGGAACCCCCGATCAAATCATTCTCATAAATCATCTTTATTTTATTCTCAAAATGTACACAATTGTAAAATCAAAGAAATACAGTTATATTTCCCAGTATTGATCAAACATAACAAACTCATGCAAATTTGTGTATAACCCTCGCTCTCGCTCGGGTAATACAAGAATTCACACTCGTTTCGTAAAAGTCTCCGAGGCTTATAATATCTATATTTTTTCAAATATTTACAAATGAACAGATGATAAATGACGATTGTTAAGACCTGAAATGGACATGGGTAGAAATGATGTTTCATAACGTTTGCTTTTGCGCGTCGGCACATTATACCAGATGGCAAAAGTTCAAAACATTCATACAATATTCATATGGAGGGTCACTGGTGGCTGATATGTTTACTAAATGAGACCTTTATACTATGATCTGACCAATGTAAATAGATCATATGAAATAACAAAAATTCACAGTTGAATTTCTGTTCAACAGATTATGAAAAAAAAAAGATCTGCTCTACGCTACTAATTATTTATTGATATGGTGTTTTCACTCTTCAAGTCGGCCTTGTTATTTCACAAAATTTTACAGATAAATCTACCTTTTATATGACTCATAATCTTATACGTTACTTCAAGTTAAGAAATTTTTTTACACATGCAGGGTAATGTCAGCAGGAAACAAAACAAGATTTGTATCCATAACAATAAAGAGAAAGATTATTTTACCTAATTTTCAATAATTCTTACGTCATTCTTACCTTTTTGCTTTGTTAGCTCAATGAAACCGTCGTATTTGGAAATGACGTCATAGATCATTATCTCAAAAGTTGACGTCATAGAACATGACGTCATAGTAGATTCAACAAAGTGGATACTAAAACTGTGAATGATTTGGTATCAAACTCGCGTTCGGTCATTTTAGTCTTTTTTCTTTTTTTTTTTTACGTATTCTCTATTGTGTTTTATCTTTTTTAGCTTTAGTCTCATTCACTACATTATCAACAGACACTTTGTGGGTCTTATATAGTATGAGGAATTGTGGAAATTAAAAGACGTTGATTATGAACCTGTAGGCTCCCTCATCGTTGAAATGGACTCTTCCAACCATGATTAATTTATTGCTGATGACTTTTTATAGGGTAGAACTAAATCAAAGTGTGGGGAATATTGAGAAAACATGGTTCAAAAGTTCTGTTGAAATGACGTGCTGGCGAAATACGCAAGGATATAGGTGTAAAATTGCATTATACCAATGACCTATATGAAAGATCTTAACGCTGAAGATCATGCGTGGTCGATCTTTTACGTCAGGGTAAACCCCGTCGTTCTAAATATAGCAATGAATAATATGGGTCATGACATGGAGGATTTCAATCTGATTACTTTTAGATGTTTGACACATCAAGCTTATTGTTATCATGCATGATACATGTTTTGATATTATTGATTATATTTGACAGTGTTGAGTGAAAATGCAATTCATAGCTCAAGGGGCGTGACGACCGAGCTCAGCTATTTCGCGGATACTATTTCGGAAATCCCCAACTGCGAAGTTTGCATTCAAAATCCACAGCCAGTTCATTTGGAAGGATATTGTCATAGCAGGTGAGTTCTGTTGTATTTGGGGGCAGTTTATTGTGAAAATCTACCACGGGTTGGAAAGTCATGAAGTAAGAAATATAGTATGTATCTTCTAAACATATTTATTGTAATGGAATTGTATAAAAATAGTTGAACGGCAGTTAGAGGTGACATCATCTCATCTTATCTTATACCGTTTTTGATGTAAAAAGAATTTCCTTCGGGATAATCTTATCTTATCTTATCTTATCTTATCTTATCTTATCTTATCTTATCTTCGGTAATTTTTGAAGGGGAGCTTATAGAAGAAACATACCAATATCAAAATTATTCAAACATGCCTAATTATTTTTGTCGAGTATACATATAGTCATTTTTGTGTGTAAAACATTAATTTGTATTTGAAGGAGTAAGCATTAGCCCCAAATGTCATGATTTTTACAAACTTGTTATCCAGAAAATATTTAATGCAGAGGAGTATATGGATGACAACTTCTTTGTTCATTGTATGCGAAGTGAACAAAGAAGTTGTCATCCATATATTCCTCTGCATTATTGTACGTCATTCCGACTTCTAAAATGTCTCTCAAATAAGTCAGATAATATTTTTTATATTGATTAAAGCGGCAATATATCAAGTGAAGTAAAGGATAATTTTAAAATTTAAGTTTCTTATACATTGAATAATTTTATATCCAAGTTTTATATACTTCACATAATATAGAAACAAGTTCTTATCTTTTCAACTAGTTAAGTTGCGTATAATACATAAATATAATATAATACATAGTGCATGTTTAAGAGGATAGTTGAAATTGTCATTTTATTCGTTGTATTTCATTTAAAGTTATGGGTCAGGAAATATATCACGACTGGCGATTTATATATTACTGTCACTTAAGAACATGTCTTACAATTTAATAAAATACAATGTTAACACTACTGAAAATGTATTTCTGCCAATTAAACAAGACAGTAGCTGAGTTTATCCAAATATGTCATGCTTGACAAAGATATATTTAGTTGAAGTAAAAGGTCAGTAATAGGAGTTAATCGCCTTTGGCTACTAGAAATTAATAACGTTTTTTCAAATAGTTTGTTGAAGTTTGCAGCACATTTAAATCAATGACATCTATATTTTGAATAACAACTTCGCAATTGAGGTTAGGGGGAAAGGTCAGTTTCCGCGAATTCAGATATTCACGAGATTTGCGTCTATAAATAGCTCAATGGAAACCACTCCTAGTTCATACGTATACATACGTATAGTGAATATCTATCTTGTGACCTCTCCTAGCGACCCGTTCACAGAAGCTTTTCCGTCTATCAATCTAGTTGGTTATTTTCGCTTCGCAGTTTTTAAAGGGCCACTCCGTGATTTTCATAATATATGATATAAACATTTGTCCTCACTCGATGATATAAACATGGTTTTTGTCAAGAAAAGACCAATTTTCTATTTATTTCATAGATCATACAAAACGACGTCCCGTTTGATACCATTTAATGAAACGAGTAAATGGTTTGGTATTTAACGAGCGAAAGCGAGTTTAATAACTATGCCCTTCACGAGTTTCATAATAAACGGGACAAAAGTTAGTATATTATTTATTACTGGTTTCAATACATCGTCGAAACATATAGATGATATTATATGAGTGTCAATGAAATACTATGCTTACGACACGAGTGGCTAAATATTAATATTAGTAGTATATTAGTACTTCTCGAGCGAGAGCGAGGGATTTACTGATATTTAGGCACGAGTGTCGTAAACATGGTATGCCATGGACACGAATTTAATATTCTGCTTATTACCGTAGTCCCTAAATTAAAGGAAATACTCAAAACTTACTTCTCAGCATAAGCGGACCGACCGCTGCCGGTCCGAAAAGATTGTGACGTCATAGGTAACCGTGACGTCAAAGCATTGTTTATAACGTGACGTCACAATGAAATAGTGATATTTTGACCTCATGCAACATATGAAAAATATGAACCTCGATAAGACTGCCCTCGTAGGTAAAAAAATATGTGTAATAATAAGGTAGATTTATATACAGCGATATTTTCAACGGGAGAGTATTAATTCTTTCTTTGGTACGAACGTTAATGGCATTGTTCATTTTATTACCCATAATGGGCCATATGGTAAAAAATAAGGAGTGACACATTTATTATATGAGCACATGAGTACATATCAATTTTGCCTAGCACTGATTGTTGTAGCGCGACTTCGCGTAGGCCTTAAAGAAAATATTACCTTCATTAGGGTATCATACTTTTTCGAAACGAGTGTGAATTTTTGTATTACCCGAGCGACACACAGTGACATATCTTCCAAGTGTTATAATTTCTTTATATGTTCTGCTAGATATTATCATATCATATAAGGTTATATAAAGATTTTTCTTTTTACTTTGCAGATGAACGACTAAGAAACAGCAATGACTCAGCCCAACGGAAGAGAGGAAAAAGTTCCTCGATTATCATATGATACGAGCTCAAATGAAGGTTTTTATTTAACTGTTTACTTGAAACCTAAACTAACCTAAAATATATATTGATTGATTAAATATTTAAGTCCGAGGTCTTTGACTAACTTATTAGTTTTATCAATCAAAACATCTAATGAGTAAGTCAGAAACTTATCTTTCAAGAATGCTTTCCCTTCAGCTCATGTAATAAAATCCAATGCCAACCTCTGTTTGAATTGGAGCTCTTCTCTGATTTCTATGGAGGCCAAAATTGCATCAGAGAGTATAAGCAAAATTCCAGCCATTGAAACGCGTCGTCCTTTTATTCGAATAAGTTCCCTTAGCAAACGAAAATAACCGAGCCTTCCGAAAGATTGTTTTTGAAACGTCCCAAAGTCCGCAGTCAACTTTTATTGCATCCAATCACGCCTCCCCATGCCATTTCTAGCCCAATATCTATGTTTATTCAATCAGTCAGATTCGTTGATAGAGTTTTTTTTGTTAAAGATATAGCCCGACTCAGAGGTCTACGGCTTAAAAAATAAATAAATTGAGGGCAATCCCGGGGGATGTACCCGATAAGTATCTGACATGAAAATTTGTAATTTTTGAACACCTAGTTAAGAAAACTTCAATCAAACGGTGATTGGCTATGAACATGATTAGCCCTGATCGTGTTGTTCTGTGCATTTGTCATGTCACGTTTTTAGCTCACCTTTACAAAGTAAATGTGAGCTTATGTCATGGCGCTTCGTCCGTCGTCCGTCTGTCTGTCCGTCTGTCCGTCCATCCGTCCGTCTGTCCGTCCGTAAACTTTCAGGAAAAAGACTACTCCTCCTAAACGAATCCAGATATCATTCTGAAATTGTAGTATGTTATACCCATGGTGATTCCTCACAGAAAGGTAGACGTTTCAGTTTTGAGAATCCAAGATGGCCGCCATGGCAGCCATATTGAATTTTCAATTAGATTTCAGAAAAAAGACTACTCCTCCTAAACAAATCCAGATATCATTCTGAAATTGTAGTATGTTATACCCATGGTGATTCCTCACAGAAAGGTAGACGTTTCAGTTTTGAGAATCCAAGATGGCCGCCATGGCAGCCATATTGAATTTTCAATTAGATGTCACGAAAAAGACTACTCCTCCTAAACGAATGCAGATATCATTCTGAAATTGTAGTATGTTATACCCATGGTGATTCCTCACAGAAAGGTAGACGTTTCAGTTTTGAGAATCCAAGATGGCCGCCATGGCAGCCATATTGAATTTTCAGTTAGATTTCACGAAAAAGACTACTCCTCCTAAACGAATGCAGACATCATTCTGAAAATGTAGTATGTTATACCCATGGTGATTCCTCACAGAAAGGTAGACGTTTCAGTTTTGAGAATCCAAGATGGCCACTATGGCAGCCATATTGAATTTTCAATTAGATTTCATGAAAAGACTACTCTTTCTAAACCAATCTAGATATCATTCTGAAATTGTAGTATGTTATAACTATGTTGATTCCGCACAGAAAGGTAGACGTTTCAGTTTTGAGAATCCAAGATGGCCGCGATAGCAGCCATATTGAATTTTCAATGAGATTTCATGAAAATGACTACTTCTCCTTAACCAATCTAGATATCATTTTCATATTGTAGTATGTTATACCTATTGTGATTGCTCCCTCAAAGGTAGACATTTCAGTTTTGAGAATCCAAGATGGCTGTGATAGCATCCATATTGACTTTTCAGCTGCAGAAGACACATCATTATTACTATTTCATCAAGTGATCACTCGCACGATATACTTTCTCTAATTTGAACTTACTGATCATAATATTATCTTGAATATGGAATATTTAAGATTGTCATGCAAGTTTTTCTATATTTGTAAGTGTTTCTAAAACATTAAGATGAAAGACAAACATAATTAATTAATTTGTTTAAAATATTTATGGCAACTAGCTGCAAAAACCCAATGACATTAAACATCATGTTTGATTTTGAACAATGGTATCTCCCTTATATTCCTTTAAATACCACACATAAGGGGTCAACCAGAGTTCAGATATTTCTGTTGAGCCCACTATGCTGTCTAATACACATCCCAATACAGGCTGCTAGCATCATAGTGTCAGCTGCTAGTCTGTTGCATAATCAACCTGACCCAATTGATATGGTAGAGCATTATGCTATATGGCCATGTGTATGCAATAAGAGTTATGGAAATTAGACTTGTATTCTCATGACAGTGATATGTTCTTTCTAAGAATAACAACTTACACAAAACTTGTCACTTGTTTTGTGTTTAGCAATCTACATGATAAGTTCATGTGGAAAGAGTTATTTTGCATCAGGTTCCAGTTCCTGTGTTTTACTCATATTTGTACCATTTCTATATCTAACAGAAGTTCTTCTTGACACAAAATCAATTTAGGACATAAGCTTACTATATTTTGTGAAATTATATTTATTTTTCACAACAATTCATGTTCTCTCCCGTCAAGTCTTTTAATACCACACATAAGGGCTTAGCCAGAGTTCAGGTTTACATGCTCAGCACACTAGGATGCTTCTCCAAATATACGTACACAAAGCCAAATACACAAATTTCTACACTCTCTGGGGCTAGCAGCCCTGCCTGCTTGTATATTGCATAGTAATCCTGACCTAATTGGTAAATAGAACATAATGGACTTTAAGGAAAGTATATAAATTGTCTTTATGAAAAGTATACTTGTATTCTATTAATAGTAATACTTTTTACAAATAACAATTTAAACAAGTCAAGAATCAGCTTTTGTGTACAACAATCTGCACGATGAGTTAATATTAACAAGTCAAGAATCTGCTTTTATGTTCAGTAATCTACATGATAAGTTAATAATAGAGGTATTTTGTATCAGGTTCCAGTTCCAATACCATGTGTTTTATAAATACCTGTAAAAATAAATGATAATTGTATCATGCTGAAGGGGTTCTGGGAACAACTTGTCATCATAGAAGTCATTATTTTTCAATTAGATTTCAGGCCAAGTACTACTACTAAATCAATTAAGATATCATTCTGAAAAGTGAGTATTTTTGTATATAGTGATTCCTGACAAAGACGCATTTATTTTAATATCAAGAATCCAAGATGGTCAATATGTCAATTATATTGAATTTTCAATTAGATTTCATGAAATTCATTGAAAAGAATACATTTCCTGATCAATCAAATCAATGTCATTATATTTGTATTGATACGCTTGTTGTAATATTTATCAACACTATAAATACAGTTACAAAAAACTGTAAGAATCATCTTTATCTGCGAACAGCCTGAAGCATGACTGTTTTAATAAATCCTTTCCGTTTTACATAATTCCTGACACTTCATATATGGCAAATAACATAGCCAGTGAGGGATAAATATACATTTTATAATCATCTATATCTGATTACGGTCTGAACAATGATTATCTAGATAATTATAATGATCATTCAATTCAAACAAATCCTTTTCAAAAGCATTTAAAATGATTAAATTTGTTCACTCCAAACACTAACTGTTAGGTTTTTTAGTCCTTTGTTCCCATGCAATTAATTTATTCCAAATTGAAAATTTTGGTTAATGAATAACAAATTATCTTTTATTTTGTTTGTCATGCTAATAAAATATATCATTTAATATTCATCTTCAAAACTAATTGAACAGCTGTCTGAACAATTCTTTTTTTACAAAGTCTTTCTCACCAATTCTCTCTGTTAGTTAAGATACTTCAATAAACATATTACTGAGTTGACCTCCAGATTATTTCCATTGCAAACCTCTCTTCTATCCCCCCCCCCCTCCTCCCTTTCCCCATCTATCCTTCCAGCCCCTCTCCTGCAACTCTCCTCTAAAGAGTATCTGTATTGCATATTGAAATGAGGGGAGGACACTCACTATATGGAATAACAGTAACTTACATAAGAGGATAAGTTACATAAGCTACATGCAGGTGCAAGAGGTCATCATAGGTCATCATATCTAGTAATTAGCATAAACCCCTTCATGTTGCTAGCCTATTCTGACCAATCAGATTGCACTAACATATGTCAAGATTTAAGATATTCAGAAATCTTCAGTTAGAATTACATGAGACATTGACCTGGACAGTTTACTTTGGCAATTGGACCTATCACTAGCTGAATTTGTGATTTGTGTCAGAGAGATATATTCCAAATGTTTATGTGCATCATCTTTTTAGTTCTTTGGAAGTTGAGAGTGTGACTAAATGAATACTCCTAAACCAATCAAGATATCATAATGAAATTAATACAGATGCCCACATAAAAGTAGCATTTTGAAGATTAAAAAGTCCAAGATGGTCACCAATTTAGTCATAGATATACAAAAAAGTTATACAAAAACCTACTGCTTGTTAACAAATCATGATTATATCATTGTATTAATGTTTGTTCAAGCTCTAGTGGTTTCCAACAGAAGAATAGCATTTTAAAAGATAAAAAAATCATGATGGCAGCCATAATCAATTATCATATAAAAGATGGTTACACAATTAAACCATATTACCACATCATTCATTTTAAGGTGAGCTTCTGTACCCTCGGTACTTTTATTGATTTCTATAAGCCATTGATCAAGTTTGTCCCTATCGTTTCAGTTGTGCCCATGGAACAAAGCATGACGGCTACAAACCCGCCTGGTGGATTGTTTGGTAGTTTTAATCCAGTGATGGTACACAACTCACCCAACACCACCATGGCTGGTGAAATCCATTACCGTAAGTAGTACAATAAATCTTCATGCCATTACTGGAAGCTCTAAGCATAAGCCTAAGAACACCAATAATCTTGATATAACTCATGGATAAAATATCTGATTGGTATAAGATACAAAATTTCCAGATTCGCTAATTATTCATGAAACAACAATTCCTCAAAGATACTTTAGTTAAGTGTAAGTGTCAGTATTTGAATTGTATGAAATTCTTTCTCTTTCAGATATTACCGAGCATATGGTATACAAGAACATTATAGGTGAGTTTGACCTTTGTTCATTTCATAGGAGTTGTGTCAGTGACCTCGCCTGTGACCTTTCACTTTCCATAAATTCATAGAATCAGAGGCCCACCAAAATATCAAATTGTGCTGATGACTTTTCAGCCGTGTAGCTGATTGGCTGGAGTTCAACGGTTATCTGACACATCCCCAGGCCTCAGATCAGAAACGCCGCGAGATACAAATGAAAATATCTAATGGATATAAATGAGATTGCAGTTATCTACTTCATACAACTTATGTCAAAGTTGTGTTATTTAAAGTGTACCTTAAAAGTCAAAATTTTGTAAGTTATTTTAGACTAAAGGAATTTTATATATATTGCTGAGGGGTCTAAGTTATTTAACATAATTCATGAGTAAGAGATTATCAGGAAATTGATGCTGAAGGCCATCTATATGACTTCGATGCTTTTTCTACAAACATAATTTATTCATATAAACTTGAATGGCTATTTATGTAGCTACTATTTATTTTCCAGAAAATACTGCAAAATCCCTACAAGATCTTAAAAATAAGAACTATCCTGAGACGCGATCTGTCAAAACTGGATGCTCCATGATCTCTGAGCGCGCCCTGGTAGTTATTGAAGGAATACAGCAAAGCGGGAAGACAACTCTTGCACAACAAATTCTTGCAAAAGTAGCAAAACAGCATCGCCTTGTCCCAGTGATTCTAGACCGCCCTGAGGATTATGTCCACATACCCCCTAGTGAGAAATGTGCATTTCTGATTGATGATATATTTGGAAATGCAGGGATTTCTGCCGACTCTGTCCTCAAATGGGAGAAAGTCCTGCAGAACCTTCTGAATTCACCAAGGAGAGATTCCTCTGTCCTGATCATTACAAGCGAGAGCCACGTGTTACTTGGAGCCCAGAAGTTGAACGCCCTTGAGGCCTTATTTCACCCAAAGAGTGCACTCAATTTGTCCTCAAAAGAACACAGTCTGAAAAGCCATGAAATATACAATATCATCAGTCGTCTTGTACAGGCACACCGGTTGGATCTCTCTGAATCTGACATGTTCCTCCTCTCACAAAGCATTCACCATCCTTGGTTCTATGGATGCTGTCAATATCTAACCAAGCATAGACTGTCCCCAAAAGCATTCCAGGATTTCCTCAAATACCCTGTTGACTTTCATGTTGAAAACTTGGAACTCTTGGCACGACGGGATCCTGTAAAATTTTCTGCTTTGGTCCTAACGGTGAAGACTGTCTCAGTTCCAAGAGATTTTGCAGAAATCCAAAGAGTCAAAAATGTTCACACATCACTTCAGGAGATACAAAGAGCCCTGAATATCCTGCAGCCGATTGAAATTCACCAGATTCTCTCTGTTTTGCCTTCTCTTATTGGAGTTTTGAAAGAAGATGACGGCAACTATACCATTGCCCATGACTCTGTCAAGGATGCAATATGCCTGGTCCTGGGCGGAATGAGCCTTGAACAGGTGTTTCTTTGGTGTCCTCAAAGATTTCTCCTGAAAAATGTGGTCCTAGAATCATCATCTTTGCAAAAACAATGTCTTGTAATCTCTAGAGATTATTTTGAACTTGTCAAAAGAAGATTGCTTGAGAAACCATCAATTGAACTCTTTGCTCATCAAATTTTTAAAGTAGATCAATTTGTGAATGATATCTATCCTGAACTTATCCAGTTGCTTTCTCCAGAGGATATATACCAAATTCTTATCATCTCAATTGCACAGAAACACACAACTCTCACCAAGAAGTTGCTTCCTCTCGTCTTGGAAGATAATAACAGTGACCAACGAAGACGAATGCACGAAGTACTAGAAGTGGCCTCAGGTTCAGGGGATATTGTTTCTTTCAAGGCAATGCGCAAAGCTGGAGCTGAAGCCTGTGGAGAATGTTTTCAAAAGGCATGTCAACTTCAGAGGAATCAGTTTATTGTAGGATCGCTTCTCCTGGACTCCTCTGGAATTGATTTTGAAACTCTACCAAGTTCATGCATATTGAGTGCAATCGAGGGATTGATCAGGGTGAAGGATAAACACAACCTCGACATGGTTCTTGAACAGCTTCCTAGCAGAGATGACCACAGTACTTTAATGTTTAAAGTTCTGAAAGGAATTTGCTCACAGGGAAACCAAGACGTTTTTGAGCACGTCAAGGAACAAGGCTATGTGACAGATCCAGCTTCCTTGATGATTTCAGCAATTGAAGGTGGAAATAAAACCCTTCTTCATTCGTTGATTGTAATGTGCAGCCAAAATCAGCACTCTTTTGAGCAATATTTCCTCAAAGCATGTACCTTGTCAGAGAAAGAGATGGCTGAGGTATTTGCTGATCTGAATCCAGCTCTTCTTCAACCTTCACCAGAGGGACAAATTTCGCCAGTTCTTTCATCTGCAGCCCTTGGTCCTGGATATGAACCAAAAGTCCTCAAATGGTTGATTGAGAAAGGCTTCAGCGTACAACCCTCCAATTCTATAGGACAAACACCTTTGCACTTGGCATGTGAATCTGGAAATGCAAAAACAGTGAAATTCCTCCTCGACAGTAATGCAGATGTAACTGCCATTGACAAATCTGGCAATACTCCTCTACATGCAAATTTTCTAGGTGATAATCCATCCCCAGTGATTCTTGAAATGCTTTTGAAGCATGGTGCTGGGCTGATGACCAAAAATCTTCAACAACAAACACCACTGCATGTCATCTGTGGAAAGAACTCTCCTGCAGTGAGTGTTATTGTGTCCTGGATGTTGAAGAAGCAGAAGGGGAGTACAGATGCAGTTGATGCAAAGGGGAAGACTCCGTTACATATACTGCTGGAGACTGGTGGATCAGTTGAGGCACTGGAGCTGTTGCTGGACCACAGAACCAATATAAATACCTCCACTAAAGAAGGACAAGGACCACTTCACATCGCGGCATCATCCTTGAACGAGGCCGCGATTCAATTGCTGTTGAAGAAAGGATGCAATCCAATGCAAGAAGATGCACTGGGACAGACACCACTCCATATCACACTGTCTCTTCGGAGTGAGCATTGCTCTCGAATTTTTCTCGAGTTTCTCCAGAAGAACAAAATGAACATTGATGCAAGAAATGCCGATGGACAGACTGTTCTGCATTTGGCTGCAGGAAACCATACAAATGTTCAACTCTTTGCGAGTATTCTGTCCTCTGGTGTTAAACCTTCTTTGCCAGACAAAAATGGATTGACGGCTATGCATATCGTATGTACCAACTGTGATGAATCTGACACAGACAAGTTGCAGCTTTTGTTGGAAAAGGGATCACATGGGAATTCTGAGGACTCTCGGAGCCTCACGCCTCTCCACCTAGCCTGTTTGTCGACAGGATCCCACAGACTGACAATGGTGAGACAGCTGATTGATCATGGGGCTGACTCAACCCATCAGGACCAGGAGGGCCTCACCATCCTACACAAACTCTGCAGCAGAAGCCAGGAGTTGGACCTTGAGGTTGTCAAGTATCTTCTTACTGAGATGGACCCAGATTGTAGGGACAGGAAAGGAGAAACTCCTTTGTTCAAAGCCTCAAGATCTGATGGAGATGTTGCCAGGGACATCATGAAGAAATTAATGGACCAAGGAGCTGATTGTCTGAAGACTGCTGCAAATGGGGACGTTATCGATATCTGTGTCCGCCACTCAAGAAAAAGATTCCAATTCCTTCTTGAGGTTGTTGCTCAGCTTGCTTGTAAGGCGAACTCAAGATACGGCATAGACACAATTCGTACACTGATGCAAAAGGGTGGGCTGTTCATTGATACTGACGAAGATGGCTCTACCATCGTACACAAGCTGTGCAAGATCCATGAAGAAAATTCACATAAAATAATTGACTTCTTCCTTTCACATGGGGTAGATGCTCGGGCTAAAACACTTGAAGAAACAACAGCATTGCATCTCGCTTGCACAAATATCAACCAACACTCGTTGCCGGTTGTTAAAGCTCTTGGGGAAAGGGTCAATGTCCGAGCAAAGGATCTTCTCAGGGAAACAGCTTTACATAAAGCAGCAAAAGATTCAAGTGAGTTTTCCGCTGAGGTGATCCTTCAATTGAAATCAATTGGGTTAGATATTAATGCTCAAAACATTGATGGAGACACAGCACTGCACGTAGCTACACGATCAAACCTACTGCGAAATGTGCAGCGGCTTCTAACAGTGGGTGCTGATATTTCCCTCACTAACCATCGAGACGCTTCAGCTGCAGACCTTATGATGGAATCCTCGTACCACCCCTCTGAGATTCTGCACCTGTACTGCATCAGCGCCTGTACCCTTGAAATGCGACAGATCCGCTATCTCATCACAAAAGGAGCCGACATGAGTTGCAAGGATAAGGGAGGCGATACAGTTTTGCATAAGATCTGTTCTAGGATCGATGACAATTCTTATTCAAACATTTCTGTTCTTCTCCAGGCTGGAGCAGACGTGAATATTCCGAATTCAGACAACCTCACACCATTTGACATTGCTTCCTTCAAAGGACTTCCACAAGAGACGGTGAACATGATACGTCGATGGGAAACTGGTGATCAAGAGACAAGTGTATCCATGGAAACGGTACAGAGGGCTTCAACATCTTCTACGGCTTTACTTCCGGTTGGTGAAAGCAAAAGCTCCCAGCATCCTTTGCAGGAAATGCACGATCAGATTGATGAGAGAAAGTCGAGGGCTCAAGACAGCATTACTGCCTCGCTTGCTCAGGGCAATTTTGGTAACGTTGGCGACGATCTAGTAGCAATAGGAATTGCAGAATTGCTCCGAGGAGGGTTGAAAACATTGATAAAAAGGGACTTGAACAAATAAGAGGTTTAAAAAGATTGATGGACCCGAACGTTGAAAACTAAGAGCATTTCGGTTCTAGACTCACATGCTTTCAAAAATTATTTAATATTAAGAGGTTATTGATTTTTCATATTTCAAGAATCTCAGTCGATGTTATAAAACTGGAAAAAAATCCATTCCCATGATTCTTAAAATAGTGAGTGAGGTCATCATAATAGATTAAATTGAGAGATATCCTGATTTCAAATAAATTATCGGATTTTAAGATTGGATTGTGCTGAATTTAGTTAACAGTATGTGTCATTGAATATGATGTTCGCTCAATGTAAATAAATACATGTCAATGGATTTTGATGTGGTTATCAACAAATGTAGAACCTTCGATCTGAGTTTGTTGAGATTGATGTTCCCTGTTACTTTTTTGTCAATGCACTTTTAAAAAGTCATATTTCTTGAACAGATTGACTAATACCTTTTTTATTGCTCTCTGTGTAAAGAATAGACGCATGATGGACCTTTGTTCAACAAATCTCAATGTATTGGTTACTGTTGTGAGCTCCCCGCTACTGAATATGTCTATGTTATATTGACGATTTTATGAACGCTTCGTTAAGGTTTGCTTTCAGATATTTTATTATCTGTGACAGTCATGATGCTTTTGTTTGAAATATGAAAATAAATCTTAAAATGGTAATCCTTGTTTGTGTTTCATTATGATTGAGGTGGTTGTAATATGAAAATAGATTTGTAATGATTTTTCAGCTTACACGATACGCTTGGATCACAAGAGAGTTGTAACCATTTTGTATGGTTTTATTGGAAACAATGAAATCAGTACGAAACTTGCGGTAACGTGCCTCTCATAATTGCTCTATTCCATAAAACATAAAGCAATAAAATTTGACTTGGATAAAACAAGTTTTTTTTAATTCAAGGTCGACAGGGGTCAAAATCATCATTTTCCATATGCTCAATTTAATATTCAAGGGTACTAAAGACATTCAATTCATGAATATAGCACGTCAGTACAAAAATATGTCAATTTGTGATTCAATACATCTAGAAACTCAGTGTCTGACCAAAACTGAAACTTTTGACGACGTATAACTCATAAAATGACGCATGTTTAACTTTGGGAGGTGGAAAACATTATTGAAACGAGTTGTTCAATCAGTGACGAATATGCAGATGAGTACGATCGTAAAGCGTTAAAGTTGCATCCCATTTGGAATGTCATTGTCTTATGTTATTGGCAATATGTGAGTGCTGAGTTGTCAACGCGTGCTACTATAGACAGTCCAATAGCTCCTAATAGTGCAGAACAGCATGTCCATCAAAGGTCAGGTAAAACGTTTCTAAGTTAAAGCGTTAAAGTAGGTCTAAAATCAGCAATTATAGACCTTCGTGCAACTATAAGAACCGTTTTCTTCTGCTTTGGGATTGTCCAATATCTTACGTGCCATTGTTTACTGTTGCAACGTATTGTGAATCGAATGGTAGAAAAATTACGATTTCTCTATTGAAGACATGCATTGACTCAGTGTTTTAATGTCTACATTCACGTTATTATTTTATTCATAATTCAGTTCAAAGAGGGATAACTTTCTTTTGATCATAGTTAATATTGTTTAAGTTCCATGAGGTATAAAAGCCACTGTCTCTATATTTTCGTCACACATGTTTGATCATGCAACAAAGGACACTAAATGTTCAGATACACAATAAATCAACACGAATTAATAAAAGGCTACAATAACCGAGGCTTGTGGAAGTTCCAACAATATATATATCTCAGATAGTTTGAACAGTGACCAGCCATATATAGTGAAGACAATGACATCACAGTGTCTGAAAAGAAATATGTTGAAATTAGGATAATAAACAGTACAGAAACATTATCAATTGATCGTTTCGTTTAACATTACAGAATTAGGCAGTTATTACACACGGAATACCAATGTCCGTTTCACTCACGTCAATGACAACGTGCGTTTGTTTGTCGGACATAACATGAGTTACCTCCCTTGATTTCAAGGGGCGTGGTTATCTCTCATCTGGCGATAGGTTAAATTATTTTATTCAGATGTATTTGTTGTATAATAATAGGAAATTAATTCCTGGTCCGTCACCGCTTCGAATTTTCCCGTTTTAACGTCTATTTGCAATATGTGACACAACCTCTTCCGAAGATGACACATCTTATAATATTTGTCTGCGTATCAAGACGGTACTCAAGAAACCATCTGTACACTTATCGAGTTCATATGGCATATCCTGACTTCGGATGCAGAGGAAATCAAACAAGGAAGTAAAACACGTTTCATTGTTTGACGGACAAAATGGCGTCGGCAACTCGGCCTATGGCGCAGTGAATATATAACGCTCTATGATTGGTCGGAAAATAAATGTGATTGACAGGTGGCGATAGGTTAATAAGCACCGGACCTCTAATAAGCGCCGCTGGGTGCGGGAAAATAAGCGCCCGGTCACTTATTAGAGGAAATACGGTATAGTATCTAATCCATTTTAATTGTTTGTGACGTGTAACATTTTCTAATCTTAAAGTGTTTTAGTGCTTGTAAAGGCTACTTTGTATAATTTTCTCATTTTCCGCTCTGAATAATTTCCCCATTAAAAGATAGGATCTAGAGACATTTGGCACAGCGGAATCAAATGGGTGAAAAACAACCTCCTAGGATCAACTGAAATTTCCGGAGAAAGGGGGAAATGATATATTCTAGATAATGCATTGATATGTTTTACAAAATATAAACTGATATATGAAACAAAGAAAGCGTTTAGTACAAATCAATAGATAAATAGTTTGCATTAATTGTATTTTGACAGATTAAGAAAATAGGCCAACATAATGTAGGCCCTGAGTGCTATTTTTGCGAATTAACGTCATATAATAAGAGTTATCAAATATTGACGTTGGGTATCAAAAGAAAAAATAAGATAATAAAATAGAGAACTTTCATTAATCAGTGACTCAACCGTTAATTGTTTACCATTTCAATGAATCATCAATGTCTAATATTCAAATTGCAAATTTCAAAGCAGGTAATCATTCCCCGGAAACCCGTTATATATATTTATATGTGTTTAACCAATTATCCATTTTGTTTACGTTATGTGCCAGATGCAAGGTAAAGTACAAATGCGATTATCGCTAATTCACCCATAGAAATGAGTGCTAACGTAATTTTTTAGCACTGGCTGCTCCCTGGTCACGTGATCCGAAAGAAAGGTCTTGACAAGATGGCGGCTGGAATAGCCCGATCGGGGACTTTCGAAGTGTTTATAAGGCAACAATGGTGTGGGGTGAATGTTACCCTAAACGAAGAATCGTTGACACTTACACTTACAGAAAATCCTGAACAGGCTGGTGCACTAAATGGTGCGCCGGACAGCCGCCAGGGACTTGCAAATGGAAGTCCCGATATGCCAGAATCTATCGCCGGGCAAAAGCGGTCAGTAAAAGTCGTAAAAGAAGAAACAAACGGTCTTGGAATAAGTATCAAAGGTGGGAAAGAAAATAAAATGCCCATTTTGATAAGTAAGATTTTCAAAGGAATGGCCGCTGACAAAACGGAGAAGTTGTACGTGGGAGATGCTATCATGTCGGTGAATGGAGAAGATCTAAGGGAGGCAACTCACGATGAAGCTGTCAGAGCTCTGAAAAGGGCAGGAAAAGTGGTGGATATGGAGGGTAAGACTATTATGTATATCATTTTCATTGTTTGCAACCCCGACCATAATGCCATTGACAGCTCGTTTTCTGTAATGAAGAGAAAAGGTGTAAAAATATAAAATCATAGTTTAGCCCACTACATAAATCTGGCAATAGGCCTAGTCGATGTTATGCTTGCTGTGTAAATCTCCTTCTAGCTTCCTTACAACGTGCTACACTCCGCTGTTATAGAGACGAGGAGCCTCACATTGACAAGTAGAATGTTTTTTGTTAACACTAACAGCGAAGTGTAGCATAGACTAGGGCAGCTAGATCGACGAAAGCAATATAATACTCAGATCGTCACATCGGGCAAGTGATTGAATATATTATAAATTTTAAATTATCATTTTTTGTCATCCTTTGCCTAAGTTACATATCTTGTCCGTCTTACTTGGATTGAACTTTATACTAGATTGAACTAAGTAAAAATAGATTTGTAATCATTTTAGTCAGAGACACCAGTCTACCATGGCAGGTTAAGAGTTAATTTTGTTTGAATTATTTTAGGACAGTAGTTTGCTTACTGCTTAGTAAGTTGATGCTATCTTTTATGACATTCTTATTGCACTATGTATTACATGGACTATGACAGTCAGTCTGTTATAACACCGAATGTCCCTTAAGATTAAACTCTCACTCTAGGAATCCCTTTTGCATAAAAACATTACCTTGATAAAGTTTTCTTTTTTAATGTCAAATCATAAATAACAAAATCATACATGTGATTGAAACAAAGAGTATAAGAAAGCTGTTATCACCATGATTATTATCTTTCAGTAAAATACATGAGAGAAGTCACGCCATATTTCAAGAAATCATCGCCCCTTAACGAACTTGGGTGGTGTTCACACCCTGAACCACAAAAAGAGATCGTCAAGGCAACAAATTGGTCTGAATCCAAGACAATCCCCCTTAAAATGTGTTACCTCTGCAGAAACCTTAGCGTCTCGGACACAGAGCAGAGAATTCTCGAACTTCATTCTCCCGATGGCAAAAGCTCCTGTGTCCTTCGGTTCTCCGACCCCCTCACTGCTAGTGATTGGTTCAATGCTATTCATTCTAACGTTACGATGCTGACCCAGCAAGCCATCGCAGAAGCCAATCAGATCACAATTTCAGCACCGAACCAGGGGGAGATAAGGCACATGGGATGGTTGTCCGAACAGGTTTGTCTGAATACAAGCATTGTTTCTATAAAGAATAAAGGTGAAAAGTTTTTGAATGGCTTCATCAACAAAGGTCCATGAAATTAATGACAATAGTGTTAGTAAATATTTACTAGCAAGACCTTATTTAAGGTTGTACTATTCATGGACGAATTTGATTCACTTAAGTTAACCGATATATTTAAAGTTACAGGCCTATCAGGGGTATTTGTGTGGAAAAATAACAAGTTGTTAATTAGAAATCATCATAAATGCCCCCTTGTAACATGTTCGAAAATGGTTGTTATAACCATGTACTAAAAATAGTCTAAGACTGAAATGTCGCCTTGAATTTTGTTTCTACAATAAATACCCTCATTGGACTGTCCCATTATGTTGCAAAATGTTGCCAAATAACACACTGTGATTTTGAGACAAATGTGGTCATGTTTATTCTTTTATAAATTCCTATAAAAAAAATGTAAACTTTATTTTTTACCTACTTTATACTTGTCCATACTGTGTATTTTAATTAAATTTACCATCTTTAGCTTGTCCCATTTTTGACTCTCTCACTGAAAACTGAAAACAACCAAGCAGGCTAATGGTTAAGAAAGTTATAGACTATCGATTGTGTTCCCTGTTTGCAGTTGTCAGATGAACAGGGCAATCCAAGCTGGAAGGCAGTGTTCATCGCGCTGACCGATAAGGATCTACTTCTGTATGACACGGCCCCCTGGAGCAAGGAGGAGTGGGCCACGCCCTTCCAGAGTCACCCCCTCCTGGCAACAAGGTCAGGGTCAAGCTACATTGGGTTGTTTCCCTTGAATCTTACCGTTGCAGAGTTTTCTCCCCTTTGAATCTATTGCAGAGTTTTCTCCCCTTGACTTTACTCCCTATTGATTAAAGCCTTGCACAGTTTTCTCCCTTTGGATCTAAGAGATGAGATGTCCCCCTTTGATGAAACCTTTGCAGAGTTTTGCCTCCCTTTGAATTTAATTTTGCTGAGTTGTCTCCCTTGTTATCAAAACATACATCCTCCACCACGGACTTCCTTCTTCGTAGTGCTTATAGACCCCTTGCCTCCCTTTGAATCTAATTTTGTTGAGTTGTCTCCCTTTGAATTTAATTTTGCTGAGTTGTCTCCCTTGTAATCAAAACATACATCCTCCACCACGGCGATCTGCCCACCACAGACTTCCTTCTTCGTAGTGCTTATAGACCCCTTGCCTCTCTTTGAATCTAATTTTGTTGAGTTGTCTCCCTTTGAATCTAATTTTGATGAGTTGTCTCCCTTGTAATCAAAACGTACCTCCTCCACCAAGGCGATCTGCCCACCACGGACTTCCCTCTTTGTAGTGCTTACAGACCCCTTGCCTCCCTTTGAATCTGCCACTAAGACTTTCCTCGGTCTGCTAAATTAGCGAAAACTTTTTAGAATATGTAAAAAACTAGTGAATGTACATTATGTTAATACTTTGATGAAAACAAAACACAGTTTACTGGGAAAAGGAGAAAAGTTATGGAAGAAAAGGGGATAAGAGGTAGAAAAAAACAACTTTATGAGTTAGGCTGTCTGTTTTAAGTTCGTAAGTTTGTTTGTCATCAAAATTTTTTTATTCATATTTTGACCGTCAAAGCCTGTCAGAATCCCATACAACATATTTATTCATTTACACTTAAGCTCTTAAACAACAAGAATTTATTACTACAAGAGAAACTCTAAGTGTAAAGTAAGTCATCTTTGAGTTTCTATGTTGTTTACATCGTTGGGTAAAGGTCAGCAAACGCTGTAGGGATGTTACGATACAGGTACCTCACGATACGATACTAAGGTCAAGATACGATACATATCATGATACAATAAATGCGGCATTATTACGGTGAGATGCAAATTCACAGATCTTAATTTGATATTTGTTTTGAGAATTGTTGTAGTAACCAACATTTAAACACAAAAACAAGTCAACTTCTTTATGAAAAAGTCATTTAATCCTGTTTTTTAACTTAAACATGAACAGAAAGGCTATCTCTTGATTTGATATTCACAAAAAAAAGTTGAACGATATTCATCAAAACTTGTATCACGATACACTGTAACTGTATCGTGTATTGTATCATGAACTGTACCACGACGATGCATCAATGCATCGGTGTATCGTGACATTCCTAAAATGGCAAAATGCTGTCCCGAGATCAGAGCTTGTGGTCAAAGGTCAACGGCAAAATCATAATGGGTTGTGTAAGCCTGGCTTGTCATGCGAACATCCCTGTATGGAAGATGCAAACGCTTCCCAAGTTTGTTTCTCTTTAATTTTAACACTTGCAGAGTTGTCCCCCTTTGAATATTTTTCTTGCAAGCTTCAAACTGAAAGCTAAATCTGTAATTTATTGATAGCAAATAATTATTCAATGCTATTAAATGGTCCTATGGGGTACCATTCTAGTATGGTTGTTTACTGTCAGTAGGTTGTGGACTTATGGCAAATTTTCAGATTAAGTGACAAAACTTTGTTGAACAAATTTGACTTATTAGAAAAATTTGTAAGTCAGTGACTTTTTAGTGATTTTTACAGGAAAGTCAAATGGTAGAGTTTAAAATTTTGGTAAGCAAGTGATCTGTGACTTTTATGTATTCTATTTTAACCCGTTGCCCCCCTTGAACAGAACTGTAATTTGTAGAAGTTTGAAATCTAAACAGCAGAAAATATTGTCAATAATGGTAGCAGATCTGTGAATTGACATATTTCAAGAAGGTTTGTTAATGGAAACAACATGACCGTCTCTCCTCCTTTTTACCCTTGAGAAACGGTAAAAATATGTTTTTGGTCTGCTTTAGGGCTGAAAGGGTAATTTCTCCAAAAAGGGAAAATATCATTTGCTAGACAGTCTCAAACCATGATTTGATGACTCAGAGTTCTTCTATTGTAGGTTAGTCCATTCAGGTCGTCAAAGCAACCACACAACAGGCGCAGATGTGTTGACCTTCGGGACAAGGTCAGGGACAAGAAACGGTGTTGAGACTCACATATTGCGGGTGGAGACTCAGCGAGATTTGGCCTTCTGGTCCCGAGCTCTTGTACAAGGATCTCACGGCGCCGCCGTCCTCGTGAGGGATGTCAGCTGTCGTAAGTGATCGAGATTATCAACTTTACGGAACATAGCATTGTTGGATCCTAGAGCAGGGTGCCGGGGTGCCATTCCATTCCATTCCCATGCCAGGAGATTTCAAACTATATAACTTGCATGTTTTTGTAAAAGTCATAGGACACACCTCCAAGGGTAATAATCTATTCATAAACAAGTTAATTCCAATATAAGTAAAGCTAGACTCAATAATACTAGTTTCACTCCTGATATTGAGTCTAGCAAGTAGTAATTGCTGATCGCATCAGCTGATCTATTGAATTGACCAATCAAGGATCGTGTTACCAAGCCGCAATAGTATGCACTTGTACAGATAACGTTGGACAGTCATAGGTTGGCGAAATGTGCCATATGGCACAATATGGGGGTCTTAGGCTGATATGAGGTATGATATAAAAATGACATGTTATAACCTCTAATTACGTCACAGTAGCCAGCCAAAGCCAGCCAGTTCAAGGGAACTAGGCCGATTTCGGGATATTTCTCAGATGTAAATGGAATAAAGTCAGTCTAAGTTAACCTAGCCTCAATACTCCTCGCTTCACTCCCGATATTGAGTCTAGCAAGTAGCAGTAGCGGGTCATGGCACATTTCGCCAAATATAACAAAACGATCATTCATTACAAAGAGTTAAGTTTGAGAAAAATATTGTGAGTAGCTTAACTTATTTACATTACTAGAAAATTTACCCTTTTGGTGTTTGTAAAGAATATCTACAGCTAAAAGCTTCAAAACATCATTTTTGGTTATGCAAACGCAAAATATATTATCTATGAGGCCAATGACGTTACTCTGCAAAGGGAGATAACTCTAACGAAAAGATCCCTGGGCTGATATTGATATGGATTTGCGGACCGGTCTGATATGGCTGATATGGATTTGCGGACCGGGCGGCAATATGGGTGCTGTGTCCTTGCCTCTATCACACATGCAAAACAACGCATATAATTGATAGATATATGATAATAAACAATAGTCAATGATGTCACAGACCTATCAATACAGGATAGCGCTTCCACAGTTATCCCAGACCAAAAGTGATATGTACACATGTGCTCATATAAAAAATATGTTACTAAATATTTTTTACCCTATTGGTAACAATATGCTAAATAACCCTTGTACAATGTAACAATAACAAATACCTTTGGTCAGTTAGGATCAAATATTATTTGGTCATGACCCTGACGTCACAATCAATAAATGTTGCTAAAACCAAACTTATATTTACCAATGATTAAATAGCATTGAATTGGCAGATGTCACATGACACCTTTTACTGTTTTTCATCCCTTATACAAAATATTTCCTTACCAAATCAGTCTCATGAGTTCTCCCTTTAGAAAACTAGTCACTTGAGAAAAAATCAAACACAAAATTACAGGTTATTCCTTAAGCTCTAACAGATATAGGATTTTTTACATGTTCTTTAATTTTTTACCTTGGTTACAAACAGAATATTATGTAAGTTGCCATGACTTGCTATGTTTCTGGCACTCGTATCTAAATATCAGGATATCCCTTGCACCTCCTCACGAAATACTATAACAATATTTAAGGAATTGTGTCATAACATTGTTTGTCTAATGTGTCCACTGTCCTCTGTCTTTTACAGCCGTGACATGGCAAGGCAAGAAAGCCAAACTGTGCCTCAACTTCGACAATGGGTTCATGCTAATGGAGGACAAACCGTCTGAGGAACCCAGTGTCCTGTGGAGCTATCCCTTCGAGAAGCTACGAATGTCCGCGGATGACGGACATCGACTCTTGTGGTTAGATTTCGGAGAGGATGGAGAGCAGGTGAGATAACATTGAGCATTATTAACCCTTTCACAGCCAAACACTGGAGGTAAAAGGTTTGTAATAGCTACTGAATAAGCTCAAGTGGCGTATCAGAAGTTTCAAAGGGTAGCGGAGGGTTCGATTTCTGTCGTCAATTTGGAAAATAAATGTTAAGGTAATTTGTCTTATTAGATTTTACCTACAATGGACAAGATGTTAGTTTCTGTCATATCCTCCCCTGATTTTTCCAGTGTTTGGACATATGTACAATTGAGTTTACTTCTGTTTTGGTTTCATTGATTTGCTTTAATGTTTTCAGGAGCTAGATATCAACACCTGTCCAAAGCCCATGGTATTCGTCCTCCATACCTTCCTGTCTTCTAAGGTTGCACGTCTCGGATTGATTGCATAATACCCATAAAAAAAAGGGAGCAAGTCCATCACCCTGCTGCACACCCTTGTGCTAAAATGGAAAAAATTAATATTATTTACATTTTAATGGCTTTTTTTTCCAAATAAGGATGTGTTCTTGATTGAATGAAATGAACTGTTAGTTTTAGATTTGATATTTGATGGCAAATCTAAAATGTTGTTCTGTATTTTTTCTTAAAATATCTTATTGTTTGAGATATTTCGAAAAAAGTTTTGCTGACATTGTTTTGGATGTTTAGGTTATGGTAAGTGAATGTCAATATGATTTAAAAGTAAGAAACTTTTGTAATTTAGGTTTTCAATCAGAAAATGTAAAACCATTTGTAATTCAACTCATATTTGATAAGGATTATCATGTAAGTTGTTTTTGAAGTTTTTACATAAAATTTTGAAAAAGAAATTTGATATGAAGTATGATACAAGTTTTTGTCACAATGCAGGGATTGGGAAAGGCATTGCCATATCAGGGTGTTAGGGATTTTATGAAGATTTCCTAAGCCAGTTTTCCTTAACCTACAAACTAAGGGGCCATTTTGTGCATGCAATTTATATTTGCCTTTCCCAAACCCTTTCTTAACAGTTTGCAGTAAAAAATACCAAGTTTGGCGTTGTCTTGTGTTGCATGATAAAAAGGGAATGTAGGTAGACTTTCCGGTCTAGAGAATCCACAGACTTGGGGAAAAAATGTGTCATTTCTATATTTTGTAATGGAGCTAAAGGGAATTTGTCGACTTTGTCATAGCATCTGTGAGATTATGGGAATTAGTTACTTATTCAAATAAGGAGTCAAATCTTATCAGAATTGGATAGGGGCAGCAAAAATTCAATGAAATTTTACAAACTTTACTGAAGGACATCTGATTAACCCTTTCACCCAATGTTTGAAATATTTCTCTCTCCCTACAAGTAAGAAGAGCTTGTGGTCTGAAAAAAACAACCAGCGCTCCTTAATTTTATAAGCCCTACAATGGATGGATTGTTGGATTGCCATCAAGATAATGGCCTCTTTGGGCAATTCATGTGGATATGGATAATGATATATGACACTGTCCTATTTTTCCGAAGGCTGTGGTAGAGCTTTTGTGCTAAATTTTTCAACGAAAATTTCAATCAACCCAGAGCTCTTTCAATAAGCATTCATAACAATTTCATCATCATGCAAAGTAATTTTCTTAGTTTATCAGTATGAGAATGCACATTTTGTTTGGAGTTGTTGCAAGTTTGTTGTTTTGCACTTGTAACTTTTAACCTTAATTTGTTAATGGTATTCCTAGGAATGTGGTAAATTTTACTTGGACTGGGTATGCCCCAAGCTGTCCTCTCTTGAAATACACTGTTAAATGGTATGACATGGGCACTTGTATAATATCCTCTTTATTTTTGCTTTAGTTTCAAAGCAAGTGCTTTTCTGAAGACATGTTCTCGAGTTACTACTTTTTAAACCTAGTAAAATCCCTTTAAAGTGGACATGGGATGGTGTAAATTCAAGGGTTGGTTGTATGATCACAACAAGAACACAACAGTGATGGATCAAATATTTATAACTCTTAACTCTGGATCAAACTCATTTTATGGGCGATTGCATTCAGGTTTTAACAAATAGTACCATCAGAATAAGCCTTTTCAGAGATGTCTTATGCCAAAGAGAGCCTGCCTTATTGTTTTGCATTTCTGGCATATATTACTCCATGTGTATTTGCAAATTATATCAATTGCAAACTCTTAACATGTGTTCTTTATATATTTCATCTATCTATATACACAAGATATCGAGAAAGTGATTCAATTTGCAATAAGTCTTACAGGGTTACTGAAACTTAAATATATTTGATTTTATGTAAGACAAGATATTTTGAAATTGCAAAGGTTTATATGGTTTCTGACATACAACTATTAGAGTATTTGTAGTCAAGTAACAATTTGTAATTTTAGAGGTTTAGATGGATCCCAAAAGAATATGGACTTCATATACAAGACAACTACTTAAAATGTTACCATTACTACTTATGTATCTTAATTGTATTTCATATATATATCGTTCCTGAAAGTTCCAGTGTAACATAAGGTTGACTTTTTTTCTTTCCTTATTTTGGAACATAATTATCAAGAATGGAAAGAAAGTTTAAAAATTGCCTTTATTTATAAACTCATATGTGCGTGAGTGACATAATTTAAATTATCTTGTGTCCATTTCTAAGTGATAATATCTTTAAAACTTGGTCACAAGAATTTTTTATTTGTTATTAATATTTTCTTAAGGTATGTTTTTCATCAAGTTTTAAATGTTAAAATTGTAAATGGCAGCTCCTAAGGATTTACGTAATATGCTCTTCCTGTTCATTTATTGTATCAAAAACCTGATTATCGTTTAAAGTTACGAATATCCACTGATGTTCACAAAATGAAAAGTGACCTTCACCTTCCAAAGCCAACCAATCACAGGACTGCATTTATTCTACCCAAAAGAAGTTTGGGATCAGACCAACTTGTTTTGATATGTATGCATAGAAATGAATTAAATATGTAAGCAGATATCCTGTTTAAATGGGTTTGGTGTTTCCGGCTGATGAACACTGTGTGCAAAGCAGATACCATATTTCAATCTTAAACCAAGGTCCGTGAAACTGTTTGCATCGCCCGAAAGTGTTCAGACCTTCATGAGTTTATGTCATGACACATGTGATATGCTTTTTCAGAGATTTATGCTGCTCTCAATTGAAAGTTCTTCACAGTCAGAGGAAGAACAACTGCAGGGTCCTTAAGCAGAGAAGTTTTCAAATTCAGACTGCAATAAATTATCTTTTTCCACATTTCTCTTTGTGGAACCATCCAACAACAACAAAATGGTTCGCCTTTATGAAATGTTTTGCTGAATTATAGGTTTGATTCTTCTTACGAGTTGTATAGATTCTTACTATTAAACAGTCTTAAAGGTGATTGGATGGGGTGAAGGTCACAATGCATGACCTCTGTTGGGGTGAAGGTCCCAAGGCATAACCTCTTTTGGGGTGAAGGTCACAAGGCATGACCTCTGTTGGGGTGACGGTCACAATGCATGACCTCTGTTGGGCTGAAGGTCACAAGGCATAACCTCTTTTGGGGTGAAGGTCCCAATGCATGACCTCTGTTGGGCTGAAGGTCACAAGGCATAACCTCTTTTGGGGTAAAGGTCCCAAAGCATGACCTCTGTTGGGGTGAAGGTCACAAAGCATGACCTCTGTTGGGGTGAAGGTCACAAAGCATGACCTCTGTTGGGGTGAAGGTCACAATGCATGACCTCTGTTGGGGTGAAGGTCCCAAAGCATGACCTCTGTTGGGGTGAAGGTCCCAATGCATGACCTCTGTTGGGGTGAAGGTCCCAAGGCATAACCTCTGTTGGGGTGAAGGTCACAATGCATGACCTCTGTTGGGGTGAAGGTCCCAAAGCATGACCTCTGTTGGGGTGAAGGTCCCAATGCATGACCTCTGTTGGGGTGAAGGTCCCAAGGCATAACCTCTGTTGGGGTGAAGGTCACAAAGCATGACCTCTGTTGGGGTGAAGGTCACAAAGCATGACCTCTGTTGGGGTAAAGGTCCCAAAGCATGACCTCTGTTGGGGTGAAGGTCACAAAGCATGACCTCTGTTGGGGTGAAGGTCACAAAGCATGACCTCTGTTGGGGTGAAGGTCACAATGCATGACCTCTGTTGGGGTGAAGGTCCCAAAGCATGACCTCTGTTGGGGTGAAGGTCCCAATGCATGACCTCTGTTGGGGTGAAGGTCCCAAGGCATGACCTCTGTTGGGGTGAAGGTCACAAAGCATGACCTCTGTTGGGGTGAAGGTCCCAAGGCATAACCTCTGTTGGGGTGAAGGTCACAATGCATGACCTCTGTTGGGGTGAAGGTCCCAAGGCATGACCTCTGTTGGGGTGAAGGTCACAATGCATGACCTCTGTTGGGGTGAAGGTCCCAAGGCATAACCTGTTGAGGTAAAGGTCACAAGGCATGACATGTTGAGGTGAAGGTCACAAGGCATGACATGTTGGGGTGAAGGTCACAAGGCATAACCTCTGTTGGGGTGAAGGTCACAATGCATGACCTCTGTTGGGGTGAAGGTCACAATGCATGACCTCTGTTGGGGTGAAGGTCCCAAGGCATGACCTCTGTTGGGGTGAAGGTCCCAAGGCATGACCTCTGTTGGGCTGAAGGTCACAAGGCATAACCTGTTGAGGTAAAGGTCACAAGGCATGACATGTTGAGGTGAAGGTCACAAGGCATGACATGTTGGGGTGAAGGTCACAAGGCATAACCTCTGTTGGGGTGAAGGTCACAATGCATGACCTGTTGGGGTGAAGGTCACAAGGCATGACCTGTTGGGGTGAAGGTCCCAAAGCATGACCTGTTGGGGTGAAGGTCCCAAAGCATGACCTGTTAGGGTGAAGGTCACAAGGCATGACATGTAGAACAGTGGCAAATTCCAACTTAGCAAGGTCAAATATAAGAATAAATCTTATTGTAATGAGATTCATTTCTAAATCTCCGCTATTCTAACTCGAATCCATATGTGATGCCTAGCTTTTTGTTTGCTGCATGTAATTATGTTGTATATTTAGTGGAATATTTATTTGTTGTAATTAACATTGATTGCATGCAGCCATTAACTTATGTTTAAAACTTTACAAATTTAAAAAGCATTTTTAATTGGATCCATTTTGATGGACATGGGGTTGTATCCTCAAGCAATCATATAATTTCTCGAAGTTAGTTTTGTTGTAATTGTTGATTTTGAAATGATTTACAAGTTTTCTTGTATTTCTTGATGATTTAGAAACAATTGTATTTTTATACATACTGATTTTAGATCATGTGTTATAAAGATTAGTTATATTTTAGATTTAGAATTCAAAAAGAATTGTTGATTTTACATTTATAACAATGTGTAACTACATACCTTTTATTTACAACTTAATTAATCAAAATATTTAATATGAGGAAGATTGATTTTAATCATGTGTTAAGTTGATATTTATTATATGCCCATGTTAGTGATCTTTTTCTCAAAACCATTTATTGATTTATGTAATGATTTAGATATCATAAATTGTGAAATTTTAAAATGTGCACTTGTTAGTGATCAATTTATAAAAACCATTGATTTCACATGGATGTGAATTATGAAAATTACTGTATGTGTTAGTGATGAATTCATCAAAACCAATTGTTGATTTCACATCAATTGCTTTGAAAAAGTTTAAAGAACAATTGTTATATTTTACATCTTTTACAGTTCTCAAATGAATTGTTGATTTTAGAATGAGAATCTTCAATTATACTTGAGTTTTGTGATAAATTTATTTCAACCAATTTTTGATATCTCATTGATTGTCCAGGGAACCTTATTATTGCATGATACTAGTCAGACTAAAAGCTAGAAAGAAATGGAACTAGTGGTATATTTAACCTTGATATAGTTTATAGCTCCAGTGTTTTCGTTCGTTAATTTGTGTTGTGATCCTGTTTTGTATGTTTTTCTTGCTTTAAACTTTTTATTTTTAGTGAATGTTTTCATCATCTGTTTTCTTTACACCAAAATCAAGCAAAATTGAAAAGTGTTCATTTTATTTCTCCCTGCTTATCAGTTTTCTGTGGAATTGAATTGTTTGAATTTTAATATTACAAAAGTTTTCCTTTCAAAAGAATATGAATATAACCAGATGTCTTCCATAACTTCCCCCTTTTCATATTATCAATTATTCAAGATAGAAATATTTTTTTTTTCAATATTGAGTTATCATTTATTGGATTAAGATAACATCTGTATATCAAAATGACATGTAACACGATCTTACTGCTATAACCACTAGACTAAAAGGGCAGTGGCATATATATTATTAATAAATAAATTGTTCAGAAAACATAAATAAACTTTATTAAATAAATAAGTTATTACAAGATAATACCTTTAAGTCAGTAATGACATTAAGTTCTAAAACCATCCCCCTTTCAAAATAAAAGGTGTTCACACAAAAATGGCCCTGAATAGTTTTTGCATGATGCTTAATAATTTCTTCTCTGGCTATGCATTTTTTGTTTTGGTATTGAGATATTTGATTTTCAGAGGTTACTACATGTCATATAAACTCGTAAGGGAAATGTTTTTAGAAAATATATTTTAAAAACATGCTACTGCCCTATTAATAGATCTTCACTTAATATTTTACTATATATAGCTGCCTCACATTAACAATCTTTACAGTCTGTTAAAATTTATCATGGTCAGAGGAATAAGACTTTCAAATAATGACCTCAACTGTATACATATTAAATCCTTTCAGAGTTTTCATCTCCATGACATAAAACTCACAAAAACAAAATAAGCAAATTGTAGGACCTCCATTTCGTATAGGGAAAAACTGTTTCGTGCTTGGCAGATTTAAGACACTGACCAAGAAATGGGGAGTATTTTCGCTGTTCTGTTCTCAGAACAAAATATTATCACTAGTTTTGACTAGATTGGCTTATTGCAAGACCTTTGGCTAAATTTTCAATGTCACTAGCAAGGGGAGGTCACTCCTGTTAACCAATTGTTCTACATGATCGCCGCCATCCATTTCAGGGCGGTGATGTGATTGGTTGATTCATAACTTGGTCTAATCTGTAGTTATCTGTTGTTAGAGGAGACTACCTACTGTACTGAGTTTGTATACCAGAAGAGATGATATTTGAAAATTTGTATTCCTCAGGATATGTTTAACTTAAATCAGACTGCTGTACTTTATGATCAAGATCTCAGGGAAATTCAAGACCAATGATCTTATTGAAATGTCTCAGTATTTTCTTCCATATATATTGATTATATACAACATTGCCGAGGGGAAAAGCCATTCTTTTCGAGAAATTAATTTTGCAGGAAAATATCATATTCCATTTTGTTCCCCAGTCCATGTTTTCCCTTATAGTCTCTAAACTTTATTTTGAATCAAATAAAGCAAAACTTAACTAACCATAAATGTCAAGCAAAGACAATTTGTATTGCAAATTGGTTACACATTGAGATATATAACAGACAGGCTGATGTTTCCATGGTGATGGTGCCGACTTTTTACAGAGCATAACATACCCATCCACTAAAGGGTGAAAGATGGTAAGATGTGGTAACTATTAGGTCGAATGCCCAGTTGGACTTTTTTGTAGGTAAATAGAGAGATCACAAAAAAAGATGAAATAAAGGTTTCCAAATGTAAGACAATTTTTTAAAAATCAAAAGTTGTTCTTAACTGAATGAATAATCTTTGATTAAGCTTCTCAATTCCTAAACGGATAAGAATCCCATTTTCATAAGAATAAAAGGTGGTTACACAAAAAGGGCAGCCAAATGTTAATTGCTGATATTTATTTCAGAATTCAGTTCACTGCGTTGAGTTCTGAGATGTCTGAAATAAAAATTGTTACCCTCAGAAGTGTATCATATGACTTTTACGAAACAAGTGTGAATGTTTGTATTACCCGAGCGATAGCGAGGGTTATACACAAATTTGCATGAGTTTCGTAAAAGTCATATGACACACTTCCTAAATAATTTCTTTATTACCGTTTCTGTTCCATTTTATCATCTTAGAAATATCCAAGAAAGAAATATCCAAGGGCCGCTTCCCTTGTGACAGCCGAGTGCGGTGACGTCACGAACAATGATATTATGACGTCACGGGAACAATATACGGGAACTCGCGCTACAACAATTGTTGCTAGGCAAAAATGATATGTGCACTAGTGCTCATATTGAAAATATGTCACCACTTATTTCAACCGCATGGGTAATAAATACAAATATCTCCGTCGTGAAACCCTTTGCACTACAGGGTGTCCTCGGATATATCAATAACTTGTAGTTTCCAATCATTGAAGAATTTACGCTATTCAGAAAGCTTTTCATTGATACAAGGGGTTCAAGAAAGTTACTACTAGTTAATAGATAAATCAGTTGTCAACATTATTGATATCTTTCCCTTTCATCAATTTAAGACAATTTTAGTAACAAAGACAATCTCTTTTCCAACTTGAATTACATATATTCCATTTTGAACATTTCTTTATGAAAATGAAAACCGTTTACATTGGAATGTTTTTTAACTTCATCAACTGTCATATTTAAATAAGTTTGTTGAACGTCAAACCAAACCATTTTGAACATTTCTTTATGAAAATAAAAACATTCTATGCATTGGAATGTATTTAACTTCATCAACTGTCAAATATTTAAATAAGTTTGTTGAACGTCAAACCAAACCATTTCTTTATGAAAATGAAAACCATTGTATGCATTGGAATGTTATGGTAACTTCATCAACTGTCAAATATTTAGATAAGTTTGTTGAACGTCAAACCAACAACTGTCCTTTAAGTTTCCCTGCAGTTTCTCATGCCTTTGTGTGTTGTTGTTGTTGAGTTTTGTGTTTGTTTTCAAGCATGTCGTCCCAGAAATCAGTTGTACTGCCATACATGAATGAATAAACAAAATGTAAACAATTCTTTAACCTTTTGTCATTCTTTTTGTCCTTATGGAACTTAACAAATTGGTCAGGGATTTTTCCTGCAATCATGATAAGAATCTTGAAGTCATATTAAAGTATTAAGTCACTGCCCATATCATCCTGTTTCAGGGTACGAACATTACGCTAACTCCACTTATCTGTACCCTGGGCTCAGAGGCTAGATTTGCTAACGTGGTGATATAGCCAATCAAATCATTTTCTCACCATCACCACCGAGAGAAATGATTTGATTGGCTATATCTCAAGTTAGGCCTGAGTGAATCTAGCTTCTGAGCCCAGGGAACAGATTAGTGGAGTTAGCGTAACGTTTGTACCCTGAGACAGGATGCGCCCATATTAAAGAGCCACTCGGTGAATCAATACTTGTTTCGCTATGAAAAGAACGTAGCTAGCATAATGAATGGTATAAAATCAAAACATCACTGATAATCATCCCCAAATGCAAATTGTATGATTATTTTTTTCAATGATAATCTTTTAAAATCCATTTAAACAATAGGCTATCCTGCACATTATCATCCCCTTTTCTCCACTTAATAGTTGTATATATGTAATTACTTTATTCAGTCTGATTTAATCAACCAAACTCCGAGGAATAACATAGCAAAAATGTTGTCTAGACGGGGTTCAAATGCCGGGAAGTCCTCTCCGTCTCGGTCTGAATGCACCTACTGCTGTCCCATGTTGTATAAGCAGTTTAGGGCTGACAAACCTAGTCATAAGCTATACAATCACATTTTCGTTTTTAACTTGCGTTTAGTGGCGATTATGTATAACGAATGTTACACTGGAGTTACCTACCCCTAGCATGATATCTAAAGCTTTGCTGCCCGCCTTGCGATTGGTTAAATGAGCTTACGTCAGAAATATGTGACAGAGGTTGGTGCATTCAGACCGAGACAGAGAGGATTTCCAAGCTGGTATATTTATAAAGATAAAGGAGTTGTCATCCATTTATTATCCTGCATACACTCAAAACAAAGCACAAACTTCTCAAACATCCACATTTGTTAAATGTTCGGCTGCTTTTGCATTTACTCTTTTCAGCATTAGTCCAAGTTGATTTCCAGGCCCCATCTCAAATGTTTTAGGAAAAGCTTCGCCTTGTTCCCGGGAGTACAATATATGCATAATTTGCTCCCATTTGACTGGTTTGTAAATCTGCTGTGTGAGCAACTTCGTAATATCGTTTGTGCTGTGGTACCTTGATGCGGAGACGTTGCTATACACTGGGACAATGGGTTTGTTGATCTCTGTTCGTCTCAGTCTCCCAATGAACTTTTCCTTAGCTGATTGCATCAGTTCTGTGTGAAACGCTCCACTTACTGGCAAAGATTTCAGACGTCGTAATCCAAAATCTCGACCATTTTCTTCCAGGAACTTCAGCGCCTTTAAAAAAACACAAATATTAAATTCCAGTTCAAAATTTGCAATGTTTTCTTCTTTTTGAATTTATTTGATACAAAGTCACCTACATGTGCAAAGCATTAAAGTGACACAGAGTATCTTTCTAAAAATTTTATTTGGTTTTGATAAGCTACAACATATCTAATATGCTGATTGAAGTTCATATCTCATCGCTTGACTTGCAAATATATCCATTTATTATATGATTGAAGGTGAGATACTCTGTTCTATCAGTGAAATAAACCTTCTATCTGGCTACAGTGGCGATAACCTTTATCGTCACTCTAGTGACGTCAAGTAACATTGGTCTGACGTCATGAATTTTCCTATGACGTCACACTGTTACCGCGGTGACGGGCTCTTCCAAGCGGCTGCTCAACATGAAATTGACCTTTTTTGACGTATTAGAAGGATTTCATCATATGATAAATAGAATATCTGTCAATTCTTGACAAAATACCATGTTTATCTCATCTCGTGAGGTAGAAAAGTTAATTATTTTCATGAGTGGCGCATACCTCACTCGATGAGATAAACATGGTATTAGTCAAGAAAAGACAGATATCCTCTTTTTACGCATATCTCTAAAATGCTTGATTTTTTTTTAAAAATCAAGAAAACCTCTCAAATACGTTTAATATTCGAAATTATGCATCCAATTAATCTACTTATTAGTAACACTACCTAATAAACACTATCGGATCAAATATATCTCCTGTCAGGTTATGACAAGGTTTCAAAACTACGTTTGGCGATTTGCGCGCGCCACTCGAGCCACATAGTCCGGTTTTCGATCAATATCCCGACTTTGAATGGCCGTATAATCGCTCTAATGAACTGATTGATCTTTAACTTGTTATTTTCAGTAACAGTTTGTGGTTCCCGATGTAATTACATCGATTTCAAAATTTGACATATGTGATCCTATCAAAATACTCTGAGTCTCTTTAAATATTTTGAATAATTGGACATATTGTAAATACTATCAATAGTTGGTTCCAAAATTTTTCTAAGAATGAACCCTTATAGTACAAAAAAGGAAATGAAGTCATTTTCAGGGATGACATTATTTGTATCCGAAATTGTCAATAAGGAAGATTATTTCAGGGATAGTCAATTTTTGTATCCTTTGAAAGCAATTTTTTATCCTAATGTTGTTGTCATCACATGCTGGACAACGACATTATGATCTTTGTCGAAACGTTGCTTTCAAAGAATAAAGAAGTTGATTATCCATAAAATAATTGTCCTTTTTGATCACACGAACTTCTAGAATGCCAATCAAAGAAGTATCCAAATTCACTTAAACAATAATTAAGGCATCACTTATGAACAGAATTTTTTTAATATTATCCATTTAATTTTGCATAAAAATAAAATTACTTCAATTTCCAAATAAATCAAATAGACAAAGTTTTTACCTCCATGTTGCCCCCTATGACTTTGCATTCTGGGTACAGGAAGTTGGCAATGCGACATGTTGGATTGTGCATGCCCAGTTTAACCTGACAGTATTTGACCGCAGAGTGGAGGGCAAAGTTCAACTTGGTGTCGTGACCACAGTAAACGGTCATCATCCCGCTTGCTGTGTCTTCAGATGCGTCCTGCATTCCCTCTGCTCGAACTTTCACTAGCCTGATGCCTGAAATACAGAATAGGAGGCATTATTTTTGGGAGGTAGCTTGGAGGTAGAGGGTCTGCTTGTAACGGGGGTTCGATTCCTGGTCGCGTCATAAATGATACCAAAAGATGTTAACAGATGGGAGTTATTGCTGTCTTGCTTGACACTCAGCATTGTAAAGGCAGAACAACACATTTACTGACGCTGCACTGTGGCTGCCGTGTGCTTTGGCACAACCTGTTTTTCCTTGTACTTGTACTTAGGACAATTTTTTATTATTATTATATTACTATTATAATTTTTGTTTCAGTTGACGGACATTTAATCATGCAAATCTGCAAAACTGTTTACTTGATACACTCAGACTTCATTATTAACAATTTTCAAAAACAAAAAGCAACTCTAGATGTGTAGTGAATTCACCGAGGCTCCTTTCTTATATTTGATAAAATAATTGTCTTAAGAATTATTATTATCAGAGACTAAATATAAGTCTAAATTGAAAACAAAAGCTGTCAATGAAATCTTAAGGATAGTTTTTGTAACACACATTTAGGACTGTAAATGTTTTGGAAAACAATGTGAACAATTTTAATTTCTTCTATGTATTTAATATCATCTAAGGTTATGTATTAAAGGACATAGGCAAGATAAATTGTGAACAAGTTACATAAAATAATGACATTTTCCATGACCATATAGAAATCACAGCTCATTTACATACTATAGCTTCCAGATGAAACAAATATTTTTATTTTGAAAAGATGTAAACTCATATTTTTCAGGGATTTTACAAATGTTGTCTGTTGGGAAAATTATATGTTATTGAATATTTAGCTAGAAATTTTGTTCCAAATTTAAACAATTACCAAAGGATATTATTCATATTTCTGTGAGTACATTAATAAGATTATTATCATTATATCAACTTATTTAAAAAAATATTTATATACATTACTAACCATCTTCAAATGACAGCGCCTCTGCAAATACAAGGGCAGATAACTCCCCAACGCTGAACCCTGCTGCGCCGACACAGTTTTTCTCAACCTACACAAACAATTTAAACCATCCAATAACAAACAAGAGTCCTCAGAATAACATAATATGAAGAAGACTGATAACAAATGGAGCAGAAATTCAATAAAATCTTCAAAAATAAAGATAAAGGTCACATTGACACATGTTGATTGACCCACAGGGATTGGGAAAGACATATTTACCAATGGGCAATTTTTAAGTTTTCTCATATTATCTGAATTCCTGATGGGCGATTGACCTTACTTCAACAGAAAACTTCAAAATTTTAATGGGCCATTTCATTCATTCCTGTCTTCTTTATCCTTGGACCTAGGTCTTTTTTTTTGTTCTATTCATTGACAGAGAGACAGCTAGATGGACAGAGCGATGGCCATATCCAACAGTATTACATCGTTCATACAGCCAAAACAGAATAAAAATCCAGTACTTTTCAAGAACTTTTCAAGGACATTTTACCATTTTTCAAGTACATATATTCACAAAACTTTCGGTCTTGATGCTGCCATTTTCCAAAGTGCCGCATTGCGACATCGAAATTTCCCGAATGCAGAGATCGTGAGAAGCGGAAATAATTGATTTTGTTGAAATGATTGGAAGCTCACAGACTGGTTCTGTTTCAATTTAATCTCTATCAATTTGCACAGTTAGCAGAACAACGATACTCCCGCGTTTTTAAAAGTGATCAATGTCACGGTAAATTCCAGTACATTTTTGAAAATTTCAAAGACATTACCACCAAATTCCAGTCCTTTTTCAGGACATTTAGTAAGGATTGTAAATACATGTCCTTTTCCAGTATCAAAACAAAATTCAAGTTCTTTTCCTGGCCAGTGGAACCATGTATTACGTATACTTGTGGGAAGAACCAAAGGCTAGATATATATGACCTCGATTGATTCTGTTTTATTATTTCCCTCAAGCCAAGGCGAGTAGGAATGCTCTAATGTCCCGCTATCACCACAAATTTTAATTAATGATAATATAACTAACTAAACTGAGTCCTCTTATAACACAACCTACAGTAAGATCATGAATTATGAAAATTCTGAAGCTTGTTTATGTGTATTACCGGTAGATATATAATACACAGATAGGTTCCATTCTAAGGAAAGGACAACAAGAACTTAAATACTTAATAAATGATTAACCAAAGATTAATATTCTCTTAATTTAATTCAAGACCAAACACCCCAAGGCCTGAAATAGAACCAAGAGCATTTTTCAATAAATGAAATGAAATTCATTGGTTGTATTTTGAGCAGTCAAAATATTGTCTCTATCGGGGCTTGAACCAGCCAGAATATCCTCTCCGTCTCGGTCTGAATGCACCCACCTCTATCACATGTTGCTATAGACAGTTTGGCGCAGACAAACCCAGTCTAAAGTAATCCAATCACATCCTCGTTTTTAAATAGCATATAGCGGTGATTACAAATAAACGAATGGAACACTGGAGTAACCTGCCCCTAGCATGGTATCAAAAGCTTTTGTTGCGCTCCTTGCGATTGGCTAGATAAGCTTGTCAGAACATGCGGGTAATAGGGGTGCCTTCAGACTGTGAATGAGAAGAAAGCCAGGCTGGTCAAAGTTCGAACCCCAGTAGAGATAATAATTTTACACTTTTTTTCCTCGAATCACAGTAGATCTTAATCAGACTGGTATTTTGAGAAAATATAGTACACATACTTTAAGGGACAGTCCTATTGGCATGTTTTTGGTTGAAACGAAATTCAAGGGGGTCATCAGAGTAAATTCATAAAATATTATAAAAGCCAATAATACTGTCCCTTTAATTACATACAAAAATTACCTCAGGATATAGTTCTCTCATTTTAATGACAGCAGCTAACGAGGTGACCATCACTGCAGGCTGACAATGAATCGTTTTGTCCAGTTCTCTTTTCGGGCCAGTTAAACACATCTTCAAAAGATCATAACCTAAAATGTTGCTAGCCTTGTCATATAGTTCTTTAACCCCAGGATAAGGTAAGAGTTTGTTTCCCATTCCGACAAATTGACTGCCCTGACCAGGGAATAAAACAAGTGATGTTTGTGATGGATCTTTCCTTGGTCTGAATGCTTTTCGATTTTGTAATCTTTTCAAATCATTATGACTTTTGATATCAGATGGGAATTCTGGTTTGGAATCATTGCCAATTTGGGTAGCATTAAATAACTTTTCAAATTCTGGATTATCTTTCGTTGGTAAATGTTCATCGCCAAGAACTAATTCATAATTTGTGTCTTGCGAATTCATTTTTTCGAGCCGTTTGAGAACTCTTTTTGGAATTCGAATATCTTTTGGCAAGTCATTATTAACATTGTCATCGCTGGAAAATTTTCTGTTGGTGCATGAAAATACAAATCTCCCTGTTTTCAAAAATCCTAATTTAGACTGTCCTTTCAATAGCATGGCGCATAAATCAGGTGACAGTCTTGAGCATTGAAACATTGTTTTGAAATATGTTTAAATACGTTTACAAACATAAATCTTTAGTCAATAAGCAGGAAAATTACTTGTTATTGAATGTCAACATCATACAACAACACAACACATGTGCCCGTGACGTAAACTGGCCTTAACCTTGAATGATGTCGTGCAATTTTGCGACATCATAAAGTTGATATTTATAGGAAAGTCGGTGATGTGTAACAATGTTCATTTGCCTATAATTTCTGTTTTAATGTTAAATGACACTTTAACTCAGATTCTCATTACAACAGAGTGTCTTAAAAACAAAAGTTTTAGCGAACAACGATTGGTTCCGAATGCGTCATTGATGGGGTTAATTGAAAAGAAGTATAATTTTTTCTAAAACGGTTAAACTATAGCAAAGATTGAGAATCGATTTTTGATTATAATACTGTAACACCACCAGCAATTGATGCAAAATAACTCTTCTTTACATCTTTAAATTAAAATATATCAACTTGTAGCACTGTAAACCCAAACATAACGTGAAATAGACCAAAATCTAATTTCAGAAATAGACAGATCCGTCTTTTTGTCTCAACATATTTCCCGCGAAATTTACCCACGTGACAACTTTGTGCGTAAAACGCGGGAAATCTTGTTGTTGGTGTAGAAGGCTCGTGGCTGTTGGTAAGTCCATATCGAAATAAAACTGTTTAAGAACGTTGATCGATAGATTAAATTGATGCGAATAAGGGATTTGCAAGTAAGATTATCACGTATGCTGTGATCAACATCAGCCATATTTCGAAATAACTGTTTTCATGTGAACTTTTCGCAGGAATATTTATCAACTTTGTTCAAGACTCAAAATGTCGATCAATATTGCGATCTGATTGTTATATTAGCTAGGATGAAATGTTCTTAAAAATTATCATCTTTTTGAATGATAACAATAACTCTGTTTGCAGGTTGTATTTGAATTAAAATGTTTAATTAAACTTTCTTTATTGTGTCATTTGACAAGGCCCATTTGACACAAAAAAATAACACGTTAGCCAAGACTCCTAGGCCATTTATGCAGTCATTCAAATAAACCGATAGATCTATAACACAAAGTGACCATAGTGATATCATAAATAGTAAAATATAACAGATAACAATCCATTGTGATCATTTTGTCGTAGAGGACTGATCAGGGTAGCACAAGTCGTGTTTTGATTGTTCAGGATGCAAAAAAAACCAAAATTTTCATCAATGCATGCATATTCATAAAAGCATTGCAGATTTTTTTTCTTTCTGAAAACATAACAACAAAAAACATTGTTCAGATCAGAAACCCAAAACTATATTATTTTACAGACCGCCTTTAAGATGTTAAAGTGATCACAACCAGTTCGGTTTGTGTTTCTTTTACTTATGCACAGCTAGTTAATTCATTCTTCTGAGGCAATTTTTAAAAAAGAGTTTACTGTTTAAAACTTACCCAGACAAGTCAATCTTTACTATGAACTTGCTTTGAAATTATTGCTGTGAAAATGGAGCAATGGAAGTGTGTATTAATTGTTGTAAAGTTGTTCGTTGCTGGATTATACTAGGTTTTTCTCTGGTGTGTATAAACCTTATATCTCATATATTAGCCAACCCCCTCACAGCTCTTCATTCTCAAGCAACTTTCATGATAATGTTTGAAAAATGTTTTGGTTGGTTTTTCTTTTCTCCATCTTGGATGCGATTGGGAGTGAAGCTACATGCATTTTGGAAATCTGACCATGTGTTAAAGACATTGTATTTTTTTTTGTGTATTAAAATCTTTTAGCTTAAAAAAGGACAATTTCTACAATGTATTTATCTTTCCAGCGTAAACACAAGAAACAAAAGCAATGTCGTCCCCTACGACCCCACGTAGACGCAGCAAGAGAGGTCGAAGTTCAGAACCTGGTAGTCCAACTGAAAGTGAGGCTGGGCAGAAAACTCGTACGTAGAACATAACTTAATCATAACCATAATCTTAAATTTTTAAATTTGGCCCAAATTTTAAGTTTTTATGGGTCTAATCTGACATATCATTTTAATTATTTAGCCTTATGTTCTGAAAAGTAACAAGTAATATTTAAAAAATGCATGATGTAACATTTTTGAATTTGTTGGTGATGTGAGAAGTTTGATAATCAACATGAACATTTTGAGACATTTGTGTGAACAAAAAATATCAAAATATTCCATATATGACTGTATAAGTGAACATATGTTTGGAAAATAACTGGGCTAAACAACAATTACATGATCTCTTGGCTGAATATAAAAATATCGGGTCCGAGTCTTGAGAACTAGAGTCCAAAATTTTGGAACCGTGGAAGCCATACTTATAACCATTGATTTTGTTCTATTTTTAGCATCGCGAAGAAGCACTCGATCAGGAGCTAATACCCGTAAGTATGACGAATAGTATAAAAATACTGCATGAATATTTTAGGGGAAACTATCGTCCAAATTTTACTGTTGCGATAGCCATTGTTTAATAATATTTATGGTTCATACGGGCCAAGAAAGTACTTGAATTTTGTTTTGATACTTGAAAAGTACCTGAAATGAATTTACAATGCTTACTAAATATCCTGACAAAGTACAGTGAGCTTCCAATCTTTCTAACAAAATCTGTCATTTCCACTTCTCATAATCAATTTTTTTTGGGGGGGAAATTCCGATGTCGCAATGCAGCACTTTTGAAAATCGCGGCATCAAAAGATAAAGTTTTGCGAATATATATATATAATGTCCTATTGTCGTCAGATTTTAAATTAAAATGAAAAGAGTTATTGAAGAATAAAAAATGTGTAAAAAAAGAATTGTCCTTTGTCAGCCTCCTCAACTCGTGGAAGTGCCAAGAAGTCTGCTAAGAAAGGGGAGGGGAGGTCTCCACCCTCGCGTAGGCGCCGTGTCGATGGGTCCCCTGGTAGTGAGTTGGCGCCGCTCCCCTCCTCACCCCCCTCGGGGCGTCCTGGAGAGGAGAGCTTGTTCTCTAGCCCCAAGAATGGAAGTAAGTGCAGGACCTTATGGGGCGAAAGCATGTTTTTTCTTTCGTAAAATGAAAAATTTCAAATTGCAAGACGTGTTTCATTACTTCTTAATTGAGTGTACTATGTAAAGGATTTTAACCTCTCCCTATGGTTTGGTTGAAAATGTAAACATGAGTGCGAGGGGAAACCTGGGTCTGGTAGGCCAAAGGTTTTCCCCGATCCCGAAAATTTACATTTTCAACGAGGGAGAGGTTAAAATCACCAGTAACTTTCACCCTTTGAAGATAATACATTAAGCATGAACTGATATTTATTGGGAAAATTTGAAACATGTATGACATGAATGATATGTGAGAAAAATTGTTTAAAAATAAATAAGAAATTACTGTGTATTTGCAATGAAATTTTGATAATTCATGATGTTATCGTCATCATGTGACTTATAGGTCCCTATATGGATGAACTTGATTTGTAAGCTTGTGATTCACTGTGTGTAAATCAGATACGGGTAAAGAAGTTTTAGTCTTATCATTCACATTAAATAATTAAATGAAGCCAAATTTGTTTTCTTTTTAACTGACTGCATGTTCCCAATTTATGATGTCCAATCTTGTTTCAGTCCCAACGAGTGAGATTGATTTGAGTTCACCCCTCAACTACGGGACCCCAAGTTCAAGAGGGGGTATAGGGACACCACGCACCCCTGGTGTTGGTCAAACCCCGGTCAGACACAGGCCCGATATCCGCAGTAGCAAGAAAATGAAGCAAGTTGTTATCGGCGGTTCCGAACCTTCTGTGAGTGTTTGTGTTCAGTTGAAATTTTTGTCAAGTAATTTGGTATAAGGCCTAGAAAACTGAAACTTGTTGCCTATATACTTAATTTTATGATTGATGCCCCTGTGGCCTGGGGAATCACATTGGTCACACTCTACAGCATAATTGATGATGAAGCCTGATGAGCTACAGAGCCAATGGCTCTATTTTTTTGCAATAACTTTTGTGGTGACATCTTAGGAACTAAGGACAGTAGTTTTGCTTGTTGGGTTTCACTGATAAATGGGCATTTTCTGTTTCAAAAGGTACAGATTCTATAGTTTGGGTCATTTATTCGAGTGAAATAAGAATCTGAAAAAAACATGAGAGAGAATCCTATTACTTAAAATAACCCTCACTGAAATTGAAATAGAAAACATATCAGTGATTTATCTCAATAGAACTGCATAAAATGGTTATAAAGTTTGGATGGGACCCGTAAAGATTTTTTTTGCTCTTGTTGTCACAAACATTATCTGGTACTATTTGTTTTGTAGGGACTTAAATCTGTGCTGCTATGTAGGGGTGTAACAACAGATCGAACTATTGACTTATCTCAGTAGTTGCTGTGCCGATAGTTTATAGAAGCGGTAAATAGTATCGATAATATCGACATTTTAGTCCATTCAATTGTTTAATTCAAGTTTTAAAGGAAAATTTGCACAAAAGCACATATTTTGACATTTGGAAAATATGGGAACACATGAAACAGATCGCTGAGAGCTGAAACAGGGAGATAACTCTCTTGGTGTCAGTTTAAAATTTAGACTTCTACAAGTTAGGCAGAATTTGAAATCATCACAAAACAAAACAAAGCAGTAAAGTCTGCCTTAAAATTATTGAAAAACTATCGAAATAGCTATGGAAATAGTACCCAGCAATAGACTATTGCTATTACAAAAGTTACTCACAATAGACTATCACTATCGCAATAGTCCCTTTTGGGTCAATAGTCACCCCTACTACTAAGATCTTGTGGTAGCCTGTCCCTAGACTCAGCAGGTCTTTTTTGAGTATTGATCACTGATCGATTATTTTGTTTGCAGGAACCAACTCGAGTGACAAGTGAACTGGGAACAGACAACAACTCGGGCCCACAACTGGTTATATGGGGAACTGATGTGGAAGTTGAACAGTGCAAGGAGAAGTTTAAAAGATTCATATCAAAGTTTGTTGACACTGATATTGCGGAGGATGAGCAATTCGCTGGAATGGACATTAATGAACCGTACTATCTACAGAGACTGGCTGAGGTTTGTGATTAAAGAATTTATTTCCTGATTGTTTTTGTTTAATGTTGCAGTTCACCTTATCTTGTTGCAAGATCGCTTAGATAAACAAATTAAACTTGTAAAAATCTAATTTTGATATTCATCTTTAAGTTGTTAAAATGAAATATTCTGCAAATTAATTCACTTAAAATTACCTTTCATCAAGGTTTGAATTGTTTTAAAAGATTGAAAACTTACAAATTGGATTTTGGTTCATTCAGTAAACAGGTCACGTGTAAATTTCATTTAAAATAGAAAATAAGTTACAGAATAAATTAATTTCTTTTTAAAATTGTCTAAAGGTACTTAAAATTATAAAATTCTAATTTCATAACTAATTTTCTCAAAATATCACTTGAACATGAGGAAATCATTTTCACCCTCCGATATTCATATGTTTTTGTTTTTAATTTCAGATCAATGTAATTGGCGAGCCTTTCCTAAACATCAACAGTAAACACATTCAGGAATTTGACACCGAGCTTTATCGACAGCTTGTCAACTACCCACAGGAAGTGATTCCAACCTTCGATATGGCCGTCAACGAAATGTTCTTTGATAAATATCCAGATGCAGTGCTCAACCATACGATCCAAGTCCGACCATTCAACGCTGACAAAACAAAGAATATGAGGTCTTTGAACCCAGATGGTAAGATTTTGATGAGATAATGGTTTAATGCATAAATTTCTTTAGCGCATCAAGATTTTATCCAAATAAACAACGGAAAGCTGAAATGAATTCAGGTTTGATTAATAGAAATATGTTTGGCATGTAAACTAACATGTTCGAAGATCACTGACTTGCAATGATTGTCTTGTCAACCAGAGAATTTGGGAAAAAAACTGTCTTTTGACGATAAATATCAAAGTCACAATACAGATTGGGTCACAATTTAAACAAAAGTCTTGATTTTAGGTCCAACATTTTTATTTTTTAATCTATAAGTATCACACAAACAATCTATTACGATTGTTTTGTTGTTTCTAGGTGGTTAGCCAAGAGGGGTTATTTTGCCATTTCTCAGCTTATTTGACCCTTCACAATGGTAAAAGTATCTTAATTCTCAATTTTAAGGAACACCAAGCTAAACGTGTGGGCAAATTTCACCAGGACCCCCTTCTAGGAACAACACTGCAATATGAATATCATCAAATTTAGAATCTCAATACCATGATGTATCGTCACAACTCTAAATTAATTAGTAGCTCCTTTTCAATTTCAGATATTGACAAGCTGTTGACGATCAGCGGTATGGTAATTCGTCTCTCGTCCCTTATTCCCGAGATGAGGGAAGCTTTCTTCTCCTGTCACGTGTGTTCCAACCCTCAAAGTGTAGAGATCGATCGTGGACGAATCGCTGAGCCGACCTTGTGTACAAATTGTAACACCAACCATTCCTACACCCTGGTACATAACCGTTCACAGTTCACAGACAAACAGATGATCAAACTGCAGGAATCTCCAGGTAAGATTGTTGACTCCGCATATGTCATTTGTATCAAAACCTTTTACCCATTACTAGTACATTATGTCTGAAATAATTTACTTTTGACTCAGAACTGGCCTACCCTATGGAGATAAAATCTTGTACATTGTTAAAACTTTGTAAAACAGCAAACATACTGGCATTATGATGAATTTACTTAAATTAAGGAATGATAGATTTTATGAATTGTGTATTGATAAATTCTGTTTTTTTTGTTAACTTGTAATTTGTTTTCTATTTTAAGAGATGTTTGTTCCTGCATAATTTTCAAAATTTTCTTTTGTCGATTAACTCAAATCTTTATTCAGTTGTAATTCTAATCAACATACCAAAGTTTGTAATAGAACCTCTTCTTTGAGATGTTCTCAATAGGTGTATCAAAACTATTTAATCATTACCTTTATAAATTTTGGTTGGTTTTCTACTGCCTTTTGTCTTAATACTGAATTAAGATTTGATTGAAAAAATTTGCAGAGGATTTTTGTGGTAACTTTTGATTTATATTCTATTTTAAGGGGAAGTTAATTCCTGAATATTTTTCAAAATTTTCTTCAAAATTATTTACATGATAAAATGTTAAATTGTAAAAACGTAGATATTGTCATAGCAAAGTTTGTTAAAAAACTTTTTTCGTTAAGATGTATTTGTTAGGTTTATCAAATTATTTTGTCAATACCCTTATCAAATTTTGTTCTGTTTTGCACTTTGGTCTATGGTCTTAATACAGAATAATGATTAACATCGTATGATATTGAATTGAAAAAAAATGATAAAAAAATTGCAGAGGATATGCCACCCGGTCAAACACCTCACACGATTATCCTGTACGCCCACAATGACCTAGTGGACAGGGTCCAGCCCGGAGACCGCATCACCATCACGGGGATTTACCGGGCCACGCCCCTCCGCGTCAACCCCAAGATGAGGAATGTCAAGTCTGTGTACAAGACCCACATCGACGCTGTCCACTTCCGTAAACTGGATGCCAAGAGACTGCGAGAGGTTGATGGGGAGGAGGGGTGAGGAATTTTTATTTAATCGAGTTCACCCTTTCAGCCCCAGCCGCAATTCAGGCTGAAAAACCAATGTTACTGGTACCTTGGGAATCAATGGGTTAATACACGCCGCTAATGGCTGAAATATTGCCCAAGCAGCGTAAAACAATAACTCGCTCAATTGGTTAATGAGCCTGCTGTATGGGTTAATGCTTTTGGAGTATTGTCAGCCATTTTGTTTTAGGAGGATGGGTTATAAAGTTGTTACATTATCCCATCTTGGCAAGGCAAGTGTTAGTTTCGTCAATAGTAGTTAAATCTTCCTGAAGCAATAAGAAGCAAGATAAAAAAAAAATCTAATCTTTTGCAGGCTAATAATAATATCTTAAAGTTTATGAGCTGGTCAAAAACTCTCTTAATATCAAGCATAGGAAATTTAAAAGCTCTTTTAGCGCTATCAATCTAATTTAAGGAAAATAACTTTGTATGGTCAGCCATTTTGTTTTAGGAGATGAGTTGAAAAGTTAATTTATTATCTCATCTTGGCAAGGCAAATATTAATATTTTCAATACTGTTTTAATCTTTGTGAAGTAATAAGAAGCAAGATGAATACAAATTTTCATCTTTGGCGAGCAAAAATCTTGAGGCTTATTAGCTGATCAAACACATAGTTATATAATGCATAGCGATTATTATATGTAACTAGATCTGTCAAATTTTTAGCTTATCTGGCCTGTAAGGCCCGATGGGCTTATGGCATGGCATGGTGTCCGGCGTCCGTCCGTCCATCCGTCCGTCCGTAAACTTTGTGGAATTTCGACTTCTTCTCCAGAACCATAAGTCCTAGAAACCTAAAACTTTGTGTACATACTCCTTGGCTAGTGAGGATTAAAAACTGTAGCTTTGGTGGCCCTGTGACCCCTAATAAGGGCCACAGGGGCCACGCCCTAAAAACCTATTTTCATCTTCTTCTCCAGAACCATGAGGCCTAGAAACCTAAAACTTGTGTGTACAGACTCCTTGACTATTGAGGATTAAAAATTGGAGCTTTGGTGGCCCTGTGACCCCTAATAAGGGCCACAGGGGCCACGCCCTAAAAACCTATTTTCATCTTCTTCTCCAGAACCATGAGGCCTAGAAACCTAAAACTTGTGTGTACAGACCCCTTGACTAGTGAGGATTAAAAATTGTAGCTTTGGTGGCCCTGTGACCCCTAATAAGGGTCACAGGGGCCACGCCCTAAAAACCTATTTTCATCTTCTTCTCCAGAACCATGAGGCCTAGAAACCTAAAACATTGTGTACAGACTCCTTGACTAGTGAGGATTAAAAATTGTAGCTTTGGTGGCCCTGTGACCCCTAATAAGGACTACAGGGGCCACGCCCTAAAAACCTATTTTCATCTTCTTCTCCAGAACCATGAGGCCTAGAAAGCTGAAATTGTGTGTACAGACTCCTTGACTAGTGAGGATTATAAATTGTAGCTTTGGTGGTCCTGTGACCCCTAATAAGGGTCACAGGGGCCACGCCCTAAAAACCTATATTCATCTTCTTCTCTAGAACCATGAGGCCTAGAAAGCTGAAACTTTGTGTACAGTCTCCTTGACTGATGAGGATTATGAATTGTTGCTTTGGTGGTCCTGTGACCCCTAATATATATAAAGCATAATTGATAATGAAGCCTGATGAGCTACAGAGCCAATGGCTCTATTTTTATTTGTGATCTTGTGCATCCAGATCCGAGGCTCGGTTCCCGGAAGAAAGAATTGAGCTCATCAAGGAGCTGTCAAAGAAATCTGACGTCTATGAAAGGCTTGCAAGAGCTATTGGTATGTTCCTTACGTTTATAAAAACAAAGCGATCAATCTAATAATACTCTTTTCAACTTCACGTTCTTGAAGCCATAAAGTAGTAAGTCATGTTATCATGTGTGGGAACATGATTAAAACGTAATTCAAAATTTGGCAAATTTGAAGAAATTAAAAAAAATAACACAACTAATGGCTGAAATTTTGCCAAGCGGTGTTGAACAATAACTCGGTTACTTGCTCATTTGGTCTTGTCTAAATTGTTTCCGACTCTCTATTTTAATTCATTCTTGATGCTTATGATCCAGAAATAAACAACTTTTGACTTAATTTAAAGACTTTTATTATTATGTTATACTTCAAATTTTAAGTTAAAAGGTTAACTGATTACGATAATTCATTTTCAGCTCCCAGTATTTATGAGAACGAGGACATCAAGAAAGGAATTCTTCTCCAACTGTTCGGAGGATGTCGGAAGGATTTCTCTACCGCCGGTCGTGGGAAGTTCAGGTGTGAACAATGCATTCAGATCAAGAGGTCGTGGTTCAAATCCTGCAGGGCTTTTGGCAAATTTTCCTGCAGTAGAGAACTGTTCTACACGCAGTTAGGTTTGGGTGCAATGCTACACTAAAATTTAGCCATGGTTGCTAGTTTCAACAGATGCTCGCAGGCTTCGCTGCAATGCGTGGCACCAATGGTGTTGCTGGCTTTGTCCCTGCAATTATACTTGCAGCCATGATATGAGTGAAATACTCTTGAAAATGGTGATAAACCCCATCTCACCTCACCTCACCTAACTCACCTCGCCTTCCTGAAAACATCCTTTTGCAAAGGTTACACAATTCTTTAACAATTCAATAGGGCTACCTTGTTTCTTCTGATCAGTGTATACATAAAATAGATTGGAAACCTAGTCTGCCCTGAAAAGCAATTCCTCGGGGGAAAATACAAATGTTTTTTGAAAAGTTTCGACTCCTGACCAAGAAGTAGCCAGTTTAAGGACTGGCGGACAGGCTATATTTTAAACATTGGTGATCACCTTTATGCTCACTCATTTCTAGTCCTGTTTGTTCTGTTATAATGTTTTGGATAAGTAAAAGTACTGTATAAGCGACTAATTCAAGACCCATGGAAATTTACATCCAAACTTTAGCTATCTATTTTACATGTTAGATACATAATCTGACTTTATTGCATTCTTCTACTTTTAAGGTCTGAGCTGAACATCCTCCTGTGTGGAGACCCGGGAACCAGCAAGTCTCAGTTGCTGCAGTATGTCAACAACTTGGTGCCCCGCGGACAGTACACGTCTGGAAAGGGATCTAGCGCCGTCGGTCTCACAGCTTACGTCACCAAGGATCCAGAAACAAGACAACTTGTACTCCAGACGTAAGTATTGTCTCGCGGTAAAAAACCGTCCATTTATATAGCCCATATATCCATGCACATTGCATGCTCGAAGCGCTGAGTGACATATTACCCCCTGGTCAACGAGTACAGAACACTCCCTGAGAATACAATGGGTCACCTGTCAGGTGCTGGAGGTTCGAATTCCGACTACAATCTTATCATATCAGGTACCCAATTACTGCTGATTGAACAACACAAGTTTCTAAACTCATGTCTCAGTGTTGGGCAGGGAGTCAACTCTTAAAACTCTCACGTTATCCAGCAATGGGTTACCCACCCATCAAGCGTGCTGTGACCGCTGTTGCTGAACTAATCTGATAGCGGTCGATTGAAAATTGCACAGAACGACTTTCTACCTCGAAAAGAATTCCAACTGTAGGATTTTAGTTTGCATTTTAGACATGATTTTTGCCTTCTTGAAAAAGATTTGCAAATTTGAATAATCTGCTTTCTAGATAATATCTTTCCATAAGACCCGTATTGCATGTGTCCGTAATGCTTAATGCGTAAACAACACTTTACACTAAAATATTAGAGGTTTCGTTCCATGTACGCATAGTGCGTGTTTGCCAGAACGCTCACAAGAGTGTCTGAATACACAATACTGTGAATACACACTTGTGGCAGACCAAATAAGGGCATCACTTTGCAAACGCATTACGCATAACACATCACTCTTACATGGAATCATCATCTACTATTTTCAGTGCAAAGTGTAAAATACCCATAACACATTGAATGTCAAATTGGTTTCTCATGCCACACTATTATGGATACATGGATAGGACATTATGTGTTACGCGACACACATTGTGCATCACATAGGAAAACATACAGCCAGCTTAAGGGATTGAAAAATGGATGTTGTTTTCGGTGGAATGTTTTCAAAAGTTTCAACTTAGAATTTTTGACACTCAACTTGGTACTTTTGAACACAAAGCTATTCATAATTTTCACTGAAGAAGTCACTGTTTTAGGGTTGTTCAAGAGCTTGTGTCTTGCTGTGTGTTAAATGTGATTCCTTCATGTTTTCAGAGGAGCTCTTGTTTTGAGTGACAACGGTGTGTGTTGTATTGACGAGTTCGACAAAATGAACGACAGCACACGGTCAATCCTCCATGAAGTTATGGTAAGAAATTTCTGTTAAATTTTGTTTAAGATTGCTTAATTGCCATAACCACAAATAAATTCCTTGTTTTTACAAGCAAATCTAGTTGAGATAATCAGGAAATTAAATCAAATAAAACAATGTCAGAGTGTATAATGGCTTGAAAATTTCTGATCTCTTGCAATTCAGAAGATTTTTATGAAATAAAAATTGGGATTGTGGAATGTTTTACTTACTGATGCACAATCTTCCATCTTAGTGACTTGACTTGTTCACCTCTACAAACTAATATCTAGACTCAAATATTTAATTTCTTGGGGGTGAAAGAGTTATGCTCGTTATATCATTTGGTGCAATTGGACTCTCAACCATAGGTGAATAAAAAATGTCTTTTTCAGGAACAACAAACCTTGTCTATCGCTAAAGCCGGAATCATCTGTTCCCTGAATGCTCGTACTTCAATCCTTGCCGCCGCTAATCCTGTGGATTCACAGTGGAACAAAAACAGAACCATCACGGAGAATATACTTCTTCCCCACACCCTTCTTTCTAGGTGAGACATTTATGATTATCTTTGGAGGAACCATAATAATGGCTTGGAAGCTTTAACCCTTCCCCTACTACAAGCCAATCTGGCTCAATAACGTAAATGGTATTGGTTAGATGATGTATGACGGACACTGGTTGTTGGTTCATTCATTAGCTCATCAGGACTGAAAGTCCAGATGGGCTTATGGCATGGCCCGTCGTCCGGCGTCCGTCCGTCGTCCGTCGTCCGTCCGTCGTCCGTCCGTAAACTTTTGACACTTTCGACTTCTCCTCATGAACCATACACATTAGAGAGCTGAAATTTTATGTACAAGTACCTTAGCATATGGAGATTCTAATTTGTAACTTTGGTGACCCTGTGACCCCAAATAGGGTCACAGGGGTCACAACTTTAAAAACTTATTTTCATCTTCTTCTCCAGTTCCAGAAGGACTAGAGAGTTAATATTGATATGTGCAGACTCCTTGGACAATGGAGATTCTAATTTGTAACTTTGTTGACCCTGTGACCCCAAATAGGGTCACAGGGGTCACAACCTTAAAAAACTATTTTCATCTTCTTCTCAAGTTCCAAAAGGTCTAGAGAGCTGAAATTATATGTGCAGACTCCTTGGACAATGGGGATTCTAATTTGTAACTTTGTTGACCCTGTGACCCCAAATAGGGTCACAGGGGTCACAACCTTAAAAAACTATTTTCATCTTCTTCTCAAGTTCCAAAAGGTCTAGAGAGCTGAAATTATATGTGCAGACTCCTTGGACAATGGGGATTCTAATTTGTAACTTTGTTGACCCTGTGACCCCAAATAGGGTCACAGGGGTCACAACCTTAAAAAACTATTTTCATCTTCTTCACAAGTTCCAAAAGGTCTAGAGAGCTGAAATTATATGTGCAGACTCCTTGGCCAATGGTGATTCTAAATTGTAGATTTCGTGACCCCATGACCCCAAATAGGGTCACAGGGGTCACAACCTTAACAACTTATTTTCATCATCATCTTTAGCTCCTAAAGGTCTATTGAGCTGAAAGACTGCATGTAGACTACTTGGCCAATTGGGATTCTAAACTGTAGGGTCACAGGGGTCACAATCTTAAAAACCTATTTTTCTCCATTAGATGACAGTCTATGGCAAATTTATTTCTCCTTGGATATTTTAGTGTGGACTTCTTTCACTGTCTGATATTGGCAATCTAGAAAGTGTTGAATAATAATACATTTGTTTTGTAATTTTTTTATAGGTTTTCTTGCAATAGGTAACATCAATTTCATTTTTAGCTCATCTTGCCTGTATAAAGCAAACTTGATATGATGCCTGATGAGCTACAGAGCCAATGGCTCTATTTTTTATACAACCTCGTGATTACATGTCACATTTACACTGGCGCTCTCTGGTTGCGGCCATGATGGTAATGAGAGCGAGGCTCGTTTGTCACTATAATTGTAAACCTGAAGTCGAAATACGGATTCTACAGTACTGGTTTATGAGTTGTGAAAGGGTCAGTTAATGTGAGGGCTCTATGGTATTGTCGCACTAAATTCTTGTAAATTGGATAATGGTAAAAAATTTGGCTGCAAGTTAGAACTCTTAGAATGATTATATTGCCAGATTGAATGAGTTTAAAGTGTAACAAGATAAGCTGGAAATGATGAAATGTTTTACCTTTATAAGTTTTGATTAGACCAATAACTGTTTTTTCAGGTTCGATCTGATCTTCTTAATCCTGGACCCACAAGACGAACTGTACGACAGACGACTTGCCAGCCATCTTGTTTCCCTCTACTTCAGAAGTCCTGAGGAGTCACAAGAAGAACATCTCGTAAGTTTTGTCTTTTGCAACTGGCTGTCATGATTTACACTAACAGTACACTGCTTTAACAATAAGGTGTGTGTACTGCAATACAGTAACAACAAAATACATATTGGTATACAATTTTGTAAATGACTATATATTTATAAAAGAAATGGACAATAAAATCAGAAAGGCATCCTACAAGATAAAAAGTTGTAACTTAATATCTTTGAAAGCTCTTTTGATATCAAACATGGATTGCAATGTTTCAGCTGATCAGCCAATTTCAGTCGTTAAAGTTTGGTCGCAACTTAAGTTTTGAACATATGTATGAATGCTTGAACCTTATTAGTTTTATTCATAAATGACCAAGAGTTTAGATTCCATGTATTTCGGATGTTTTTCAAAACTACCATTGCAATTCCTGAAAATTAAAATTTCATCCTTGACATAGGGATTACTTAGCAAAGTCTCAATAATCTGTTTTCCTTGACAGGATATGAATATTCTGCGAGACTACATCACATATGCCAAGAGCTACATCCACCCCAAGATTGACGAGGACGCAGGTCAAGCGTTTATTCAGGCATACGTAGAGATGAGGAAAGTTGGTAGCAGTCGCGGTCAAGTGTCTGCGTATCCACGACAGCTGGAGTCGCTCATCCGCATGGCTGAGGCCCACGCCAGAATGAGGCTGTCGGAAACAGTGGAAGTGGCAGATGTTGAAGAGGCTAGAAGGTTGGTTAATCAAGTGTATTATATAAAATTATGTTCATAAATGTAACGGTCTGATGATATTTGGGAACCTACATTGATTCTAAATTGAACTGGAATTCCAACATTGAAGCCTTGTTTAACAAATGTCAGCAACGTCTTCATCTAATGCGAAAACTCAGATCTTTCGATGTTAACCCCTCCGTCATTTTCCAGACTATATAAAGTGGCCAGCAATCTAATGTTCTTATGTTGCATGAAAAATTCAACGAATTAGATTAATTAAGAAACAACAAATAATGTACAAGTCACTATATATGCATTTCAATGTTCCAGATTGTACAAGGAGGCCCTAAAGCAGGCTGCAGTCGATCCATCGACCGGCAAGATCGACATCTCCATCTTGACAACTGGTATCAGCGGTGCCGCTCGTAAACGCAAGGCAGAGGTCGCTCAGGTCCTCAAGAAACTGATTCAGACCAAGGGAAAGATCCCCACTCTCAAACATGGCAAGCTGTATGAAGAATTCAGGGAGAAATCCGATATCGTGAGTATTCTTGGAGTGTTCTATCTGATTTTGGCATTAAGAAATAGCTCATATGCATAATAGGCCCTTAGTTACCTTTCATGTTCAAGAATGCAAGTAAAAACTGATATTGGGAGTATACATTGAACGCTGTTCTCTTGTATCTGATTTTGGCATTAAGAAATAGCTCATATGAATAATCGGCCCTTGGTTACCTTTCATGTTTAAGTATGCAAGTAAAACCTGATATTGTGAGTATTCATTGAACGCTGTTCTCTTGTATCTGATTTTGGCATTAAGAAATAGCTCATATGCATAATAGGCCCTTAGTTACCTTTCATGTTCAAGAATGCAAGTAAAACCTGATATTATTACCTACGAGGGCAGTCATACCGAGGTTCATATTTTTCATATGTTGCCCTAGGGCAAAATATCACTTTTTCATTGTGACGTCACGTTATAAACAATGCTTTGACGTCACCGTTCACCTATGACGTCACAATCTAAACGGGCCGGCGACGGCTAGTCCGCCTATGTTGGGAAGTAGTTTTTGAGTATTTTCTTGAATTTTGGGACTACGGTAATAAACAGAATATTATATTCGTGCCCATGACATACTATGTTTACGACACTCGTGTCTAAATATCAGTATATCCCTCGCTCTCGCTCGGGAAATACTAATATTTTGCCACTCGTGTCGTAAACATAGTATGTCATGGACACTCATATAATATCCTCTATTTGTGAGTATTCATCGAACGCTGTTCTCTTGTATCTGATTTTGGCATTAAGAAATAGCTCATATGAATAATCGGCCCTTGGTTACCGTTCATGTTCAAGAATGCATGTGAAGAATGCAAGTAAAACCTGATTTTGCAAGTATTCCTTGTGCTGTTCTCCTGTACCTGATTTTGGCATAAGACTAAATGAACAACAGATGTTACCCTTTGCCAGTTACTCTCAATTCTGCCTGATAGCTGAAATACTGTCAGCTTGGTGCTTAGCAACTTACTTACTCCATCTAGTATCCGTTTCTTTAGCATCTTCCCTATCCAATAATCTTGCACACGGGCCTGAAATTTGAAGTACTGACTTAAAAAGGCCTTAAAATTTGACCCAAAGCATTGAAAAGGCTTAAATTTAGCAAAAGTGTTTTTCCAATTGTGAAATAAGTTCATTTGCATTTTGAAATTCATTGTGTCGAACTCTGCGAAGGAAACAATTTTACCATTCAGGTTTCATTAGTTGATTGAATGTCTATAGGTAGTATCTCTTGAACAGTGCCACAAGTTTATTGCAAAGATTCATTTTCTCTTTAAAAGATACTCTGTTGTTCAGTGACAATTAAGCCTTATATTTTGGTTTTGAAGCCCTGAAATTTTATGAAGTGTTGGCTGTACTCACCGTGATATAATTTAAGACTTCCTGCTTTCAATCTAGGGCCTGTAATTGTTTTGGCTGTTGTCTTCAATAATAAGTGCACAGGAATAAGATTTCTGAAGACTAAATTTTGATTTCTTGAATATAAATTATATTTAACAAGAAACAACTTCCGAACTATTTTGATTGTTCAAGTAGAAATGATAAAGATTGAGATGAGCTTTTGAGACAAGTAATATTATGATGAAATATTCATCGTCCTGTTGCTGATATTTTTGTTCAATCGAGTCCTCTAGCTCAATAATTCCCAAACGGTGCTTAACAAGTCACTCACTTTATAAATCTTGTTTCAGCCAATCACCCGGGATATGTTTGACGACGCTCTCAAAGAACTGCAAGATGAAGACTTCCTGATCGTGACAAACAAACTCATCCGATTATGTGCATAGACAAACGGGAAATGGATCTATCAGCGATGAAATTTTAAATTTGTAAAATTCCAGTTTGTGAACCATTTGGCAATAATTGTCCCAATTTGATAACCCATTTTTTCAACCAAGACTTTTTGGCTTTGTTGTTTCAATGGTTTGGTTTTGTAGTTAAGATCTATCAAATGTAAAAGTATGAGTATGTCTCTTTGAAATTCTTGATTTGAAATCCTGTGAATGTACAAAATAAAATTGTTTGAGAACAAAGAAAAAGTTTGTAGGTAAGATTTCTGAAAATCTTTTGTGAGAAAGTGCACTAAATATTCTTGAACTTCTAGAATGAAGTTTTTAGAAAGCAATAAAATGCTTTCTTAGGTCTATGGAAAGAAATTTCGACAAAATCTTGATTGAAATCAACTTATGTAATGTGTTTGTCTTGATTGTTTATGTATAATCAAGTTTCTTCTATTTTTCTTCCATTTGTTAAAAATATTTTGTTCAAATAAAGGCATCATTCTTTGTATAATAATGTAAATAGGTGATAGAAGATTTATCTTTGACCCAGATACCACAATGCATTTACTTGTGAAGAATATTTGTAAATATTTGTATAGAATTTTTTTTTTAAAGAAACCATGTTGAGAGATTTCTTTGGAAAAATATGGATTTGTTTTTTGAAGAACATAGACTTCGAAACGACTTTATTGAATTCTTATTTGTTAAAAGTGCTGTTTTTATATTTGTTAGCTTTGTAGTATGTGCTTAAGATCATGATTAAAATTTTCAAAGTATGAGAATTTAGGTTTGTACATGGTTTGTAATTATTTGCATGGAACATATTTCATGTTCTTTTCATATATCTTTGACTGTTCCAATTTAATGTACAATAAAAATGGAGATTACTTACATGATTATTTTGGATGTGGCATGTTAATATAAAATTGTCAATGACCTTAGAGTTTGCTCATCAAATTAAGATTACGTAACCGTTGTTTCCTGAAGAAATCTTTCCAAACTTTTTATGAACATTCAAGATTGCATCAAGCAAATAATGTGCAAATATGTTTCGAAGGAATATAGATATATGGCTTGAGCAAACCAAGAGAAAATGTTCAATTATGAATATTGTGAATCCTAACTAGTTTGTTCAACCTAGTCTATTGGAAGTGGAAATGTTAATGAGCAATAAAAAGAAATTCTCATTTCAAAGTTCTGTTGTTTGTACAAAATATTGAAAATCATTATTAGTGAAAAGAAGGTTTGAAGTCTGAAGTGACACAGAGTATCTTTCTTAAAATTTTATTTGTTTTTGATGAGCTACAAAATATCTAATATGCTGATTCAAGTTCAGATCTCATCACTGGACTTGCAAATATATCCATTTATGCATAATATCTCTAAAATGCAAGAAAACATCTAAAATACGTTTAATATTCGCAATTATGCATCCAATTAATCTACCTATTAGTTACAATACCTAATAAACACTATTGAATCGAATATATCTTCCTGTCAGCTTATGACAAGTTTTCAATATTACGTTTGCACGCGTCACTCGAGCCACATTGTCCGGTTTTCGATCATTATCCCGACTAAATGGCTGTATTTTCACTCTAATGTACTGATTGACCTTTAACCTGTTTTTTTCAGTAACAGTTAGTGGTTCCTGATGTAATAACATCGATTTCAAAATTTGACATACCGTATGAGATCCTTTCAACATACTCTGTGTCTCTTTAAGGCCGAAATATTGTTCAAGCGGCGCAAGAAAAATTACTCAGTCTGAGGAAAATCCTGCTTGGATAAAATAGAAATGAAGGAATGAAATGTGCAATTCTACAACACCCCACTTGCAGTTTTGATATTGCCCAAGCACAGCATTAAAACAACTTTTATCTCTTGGCTACAATTTGAAGGTAAATTTGTAAAATTGCCGTGATTGTTGTTCAACTCACTCAAATTAAGTATTAAAATGGGCAGTAGTGTCCTCATAACTTCGTAACTGATAGACTATATTTTAATTCAAATTTCTAGTGGAAATGGGAAAAAGGTGTCATGAGAAAAATGTTGAGAGTAATTTCATAACCTCCTGAAAAAAGTGATAAATTTGTTAGAAATTTTTTCAAATCATGTCCAGCTAATAAAATCTGCTGGTATACTATTTAGTTTTTTCGACCTACATGAAGAAATTAGGGACATATTGTTTCAAACAGGACCCTTTATAGCTGCAGGACTAACATATACTACTCAAAAGAAGTTAAGGAACACCCTAGTAGTAATATCATTTGCACTAACTTTAAATGTCAGTAGCTCAAAGAGACGTTTTTTGTTTGAAGTTTTGGTCACACATGCATACTTGGTATGAGCTACAGATTTTTTAAATTAATTTTTTTTATTTGAAATTTTTATTATTTTGAAAATTTCCAATTTTTAGCTCATCTGGCCTGTAAGGCCCGATGGGCTTATGGCATGGCATGGTGTCCGGCGTCCGTCCGTCCGTCCATCCGTCCGTAAACTTTGTGGAATTTCGACTTCTTCTCCAGAACCATAAGGCCTAGAGAGCTGAAACTTTGTGTACAGACTCCTTGGCTAGTGGATTATAAATTGTAGCTTTGGTGGCCCTGTGACCCCTAATAAGGGCGACAGGGGCCACACCCTAAAGACCTAATTTCATCTTCTTCTCCAGAAGCATTAGGCCTAGAAAGCTGAAACTGTGTGTACAGACTCCTTAGCTAGTGAGGATTATAAATTGTAGCTTTAGTGGCCCTGTGACCTGTAATAAGGGCGACAGGGGCCACACCCCAAAAGCCTATTTTCATCTTCTTCTCCAGAACCATGAGGCGTAGAAAGCTGAAACCTTGTGTACAGACTCCTTGGCTAGTGAGGATTATAAATTGTAGCTTTGGTGGCCCTGTGACCCCTAATAAGGGGCCACAGGGGCCACGCCTTAAAAACCTATTTTCATCATCTTCTCCAGAACCATGAGGCCTAGAAAGCTGAAACTTTGTGTATAGCCTCTTTGAAGAGTGAGGATTATAAATTGTAGCTTTGGTGGCCCTGTGACCCCTAATAAGGGCCACAGGGGCCACGCCCTAAAAACCTATTTTCATCGTCTTTTCCAGAAGCATAAGGCCTAGAAAGCTTAAACTTTATGTACAGACTCCTTGACTAGTGAGGATTATGAATTGTAGCTTTGGTGACCCTGTTGCCCCTAATAAAGGGCACAGGAACGTCCTTCAAATCTATTTTCATCTTCTTCTCCTGAAGTATAAGGCCTAGAAAACTGAAACTTGTCGCCTATATACTTTATTTTATGATTGGTGCCCCTGTGGCCTCTACAAAGGGGGAATCACATTGGCCACACTCTACAGCATAATTGATGATGAAGCCTGATGAGCTACAGAGCCAATGGCTTTATTTTTAGCTCACCTTTACAAAGTAAATGTGAGCTTATGTCATGGCGCTTCGTCCGTCGTCCGTCTGTCTGTCCGTCCGTCCGTCCATAAACTTTCACGAAAAAGACTACTCCTCCTAAACGAATTCAGATGTCATTCTGAAATTGTAGTATGTTATACCCATGGTGATTCCCCACAGAAAGGTAGACGTTTCAGTTTTGAGAATCCAAGATGGCCGCCATGACAGCCATATTGAATTTTCAATTAGATTATATGAAAAAGACTACTCCTTCTAAACGAATACAGATATCATTCTGAAATTGTAGTATGTTATACCCATGGTGATTCCTCACAGAAAGGTAGACGTTTCAGTTTTGAGAATCCAAGAAGGCCGCCATGACAGCCATATTGAATTTTCAATTAGATTTCATGAAAAAGACTACTCCTTCTAAACGAATACAGATATCATTAGCTCACCTTTACAAAGTAAATGTGAGCTTATGTCATGGCGCTTCGTCCGTCGTCTGTCTGTCTGTCCGTCCGTCCGTCCGTAAACTTTCAGGAAAAAGACTACTCCTCCTAAACGAATCCAGATATCATTCTGAAATTGTAGTATGTTATACCCATGGTGATTCCTCACAGAAAGGTAGACGTTTCAGTTTTGAGAATCCAAGATGGCCGCCATGGCAGCCATATTGAATTTTCAATTAGATTTCACGAAAAAGACTACTCCTCCTAAACGAATCCAGATATCATTCTGAAATTGTAGTATGTTATACCCATGGTGATTCCTCACAGAAAGGTAGACGTTTCAGTTTTGAGAATCCAAGATGACCGCCATGGCAGCCATATTGAATTTTCAATTAGATTTCACGAAAAAGACTACTCCTCCTAAACGAATCCAGATATCATTCTGAAATTGTAGTATGATATACCCATGGTGATTCCTCACAGAAAGGTAGACGTTTCAGTTTTGAGAATCCAAGATGGCCGCTATGGCAGCCATGTTGAATTTTCAATTAGATTTCAGGAAAAAGACTACTCCTCCTAAACGAATCCAGATATCATTCTGAAATTGTAGTATGTTATACCCATGGTGATTCCTCACAGAAAGGTAGACGTTTCAGTTTTGAGAATCCAAGATGGCCGCTATGGCAGCCATGTTGAATTTTCAATTAGATTTCAGGAAAAAGACTACTCCTCCTAAACGAATCCAGATATCATTCTGAAATTGTAGTATGTTATACCCATGGTGATTCCTCACAGAAAGGTAGACGTTTCAATTTTGAGAATCCAAGATGGCCGCCATGGCAGCCATATTGAATTTTCAATTAGATTTCATGAAAAGACTCTTCTTTCTAAACCAATCTAGATATCATTCTGAAATTGTAGTATGTTATAACTATGGTGATTCCGCACAGAAAGGTAGACGTTTCAGTTTTGAGAATCCAAGATGGCCGCGAAAGCAGCCATATTGAATTTTCAGCTGCAGATGACACATCATTATTACTAAATTTTAAACTTTCATCAAGTGATCACTCGCACTATATGAATTCTCTAATTTGAACTTACTAATTATAGTATTATCTTGAATATAGAATATTTAAGATTGTCATGCAAGTTGTTCTATATTTTAAGTGTTTCTAAAACATTAAGATGAAAGACAAAGATAATTAGCTCATCAGGACTGAAAGTCCAGATGGGCTTATGGCATGGCCCGTCGTCCGGCGTCCGTCCGTCGTCCGTCCGTCGTCCGTCGTCCGTCCGTCGTCCGTCCGTAAACTTTTGACACTTTCGACTTCTCCTCATGAACCATACACATTAGAGAGCTGAAATTTTGTGTACAAGTACCTTAGCATATGGAGATTCTAATTTGTAACTTTGGTGACCCTGTGACCCCAAATAGGGTCACAGGGGTCACAACCTTAAAAACCTATTTTCATCTTCTTCTCCAGTTCCAAAAGGAGTAGAGAGTTAAAAATGATATGTGCAGACTCCTTGGACAATGGGGATTCTAATTTGTAACTTTGGTGACCCCATGACCCCAAATAGGGTCACAGGGGTCACAACCTAAAAAATCTATTTTCATCTTCTTCTCCAGTTCAAAAAGGTCTAGAGAGTTAATATTGATATGTGCAGACTCCTTGGACAATGGGGATTCTAATTTGTAACTTTGTTGACCCTGTGACCCCAAATAGGGTCACAGGGGTCACAACCTTAAAAAACTATTTTTATCTTCTTCTCAAGTTCCAAAAGGTCTAGAGAGCTGAAATTTTATGTGCAGACTTCTTGGCCAATGGGGATTCTAAATTGTAGATTTCGTGACCCCATGACCCCAAATAGGGTCACAAGGGTCACAATCTTAAAAACCTATTTTTCTCCATTAGATGACAGTCTATGGCAAATTTATTTCTCCTTGGATATTTTAGTGTGGACTTCTTTCACTGTCTGATATTGGCGATCTAGAAAGTGTTGAATAATAATAGGTTTTCTTGCAATAGGTAACATCAGTTTCATTTTAGCTCATCTTGCCTGTATAAAGCAAACTTGATATGATGCCTGATGAGCTACAGAGCCAATGGCTCTATTTTTAATTAATTTGTTTAAAATATTTGTGCCAACTAGCTGCGAAAACCCAATGACATTAAAGATCATGTTAGATTTTGAACAATGGTATCTCCCTTATATACCTTTAAATACCACACATAAGGGGTCAACCAGAGTTCAGATATTTCTGTTGAGAGTACTATGCTGTCTAATACACATCCCAATACAGGCTGCTAGCATCATAGTGTCAGCTGCTAGTCTGTTGCATAATCAACCTGACCCAATTGATATGGTAGAGCATTATGCTATATGGCCATGTGTATTCAATAAGAGTTATGGAAATTAGACTTGTATTCTCATGACAGTGATATGTTCTTTCTAAGAATAACAACTTACACAAAACTTGTCACTTGTTTTGTGTTTAGCAATCTACATGATAAGTTGATGTGGAAAGAGTTATTTTGATTCAGGTTCCAGTTCCTTTGTTTTACTCATATTTGTACCATTTCTATATCTATATACAGAAGTTCTTCTTGACACAAAATCAATTTAGGACATATAGGACAAACTATATTTTGTGAAATTATATATATTTTTCACAACAATTCATGTTCTCTCCCGTCAAGTCTTTTAATACCACACATAAGGGCTTAGCCAGAGTTCAGGTTTACATGCTCAGCACACTAGGATGCTTCTCCAAATATACGTACACAAAGCCAAATACACAAATTGCTACACTCTCCTTAAGGATCTGGGGCTAGCTGCCCTGCCTGCTTGTATATTGCATAGTAATCCTGACCAAATTGATAAATAGAACATAATAGACTTTATGGAAAGTATATAAATTGTCTTTATGAAAAGGATACTTGTATTCTATTAATAGTAATACTTTTTTCAAATAACAATTTAAACAAGTCAAGAATCAGCTTTTGTGTACAACAATCTGCACGATGAGTTAATATTAACAAGTCAAGAATCTGCTTTTATGTTCAGTAATCTACATGATAAGTTAATAATAGAGGTATTTTGTATCAGGTTCCAGTTCCAATACCATGTGTTTTATAAATACCTGTAAAAATAAATGACAATTGTATCATGCTGAAGGGGTTCTGGGAACAACATGTCATCATAGAAGTCATTATTTTTCAATTAGATTTCAGGCCAAGTACTACTCCTACTAAATCAATTAAGATATCATTCTGAAAAGTGAGTGTTTTTTTATATAGTGATTCCTGACAAAGACGCATTTATTTTATTATCAAGAATCCAAGATGGTCAATATGTCAATTATATTGAATTTTCAATTAGATTTCATGAAATTCATTGTAAATATTACATTTCCTGATCAATCAAATCAATGTCATTATATTTGTATTGATACGCTTGTTGTAATATTTATCAACACTATAAATACAATTACAAAAAACTGTATGAATCATCTTTATCTGCGAACAGCCTGAAGCATGACTGTTTTAATAAATCCTTTCCGTTTTACATAATTCCTGACACTTCATATATATGGCAAATAACATAGCCACTGAGGGATAAATATACATTTTATAATCATCTATATCTGATTACGGTCTGAACAATGATTATCTAGATAATTATAATGATCATTCAATTCAAACAAATCCTTTTCAAAAGCATTTAAAATGATTAAATTTGTTCACTCCCAACACTAACTGTTAGGTTTTTTAGTCCTTTGTTCCCATGGAATTAATTTATTCCAAATTGAAAATTTTGGTTAATGAATAACAAATTATCTTTTATTTTGTTTGTCGTGCTAATAAAAGATATCATTTAATATTCAACTTCAAAACTAATTGAACAGCTGTCTGAACAATTCTTCTTTTACAAAGTCTTTCTCACCAATTCTCTCTGTTAGTTAAGATACTTCAATAAACATATTACTGAGTTGACCTCCAGTTTATTTCCATTGCAAACCTCTCTTCTACCCCCACCCCTTCTATCCCCCCTTTCCCTCCTCCCCTTTTTTCTCCTGTCCTTCCATTGCAAACTTCTCTTCTATCCCACATTCCTCCTATCCCCCCCCCCCCCCCCCCCCCCCATTACCCCATCTATCCTTCCAGCCCCTCTCCTGCAACTCTCCTCTAAAGAGTATCTGTATTGCATATTGAAATGAGGGGAGGACACTCACTATATGGAATAACAGTAACTTACATAAGAGGATAAGTTACATAAGCTGCATGCAGGTGCAAGAGGTCATAGTAAGGTCATCATATCTAGTAATTAGCATAAACCCCCATGTTGCTAGCCTATTCTGACCAATCAGATTGCACTAACATTTGTCAAGATTTAAGATATTCAGAAATTTTCAGTTAGAATTACATGAGACATTGACCTGGACAGTTTACTTTGGCAATTGGACCTATCACTAGCTGAATTTGTGATTTGTGTCAGAGGGATATATTCCAAATGTTTATGTGCATCATCTTTTTAGTTCTTTGGAAGTTGAGAGTGTGACTAAATGAATACTCCTAAACCAATCAAGATATCATAATGAAATTAATACAGATGCCCACATAAAAGTAGCATTTTGAAGATTAAAAAGTCCAAGATGGTCACCAATTTAGCCATAGATATACAAAAAAGTTATTCAAAAACCTACTGCTTGTTAACAAATCATGATTATATCATTCTTGTATTAATGTTTGTTCAAGCTCTAGTGGTTTCCAACAGAAGAATAGCATTTTAAAAGATAAAAAAATCATGATGGCAGCCATTATCAATTATCATATAAAAAATTAAACCATATTACCACATCATTCATTTTAAGGTGAGCTTCTGTACCCACGGTACTTTTATTCTGAAATTGTTTTATGTTATACCCATGGTGATTCCTCACAGAAAGGTAGACGTTTCAGTTTTGAGAATCCAAGATGGCCGCAATGACAGCCATATTGAATTTTCAATTAGATTTCATGAAAAAGACTACTCCTTCTAAACGAATACAGATATCATTCTGAAATTGTAGTATGTTATACCTATAGTGATTCCGCACAGAAAGGTAGACGTTAAAGTTTTGAGAATCCAATATGGCCGCCATGGCAGCCATATTGAATTTTCAATTAGATTTCATGACAAAGCCTATTTCTCCTAAACCAATCTAGATATCATTTTTAGCTCATCAGGACTGAAAGTCCAGATGGGCTTATGGCATGGCCCTTCGTCCGGCGTCCGTCCGTCCGTCCGTAAACTTTTGACACTTTCGACTTCTCCTCATGAACCATACACATTAGAGAGCTGAAATTTTGTGGACAAGTACCTTAGCTTGTGGAGATTTTATTTGTAACTTTAATGACCCTGTGACCCCAAATAGGGACCCCAAAACCTATTTTCATCTTCTTCTCCAGTTCCAGAAGGACTAGAGAGTTAAAAATGATATGTGCAGACTCCTTGGCCAATGGGGATTCTAATTTGTAACTTTGGTGACCCTGTGACCCCAAATAGGGTCACAGGGGTCACAACCTTAAAAACCTATTTTCATCTTCTTCTCCAGTTCCAAAAGGAGTAGAGAGTTAAAAATTATATGTACAGACTCCTTGGACAATGGAGATGCTAATTTGTAACGTTAGTGACCCTGTGACCCCAAATAGGGTCACAGGGGTCACAACCTTAAAAACCTATTTTCATCTTCTTCTCCAGTTCTAAAAGGACTAGAGAGTTAAAAACGATATGTGCAGACTCCTTGGCCAATGGGGATTCTAAATTGTAGATTTCGTGACCCCATGACCACAAATAGGGTCACAGGGGTCACAACCTTAAAAACCTATTTTCATCTTCTTCTCCAGTTCTAAAAGGACTAGAGAGTTGAAAGTGATATGTGCAGACTCCTTGGACAACGGGGATTCTAGTTTGTAACTTTGGTGAACCTGTGACCCCAAATAGGGTCACAGGGGTCACAACCTTAAAAATCTATTTTCATCTTCTTCTCCAGTTCTTAAAGGACTAGAAAGTTGAAAGTGATATGTGCAGACTCCTTGGACAATGGGGATTCTAATTTGTAACTTTGGTGACCCTGTGACCACAAATAGGGTCACAGGGGTCACAACCTTAAATACCTATTTTCATCTTCTTCTCAAGTACTAAAAGGACTATAGAGTTGAAAATGATATGTGCAGACTCCTTGGATAACGGGGATTCTAGTTTGTAACTTTGGTGAACCTGTGACCCCAAATAGGGTCACAGGGGTCACAACCTTAAAAACCAATTCTCATCTTCTTCTCCAGTTCCAAAAGGTCTAGAGAGCTGAAATTATATGTGCAGACTCCTTGGCAAATGGGGATTCTTAATTGTAGATTTCGTGACCCCATGACCCCAAATAGGGTCACAGGGGTCACAACCTTAAAAACTTATTTTTATCATCATCTTTAGCTCCTTAAGGTCTATTGAGCTGAAAGACTGCATGTAGACTCCTTGGCCAATTGGGATTCTAAACTGTAGGTTTTGTGACCCCATGACCCCAAATAGGGTCACAGGGGTCACAACCTTAAAAACCTATTTTTCTCCATTAGATGACAGTCTATGGCAAATTTATTTCTCCTTGGATATTTTAGTGTGGACTTTTTTCACTGTCTGATATTGGCGATCTAGAAAGTGTTGAATAATAATACATTTGTTTTGTAAATTTTTTAAAGGTTTTCTTGCAATAGGTAACATCAGTTTCATTTTTAGCACATCTTGCCTGTATAAAGCAAACTTGATATGATGCCTGATGAGCTACAGAGCCAATGGCTCTATTTTTAGCTCATCAGGACCGAAAGTCCAGATGGGCTTATGGCATGGCCCGTCGTCCGGCGTCCGTCCGTCGTCCGTCGTCTGTCGTCCGTCCGTCCGTCGTCCGTCCGTAAACTTTTGACACTTTCGACTTCTCCTCATGAACCATACACATTAGAGAGCTGAAATTTTGTGTACAAGTACCTTAGCATATGGAGATTCTAATTTGTAACTTTGGTGACCCTGTGACCCCAAATAGGGTCACAGGGGTCACAACTTTAAAAACCTATTTCATCTTCTTCTCCAGTTCCAGAAGGACTAGAGAGTTAAAAATGATATGTGCAGACTCCTTGGCCAATGGGGATTCTAATTTGTAACTTTGGTGACCCTGTGATCCTAAATAGGGTCACAGGGGTCACAACCTTAAATACCTATTTTCATCTTCTTCTCCAGTTCCAAAAGGAGTAGAGAGTTAAAAATTATATGTGCAGACTCCTTGGACAATGGAGATTCAAATTTGTAACTTTGGTGACCCTGTGACCCCATGTAGGGTCACAGGGGTCACAACCTTAAATACCTATTTTCATCTTCTTCTCCAGTTACAAAAGGAGTAGAGAGTTAAAAATTATATGTGCAGACTCCTTGGACAATGGAGATTCTAATTTGTAACTTTGGTGACCCTGTGACCCCAAATAGGGTCACAGGGGTCACAACCTTAAAAACCTATTTTCATCTTCTTCTCCAGTTCTAAAAGGACTAGAGAGTTAAAAACGATATGTGCAGACTCCTTGGCCAATGGGGATTCTAAATTGTAGATTTCGTGACCCCATGACCCCAAATAGGGTCACAGGGGTCACAACCTTAAAAACCAATTCTCAGCTTCTTCTCCAGTTCGAAAAGGTCTAGAGAGTTAATATTGATATGTGCAGACTCCTTGGACAATGGGGATTCTAAATTGTAACTTTGTTGACCCTGTGACCCCAAATAGGGTCACAGGGGTCACAACCTTAAACAACTATTTTCATCTTCTTCTCAAGTTCCAAAAGGTCTAGAGAGCTGAAATTATATGTGCAGACTCCTTGGCCAATGGGGATTCTAAATTGTAGATTTCGTGACCCCATGACCCCAAATAGGGTCACAGGGATCACAACCTTAAAAACTTATTTTTATCATCATCTTTAGCTCCTAAAGGTCTATTGAGCTGAAAGACTGCATGTAGACTCCCTGGCCAATTGGGATTCTAAACTGTAGGTTTTGTGACCCCATGACCCCAAATAGGGTCACAGGGGTCACAATCTTAAAAACCTATTTTCCTCCATTAGATGACAGTCTATGGCAAATTTATTTCTCCTTGGATATTTTAGTGTGGACTTCTTTCACTGTCTGATATTGGCGATCTAGAAAGTGTTGAATAATAATTCATTTGTTTTGTAATTTTTTTATAGGTTTTATTGCAAAAGGTAACATCAGTTTCATTTTTAGCTCATCTTGCCTGTATAAAGCAAACTTGATATGATGCCTGATGAGCTACAGAGCCAATGGCTCTATTTTTATTAAATTTTAAGCTTTCATCAAGTGATCACTGGCACCATATAAATTCTCTAATTTGAACTTACTAATCATAATATTATCTTAAATATGGAATATTTAAGATTGTCGTGCAAGTTGTTCTATATTTTTAAGTGTTTCTAAAAAAAATTAAGATGAAAGACAAACATAATTGATTAATTTGTTTAAAATCTTTATGGCAACTAGCTGCAAAAACCAAATCACATTAAACATGTTAAATTTTAAACAATGGTATCTCCCTTATATTCCTTTAAATACCACACATAAGGGGTCAACCAGAGTTCAGATATTCCACTATGCTGTCTAATACACATCCCAAGGGAAGCTAGCATCACAGTGTCAGCTGCTAGTCTGTTGCATAATCAACCTGACCCAATTGATATGGTAGAGCATTATGCTATATGGCCATGGCCCATGTGTATGCAATAAAAGTTATGGACTTGTATTCTCATGACAGTGATATGTTCTTTCTAAGAATAACAACTTACACAAAACTTGTCTACAATAAGCTTTGTGTTTAGCAATCTACATGATAAGTTGATGTGGAATAAATAAGCAGATGAAAATCGAAAAGGGTTTAGTAAGAAAAGTAAGAAAATTTGATTTGTCATATCTCTCTGTTGATTTGACAATGAAAAAATGTTTACCATTATAGTACTGTAGTGTTAAATAAATTGATACTTTAATGAAAGACATCTCATGGTCACTTGACATGTAAATATTATGTGAACAAAATAAACGTGTCTTATGCATTGCTGTTTATGACTTTCCTCTCAATCAGTCATTCATTTTCCTTGAAAAATCTGTACTTTTGGGATTCTCAATATCCCATGCAGCATAACCATCAGTGAAATAATCTTGAAATCATATTAATGATTCACTACAAAACAAATGTAAGTGCCCACCATCCTGTAAGTAATGAATGAGTCATTTAAATGGATACACCTAAACCAATCAAGATATCATAATGAAATTAATACGGATGCCCACATACAAGTAGCATTTTGAAGATTAAAAAGTACAAGATGGTCACCAATTCAGCCATAGATATACAAAAAAGTTATACAAAAACCTACTGCTTGTTAACTTATCATGATTATATCATTCGTGTATTAATGTTTGTTCAAGCTCTTGTCGTTTCCAAAAGAAGACTAGTATTTTAAAAGATAAAAAAATCATGATGGCAGCCATAATCAATTATATAAAAGATGGTTACATGTATAATTAAACCATTTTACCACATCATTCATTTTAAGGTGAGCTTCTGTACCCTCGGTACTTTTATTAATCACATTTGTCCAGGAGAATGTCTTCATCAACTTTTTCTCTACCAGGTATATCTCTTTCAAATTGATAATTTCCCAATGTTCTGAACCTGAGCCATCGGACATGCTGTGACTTTCGTTTTCACCCCTGCCTTGTTTCAGACATCAAAGCGCAAACTTCAGCAATCGCAGAATTTGATTCCAATATGTCAATAAGATGGTCTTTATTTCATAAAATACATAACTTTCACCATGCACTGAGCTATTAAGTATATATATGGGACACTATACAAGTGTTCCTTAGATTCTTTTGAGAAGTATATTCTTCCGATTGCAAAGGACCATGTCTGCTGCTTGTTAATTGTCCCTTAAGGTCATGCAGATTCTTGTGAATGCTCTTTCTGAAGAACAATTTCATTCAATGTCTTCAAATTTGTTATCCCTCACCACGCTTTTAGCACGAACGGGGGGATATAGTATTGGGCAGTGTCCGTTCGTACAAAATGAAATGACTCAAAATCTTTTGACTGGATTCTTTTTATTTTTATGGGCTTATGGCATGGCATGGTGTCCGGCGTCCGTCCGTCCGTAAACTTTGTGGAATTTCGACTTCTTCTCCAGAACTATAAAGCCTAGAAAGCTGAAACTTGGTGTACAGACTCCTTGACTAGTGAGGATTAAAAATTGTAGCTTTGTTGGCCCTGTGGCCCATAATAAGGGCCACAGGGGCCACACCCTTAAAAGTTATTTTCATATTCTTCTCCAGAACCACGAGGCCTAGAAAGCTTAAACTTGGTGTACAGACTCCTTGACTAGTGAGGATTAAAAATTGTAGCTTTGGTGGCCCTTTGGTCCCATAAAGGGCCACAGGGACCACACCCTAAAAACCTAATTTCATCTTTGTTCTGTCAAAAACAGATAATCCTGGCCATGGTATGGCTTCTTAAGGGGTAAAAGACTGCAAAGTAAAGAAAAATTAGGAAAATGTTACACTTAAAATAGCATAATCAAAGACCAAAGAGTTAAAAACTAAAAACAGAAAGTCACAAGTATCAATTTTAAGAGATATTTTATGTGTGCTTCCCTAGAAAATTTCTGACAAGGAGAGGTTTACTGTTGAAAGATGATATTTTAAGGCAGCTTCAATCAATGTCAAGTGTCCACACAAGTATGGCGAAATAAGTCTTCACATAAAGAACACAATGAGCTTACATTGCAAAATAAGTTTACAGTTAAAATATAATCCCAATATCCTGATATGAAATATTTCCATTTCTGTATTGATTACAAGTATCTGAAATCCCATCACATATACTTAAGTCTAGAATTTGAGACTTTGTGGCCCCTACAAATGGGGAAACCACATTGGCCACAGCAAAATTAAATATGAAGCCTGATGAGCTACAGAGCCAATGGCTCTATTTTTGCTTCATCATCATGAGAGTAAGGTCCCTATAGAGGTTCTTGACCTTGACCTTCATTTCGAAGTCATGAAGACCCTGAAATTTTACCCTTGTCATCGGGATATTTCGAGAACCATTCACTGGGATCTCTTCATAACTTACACAAACCTTATTGGGAAGGAGCCGGGCCCCAATACCTTGATGGGAGTTCGAAAATCAGAACTGCAAAATTATTCATTAAGGAGTTATTGCCCTTTTTCAGTGTTTTTGGACTCTGTTTGAGGGTGTCGTCAAAGGGGACAACTTTTCTCAGAAACTATTTAAGATAGGTTCACCGAACTTGCTGTGTCTTCATTGTATCAATTCCTTGATGGAAATCAGAACCGCAAAATTATTTTTACGGAGTTATTGCCCTTGTTTCGAGATTTTGGACTTCGAGGGAGTCGTTAAAGGGGACAACTTTTCTTAGAAACTATTTAAGATAGGTTAACCAAACTTGCTGTATGTCTTTCCGGGTATCAGTACCTTGATGGAGTTCAAAAATCAGAACCGCAAAATTATTTTTTAAGGAGTTGTTGCCCTTGTGTTGTGTTTTTGGACTCGGTTCAAGGGAGTTGTCAAAGGGGACAATTTTTCTCAGAAACTATTTAAGATAGGTTAACCAAACTTGCTGTGTGTCTTCATTGTATCAATACATTGATGGAGTTCGAAAATCAGAACCGCAAAATTACTTTTTACGGAGTTATTGCCTGTGTTTCGTGTTTTGGACTCTTGTTTGAGGATGTCCTCAAAGGGGACAACTTTTCTCAAGAACTATTTAAAATAGAATAACAACATTTGCACTGTGTCTTAAGGGTATCAGTACTTTGATGGAGTTCAAAAATGAGGTAAATGCAATTACTTACTACAGAGTTGCAGCCCATTTAGGGAAATATTTGGAGCTTTGATGAAAACTTATTTGGCGGGTGATGTTGATGACAATGTCTTCTTGTTTTCAAAGTCACCATGAGGTCTAAGTCAATACTTATCCAAAGCATTTTATAAGGAAGGGGCCAGGCCCAGTAAGTTTTATAACCTTGACATTATTTTCAAGGTCACAGTTAGGCTTTGTAAATTTCAGTATTGAAACCAGCGTTTTAGGCTTGTCAGCGGGATGTCTCAGGAACCATTCAATGGATTCTCTTCATAGTCAGCGGGATGTCTCAGGAACCATTCAATGGATTCTCTTCATAGTCAGCGGGATGTCTCAGGAACCATTCAATGGATTCTCTTCATAGTCAGCGGGATGTCTCAGGAACCATTCAATGGATAATCTTCATAGTCAGCGGGATGTCTCAGGAACCATTCAATGGATTCTCTTCATAGTCAGCGGGATGTCTCAGGAACCATTCAATGGATAATCTTCATAGTCAGCGGGATGTCTCAGGAACCATTCAATGGATAATCTTCATAGTCAGCGGGATGTCTCAGGAACCATTCAATAGATTCTCTTCATAGTCAGCGGGATGTCTCAGGAACCATTCAATGGATTCTCTTCATAAATTAAACATACTTGTCCCAGGTACATCCAAATTTGTTAACAGCATACGTAGACCCCGTTTTTTAGATAAGTGAAGGACCACTAGATATGCCTCTGCTTAAGTCTGATTAATACATTAGATATTTGCAAATATTGGTATTTAGTACTTTTCTCCCTGAAAAAATATATTTATGCGAGAAGAAAAAGGACATCAATTTTCAACTTGAGAAAAATATTCTCATGAAGACAAACTTTATTGTTTTGTATTTGCAAAAAAGATGATTAACAAAGTGACTAAGAACATATATATATATGTATATAATTATACCCTTGGATAAATGAATGTTTCTAAACTGGATCTCAACCACGCAAATGATAACTATATACAAATCAATGATTATAATCAAATGTATAATTATCACATCTGGATTTCAATAAATGAATGAAAAATCAAATTATGATATGTCATTTTGCATAGCAAGTGATCTGCATAAAACGTGCAAGGTAAAAACAAGTGTGTCAAAGTCACATCAACAAATTCTTAAACAATGTACATTTCAATAATTATTCCTCATTTGACTTTTCTCGTTGGCACTTCTCAGAAATGCATAAATTATATATCTTGAACAATCTTTTTATAATCAAGTTTTCGGAAAACAAATCACAATTCTCACCAATTTGCCCAAAAAAATTACTGTTCACCCTTAAAAGAAATAGTCAAAATCTATGTCATATCAAACTTTTTATTTTCAATTGTAAAATGGCTTCTCACCTAACTAAAGTATATGACCAAAATAATAAAATTTTAAAAGATATTTATAATTAATTGTTTTCATGACGAAATGTGATCATACAATTGTAGATTTCTGTAAAATATGTCAAACATGTTTGTAGTATATTTCAAATAATTATTGTATTAAGCTATCATCAACACATGTTAAAAATAGAGTCAGTGTTATTTTTGGATAGGCAAGCAAAGGCCTTTAAATTGTTCCGGAGCCAAATTTTGTGGTGTATTTATATGTATGCATATACATTTTCAATATAGATAATATCAAATGATATTTTTAAAAAACAATTTAAGCAACCGTCAGTCATGAAATATAAGCATTGATATTGTCTGACATTTTTGACTCCAGCAAATTTTCTACCTGGGATTCAATGTTTTTTCTGGCATTAATACAATACAAAGAGGCATTGTTTTCAGGGACTTCGAGCAAAATGTATATTTATAACTTATAAATAATTTTAAAATATCACAATTCATAATTCTCAAAAACTTCCACAACCATGTTTGAGACCAATATGAATATTGATAAACATCATAATCAAATAAAATATTAAAATAATCAACAATATTTGCACAATATACAAAATATTTTGTGGTTTACAAGTGGACAACCATGAAAATGGACAAAGATTTATTCAAATTGAACATCATTTGGTGCAAAGGAATATCTACATACAATTTGTATATGAAGATGGGCTTAATATAAGGAAGCACAGATTAAAGTAGCAAGATTAATTGATTAAACTGAAGTTGAAAAGTTTATATTATGATTATCCTGCCTGGGATTAATTTATGAATTAAAGTTGCAAGATTTTATTATAGAATTAAACATTGAAAGGATTTCTAGAAGATCGAATTTGGATATAGGGCCAAAGCTCATCAGGTTTTGCATGACTTGTGATTCCTTTAATAGGCTGCTTAATTAACTAATGTTTCTTCGGTTGAAAAGTTAATTATGATTACTAAACAAATTATTGAAGATTGAACAAGATACATAAAGAGCCATTGATGCTGTAGCTCATCAAACATGCAAGACTTTCAATTAAAAAATTAGATACTTGGGATACAATAAATTATCACAGAATTACAATTATAATCTGCTGATAAAGGTATACCGTTTTCTTAACTAAAATGATATTCTTAAATCCTTGCAAAGAGTAATACCTCATTGATATCATATTATGACCCAAAACAACATCTATTCATAAATTCCTCACAAAATCTTCTGTATTGTGTGAAAATCATTTTAAAATCCAAAAACAAATATTAAACAGAGAAAATATACTGACGGTTGTGCCCCGATGAGCTACAGAGCAAAAGGCTCTTATTGACTATGTGTGACCAAGGTAAATTTCTAATCTATAACAGCCATTGGTTAAGGTGCCTCAGAAATATTGAAGCTCTGGCCAGTTGTTTTTAACTAGAGGTCTAAAATGAAGAAGTTAAACTGTATTCGACGTAATAAGCGCCCTAACCCTATTATGAAGCACACCCTAACGGTGTTCTTAATTAAAAAAACATTAAGCCCCTCTCCAGGCTTACCTTACATGACAAAGCTATGAAATAGTGCAGAAAAATGATTTGGAGACTTGATTTCAGTCCTTCTCGTTAATCACGGTCACTTTTTGCTAAAAATTATATGTAGATCGAGAATATACAAACATTTTTATCATTTGACAGAATGATTAAGATATTTTAATATGCGGCCACTTTTTCCAATTTTTTAACCGCCCAGGGCGCTTACCGTATATTTCAATGTATACGGCAACCTCGTACATAAGGCGACCCCCTATCTCAGCCCCCCAAATTGCTGCCAAAATCATATATCTCATTAATAAGGCGACCCCCCTTCTAGCAGGTTGCTGAAACAGTCGACATGACAGACAACGTGTTGACAAGATTGCGTACGGGTAAATTTAGGTCGGTAATTTTTAAGTAAAATGTCATGTGTAATTAAAAAATAAATAAGTTACTTACGGTGTTTGCTTTTTTATTCATTGATTTATCATTTGCTTCTGATAGGTCGAATACGGTTGCCACCCATTTGACCTTGCAAGACAATGAGATAAAATATTTTATAAACAAAACTATACTATTTGCATGATTTAAATGAGATCATTAAGTGCTTTTTAAGGAATAGAAAATTTGACTAGATGTATATTTTCACAGATGATTGTGGTGATATATAAATAATCTTCTGGAGATTTGAACATTAATGTGGTTGGTAAAGTATGTACAAAGATATTCTATTACAATCCAAATAAATCTTGATATAATGAAACCAGTACTTGGCACTTAAAGGGGCAGTAGCACGTTTTTTGATAATTTTATATTTTAAATATTTCACTGATAATTGTAAGTTTATGCTATATGTACTATTTTGACAGAGCCAAAAATCTCATTACACAAATCAATCATCCATAGTCAGAGGACAAATTATGAAGATTAACATAAAATCCATTGGCGGCCATTTTTGTGTGAACACCTTTAATTCATTTTGTGTAAGAAAATGGAATCGCATGGCTAAACTTTACGTTATATTTTTGAATTATTACTGCTTCAATTAGTTTAAGGACATTGTCTTTCAATTGGAACCATTAGTTTTCATTTTCCTGACATCAACTTATAGTCCCCCTAAAAACGTGCTACTGCCCCTTTAAACATCTTCAAAGCATTACATGATATTCAAGTTTAAACAAAAGCATCTTATAACAAGAGAAACACAAGGAAATATAGCATTACAGGCACTGTAGCATATTTCCTTCATGAAATAAAAGGAAAAAAAATATAAGACAATATTTATTCAATATATTTTATGGAGGTACCACGTTTCTGTTAAAACTTCATGACCCCAAATTATTTAAAGGTGTTCACACGAGAATGGTTGACTACAGTTTTTGCTTGTTTTGTGACACTTTGGATTATCAGAGTGAGTAAACAGATGATTTACCATCTTTAGAAATTATATTAATACAGAAAAGGAACATTTGGGGAAAAAAACAGTCAGAACCTGTAGAAAAATGTGTTTTGTCATAAATAATTCAGAAAGGGAAAATTTTGAATATTAAGACATAGAAAATATGCTACAATACCTTTAAGGAAAATAAAGCCCTTGAGGATATAAGTTGTGAACATGAAAAGGCATTTTAATGCATAATTGTCATGTTGACCTTGCACAAAAACCTATGAAGGTCACAAGGAAAGATAACTCTGGTTTCTTGTAAGGAAGACTGAGAGTTATCTAGTTGTCTTCAATCTTGAGATTTTCTATTTTTAGCATTCCATGCTTAGATTCAGCTCTGTATTTGGCTAAGTCCTTTCTTGTTACCATTCCGAGTGGCTGAAAAAGAGGTTTTGAAAAATTAATTTTTTTAAAAACCTGAATTTGGCATATCATCTGTTTCAGGTTAAAAACGATGTAGTCAATCTTGTCTTGGGAGATTTTATCACTTTAGACATGATCTTCCTTATAGTGAAAGCTTGATAAGTTATTCATATCTTACCATGCCCAACAATATTTTAAGGAAAATATATAAATGTTCCTAGGATAGGACGGTGTTATCGATGCAATAAAGCTATCTGATAAACTTGGTATCTGATTGCCTCAAAATCTGATAAAGATGCAAATTAGGTCAAAACACGAACTATTTTCTCAAAACTCCATGCATGTCATGCGAGTCCTAAAACGGTCACTAACCATTGATAACGTCGTCGGGAGTTTTCAGGTTTTGTGTTTCTATCGAATAAGATATCGTACAAAATCCGTCAGGGTAAACTTATCACGCATTCGGACTTTAGAAATCATAGCTTGGTTTTCCAAGCATTTCAAGTTGTTTTCATCGTTGGTTTAAAAAATATAACGATATGCAGCTAACAATATCGAAAAGAAAAATGTGCTTCTATTTTCGTGAATAACATAGGCATAGATCGCTTTGACCGTGTCGGTTACCAACTTATCAGCAAAAACAAATCATATTCTAGTGGTAGTACAGATTATCTAGTAGCGGAGTAACAAACGCAACAACCTCACCTTCGCAAATAGTCGGCGTTTCGTCTAAGGATACCGTAACTGAACTAGCGTAACAACAATGACAATGCAGCTTTTCAAAATGCAGTTAGAGTTACTTCCCCTGTTGTAGCGACGTTGACAAGTGGTTCTTACACATTTTGTGTTATAAAAAGATACAATGTTTACTCGTGCACTCGGAATCAGACTGAAAATGTCGATAGATTGTAGAAGACGTTTCTAACACTGTGAAAAAAAAATTTCATGAAGGAATATTTCTAGACTGTTCACAACTATACATCGCCGACAATATGACCTTCACCTTGGTTTATTGTGAAAGCAATTACTCCGGGAAATCTAGGTCAAACATATTTTTAGAAGGAATCATATTTTCGTTTAAACCCGTTTATTTCTAAATGACATTATATGATAAAGAAATTATTAACCTCGTGTGTTTCCCTATCATTAATATCATATAATAGGAATAAAAATATATGTATTATGCTCGCCAAAGGCTCGCATAATACAAATTTTATTCCTATTATATGATATTAATGATACGGAAACACACGAGGTTAATAATCTCTATGTCATTTTAATGAAATGCCAGAGTTTCTGTCCGGCCAATTTACATAATTAGCTGATGCTTTTCATGGACATGTATTATGTAATGCAATTAATTATCATTACCCATTGAATAACATTCTCAGATTTATTTGCTTATCCAGTGAAAAACTTGTTAAGGGCGGCAACAGCACAGAAATGTTCATCAGGTTTAATAATCCAAACAAAATTTTTTTAATCTTGCTGTTTCTATTGCTCTATTCTAAAGAGGACAAGTTGTAAGTTTCCTATATATATATACCGGTAAGGATGGGCGGTATTATCGATACATCAGTATATTGCAATACAGGAACAAGGTGATACGAATCAGTATACACTTCTAAAAATATCCAATATATCGTAAAACAAGCTATTTCCATCTAAAATTGCTAAAAGACACAAATAAAACACTATTGACAGAAACTTTTTACCAAAGTATGAAGTTGTGTTATGAAAATAACTCAAATATGCATACAGATCATTAACAGTGATTAAAATATTTCCCTTTCCAAAACGACTCATAGCTGAGCAAAGATGATCGTTCTTAATGCTCATATTTAGACAAGATGTCATGCAAATTCTTGAATTGAAGAAATACCAATATATTTCCATACGTATATATATGCTTACATGAATACAGAAATGAGGAATGATACCCATTCTTATATGCCGATATAATGAATAATTCTGACTGCCTACCTCGTTGCTGTCATTTACTACCAGTAGATGTCTCAAACCAAGACCGCGGAATATCTTGAAAACTCGCGGAAGGGAAAATTCCTGAAAATAAAATCCTCAATTATGAATTGTACTTATGTTATTATTTCTATTAAACCACAGGAAGAATATAACTAAGAATTGCCATCTATAATTGTTACAAATTAGAATTATCTTAAGATCTAAGTATCCAAATTATAAGGTGATGAACTGAAAATAAAATCCTTAACTATAAATTGTACTTACATTTCATTTTCTATTCATTCAAATCTTTTATTTCAAGTTTCATAGTAAACAGTTCTCAAAACATTAACATCATGTGGATAAATTGATGTATCTTAAGTTTGGTCACTAAATAAATTTATCTTCTAAATGGATTTATTTTTAAAGTTGAGTTGAAAATGATATTCTCAATTATTAATTCTACTAACATTAAATACCTACCTGGTAGTCAAATATTTTTTTCACAAGTTACACACTAAGAAATCTACTCAACATTGTCATCTAGAATATTTACTAAATAGAGTCACTCTCGGAAGTATACTTCCAAAGGAGTTGAGTTGAAAATGAAATTCTCAACTTTGATTGTACTTACAGTCTATAAATATTATATTAAGAAACCTTTTCAAGCTCTACAGTAAGAATTGAACTAAACATTGACATCTTGTATACTTAAATGGATTTATTTTCAGATGTGTCGTCACTAATGTATTCCTTTTCTGATTGCTTATTATGATTGCAAAATTTGAAAAATGCCAAAACAATCAAAATGGCGAAAAATAACCAAACATTTGTGAAAACTCACCGGGCCGACTGTGTACGGCGTCCTATTCATATATGGCCTGAGGTCCACAAAATAATCCCTCTCTTCCTCAGCAATATTGGCTTCAATCTCCTGAAATAGGGAATGTTTATGTTGTTTCTTATATTCTCAAAACTGAAGCAAGGCAAATTATATGCATGCCAGGAAAATAGTTCAACATCAACAGCTTACATCAGAAACATGCGACAAAGGTGGGCGCATTCAGACAGAGATATCCTGACTGCTTCGAACCCCGATAACGACAATATTTTTATGCCCCAGCCATATGTGGCAGGGGCATATTGGATTACCCTCGGTTGTCCGTATGTCCGTCCGTCCGTCCGTCCGTCTCTTTGTAACCACTCTATACAGGGTATTGTTTATCCGCTTCTCCTCAAATACCATTCAACAGATTTAATTGAAATCGCACACATGGCTTTGAGGCATCCTAAGGGTGTGCACCTCATATTTTGTTTTTCAAGTTTTGAATGTTTTTCAAATTTCTGACATGTTGAACTTAATTGAATTTTTTTGCAAGTGAAACCTCATAGTAGTGTGATAGGGGGTGTTTTTGATCCACTTCTCCTCAAAAACCGTTCAATGGATTTAATTGAAATTGCACACATGGCTTAAAGGCATCCTAAGGGTGTGCATCTCATAGTTTGTTTTTCAATTTTTGAATTTTTTTCAAATTTCTGTCATGGTGAACTTAGGTGAATTTTTGTGCAAGTGAAAGCTCATAGTAGTGTGATAGGGGTTGTTTTTGATCCACTTCTCCTCAAAAACCGTTCAATGGATTTAATTGAAATCGCACACATGGCTTATAGGCATCCTAAGGGTGTGCATCTCATAGTTTGTTTTTCAATTTTTGAATTTTTTTCAAATTTCTGTCATGGTGAACTTAGGTGAATTTTTGTGCAAGTGAAAGCTCATAGTAGTGTGATAGGGGTTGTTGTTTATCCACTTCTCCTCAAAAAGTACTGGATAGACTGCACTATTCTTCCAAACATGCTTTATAGGTTTCCTAAAGGTGTGCACCTTATATTATGTTTTGGGAATATTTAATTTTCTACATTTAATGGATGTTTGAACTTAAATAAAGCTAAAGATGTGCATCTCTTTTTAAATTCTATGGTTGAAAACATTGAGAGCTTTTTTATTAGCTGGGACATCTCTGTCCCATGGACACTTATTTTCTAGTTGGTACTTATGCCTCGGATCTCGGTCGATAATAATCAGACTGTGAACACGATCAACGTTGGCAGACTTTGTGAAGAGGGTCTCCGTGGAGTAAATATGTTATTTTATTCCTCAGATTTTAATCAGATTGAAAGATCACTCAAGCCAGCCCAGGTACTCACCTCTATCTTGGTGAGTTCTACAGGGAATGGATCATCAAAGTCCTTCATCTTCACATCACCTGGCGGCAACATCCCTTCCGGTGCAAACACCTGCAACAGTGGAATAACAAATCTTTATATGCAATGTTATCATTTACATTCTGCCTATATTTACCTTCCTTTACAAATTCAGCTGCTTATATTGCTTAAGTGAAGTTATCTCCAAATCACTCACTCACTCTTTAAGAATTCCTTTAGGATATGTAACATCTTGTGTTGAATAACATGTACATCTCAGTAAGGGAAGTTAAGGGCTGGAGTCAGAGTGAGAGATCTTATTAGTTAAATAAACCCTATATCTGGCTACAGTGGAGATAATCTATATAAGTACCCCTCCCCCCCCTCAAGTCAATGAAAACAATGTTATACAGTAGAACACGGATATAGCAAACAATCGGATATAGTGAACAAATGTTCAAGTCCCGTCCCTGTATATTATCATTGAAATTATATGCGTATAGTGAACACCGGATATAGCGAACTAAATTCTTTGGTCCCTTGGAGTTTGTTATATCCGTAGTCTACTGTATAATAACAATACAACCCCCCCCCCTGACAATTTCTAAATCGGAACCCCCCCCCCCCAAAAATCATGGATCCGCCACTGAAAATAGTTGCATCAGAAAAACAACTGTAGAAGAAAAATCGTATCTAAAGCAAAAACTGCTCATAGCCATCCAAGTGTGAACACCTCTCTATCATTTTTCACTCTTGTGTTATGGAAATTGATGCCCTTAGGTTCACCTAACTTTGTTTATAAATGTATTTTATTGGCCAAATTGATTCCCAGGCTCTCGTAAGCATTTTTGTTTAATTTCTGCGAGATATCCCTATTTCTGTATACGAAAACATGGTACAGTACCCCCATCCTACATCAGCGTATATGTCTCTGCGTTATGCTACAACCTATCCCCTGATATCCTGCTACAGTATTCAGCCGTATCAATATAAATAGCAAACCAATCAAATGATGTCCTTTCAATAAAATACAAACTAGGTATGTCACAACAATAAGGACAATGTTTATGGATGAACAACTTCCGTAGGCAACGTTCGACATAGATTCTAATGTCATTGTCAAGCAAGGTACGTCACGCTTGTGAACAATTACAAATTAAAAAGGTCACTGATGGCCGTAAATCGAGCCCACAGTAGGCTAGACATTGAAAAGGAATGTGACACAAACTTACCTTTTTACGAAGCAGTGTCAAGAGCTGATCTTGCAGTATTAAACCTTTTAATTTTCCATGGCGTGGATTCTGAAAATATAGATCAAATATTATTTTAAAGTTGATATAGATTATCATACATGTTATTTGTAAAGTGTTTTTTGGTAAAGAAAATGAAAATATATATTGAAAGTTAATTTTCATACTAAAGTTTGTTATTGCATGACTCAAATTCAAAGGTTTCAAAATAAAAGCCTTAGTAGCTATAAGGGGTTATAAAGTTTATTACTCATCTAGTTGAAAATAAGCAGTGAGCACATGGACACTTTTCCCCAGCAACGCTTGTTGCATACGAGTTCCTGTAATTTTTCGCTTGTGACGCAAAAGCACCATGCACTGTTCGTGACGTCACTGTAGCTTACTGATGCAAGTGAAACAACCTGTTTCCTGGATATTTTTTAGAGGTTAATAAAGAAATTATTACCCGAGGAAGTGTTTTTTGATTTTTACAAAATTTGTACAAATTTTCGCATAACACTCGCTCTCTCTCAGGTAATACAAATATTCATTCTCGTTTTGTAAAAGTCATATGACACACTTCCTTGGGTAATAATCTCTATATGTTTTGTGTATGCCCTTTAACCCTTTGAACATTAAATTCCAGTCATAATTTTTCTTTGTGTTTGATAGAAATTATTGAATTTAAAGATATACCTTATAAGGAATATTTCATTCCTTGTTTTGATATAAAAGATTGCACATATTTCTGTTCAGCCCGGTTTTAAAGTATGAGGTGAGGTGATATCGGGTTTATCATCGCTTTCAAGAGTATTTCACTTATATCGCGGCTGCTAGTATTATTGCAGGGAGAAAGCTCGCAACACTAATGTGGCTATTATTGTGGTGAAACTTGCAAGCATCGGCTGGAACATGTGTGGTTCTAAGGGTACTCATAATGCACAGCAAATTAAGTCATGTATCGTTACTTACCTTTGGGTCTGGTTCAATGACGGGGAAGCCACTGAAAGTCTCCGTGGCGAGGACATCGATGATTGTGCCGACAGTTTCACGGGGCTGGAATGATAGCACTGGTTGGCTCATCACTTCACTGTCAACAAACAAAGTGACAAAGTAATAAACAAAGTGACGAACAAAATGATAAACAAAGTGATAAAAATAGAATAATAATATAAATAAGATAAAAAATATAAATTTGCCATGTTGCATCATGAAGGCATCATATCTAATTTTTCTCTTCTAAGGGAACACAGAGCCACCAAACCTATCAATCTAGTCAAGGAGTCTGTACACAAGGTATCAGTTTTCTACACCTTTTGGTGGAGAAGAAGACGAAAATAGGTTTTTAGGGCGTGGCCCATGTGACCCTTTAATAGGGGTCACAGGGTCACCAAAGTTACAATCTTTAATCCTCACTAGTCAATAAGTCTGTACACAAGATTTAAGCTTTCTACACCTTTTGGTTCTGGAGAAGAAGTTGAAAATGCACAATTGGAGTGGGGTAGGGGCAATCCTAAAGTAACAATATTTTGAGCACCGTGGAATAAGGTACAACCTGATGAAAGTTCAGCCTTTTGGGATTCAGTTGAAAATTTGAAGTGTCATAAACCCATTAGGCCTTTCAGGTACGATGAGATAAAAAGTTACTCCAATACAAATTATCACTTGTAGTCTCTCAAATAACAGAACAATTTAAGAGTGCCAAAATGCACAAATAATTTACTACTGCGCGCCAGATTCTTAATATACATTTTAGTAGTTTTGCCTATCTATTTAACATGTCAACCAGATATAACCAGATATGGAAACCTGGAACAGTCTTGAAAGTTCAAAAATGCAATTGAGTCAAGAAACTATTTCCAAACAGGGAAGAGATCCTAGATTGTTGACTCTTTTCATCTTATTTTTATGTTATATCTTTAAAGATAGGTATCAAACTTATATGTATAATAAGAGTTTGGAGCCTAAGTCTAAGAACCAGTTCCAACCCACCTGGCTTTGACATGATCACAGAATGGGGGCGGTTCCGACACAAGCAGGGGGATTCCGCTCACTTCCACATTCATGTCATACAAACCCTGAAACAGGTAAGATTGTTGTCAAAAAACTAGAACTGAATTAAAGTCATTGTCGCAGTTGCTCAAGGCAAATATATATTGCATGCCAAGATGGCCAGTTACGTCAATATTGATGCAATAAATTTAAATTATTTTTCATCCGATAGTTCACTGCTCTCCCCTACAAAATGCAAATAATAATTTATAATCAAAAGTAAACTTAACAATTACTTCATATGATAACAAGAGACATCAGAAGATCACATTACAGACGGGACCCTGTAAATCAGAACATTAACTTAAAGATCACACATCACAAGTTTACAAGAAGACAGAATACAAATTCCAAAAGGCACATACAGAACGAACCGGTTAGATAAAAAGCTGCTCACACTAAAATGGCCACAAACAGTTTTCCCTTGATACTTGATAACTTCTTCTATCCAGATAATCAGGGTGAGTTATGAGATGTTTAACCTTTGGTTAGAGTAATTTTTAATTGGGGAAAATTTGCATAAATTTTCTTAAATCGTGCTACTGCCCCTTTAATCGAAGCCGGGTACCAAGATGGTACTCACAGTGGTGAAGAAATCTCCGACCCACTTTGATATCATGAGAGCAAGCATGATACAAAGGCCGAAGGATATGTCGCCGGTACATTCCACGATTATCACAGTGAGGCTGATCGTTGTTCGTAATATTCCACCAAGCTGCGCGGCAGCCCCTATCAAGGCATACTTCCCAACGTCCTTTGCCTGTGAAACAAAACTTTTTATTAGAAATGTAAAAGTTTGATTTTCATAAAAATAATTCTATTAAATTTATTTTTAACGCAATTTTATTGATTTTGTTCCTTTTTAAGCAAGGAATATATTTTCACATGTATTAAAAAATAACTTAGATATTTAGATCTATTGTCTATTAGTGACTTATTCTTTCAATGCAATTTGGAACAAAATCAAACTTTTTTTTCCAAATTTACATTGTATAAAAGGTTGTTTTTTCCTTAAAATAAACACCTGAATAAGAAACTTAGTATATTTTTTGTAGTATTGTTTTTGTGCATATTCAAGTGAAATCACAAAACTCATTCTTTGCTCAGAAAAAAACCAAATCTAATATTACAGTTACTTAATTTAGTTCTTTTTCTTAGTAAAGTTATGCTGAGTAGCACATTTAATATAGCTTTTGACACATACTAATGAAATGCTAAAACATAAATTCTTTCTAACTTTTCACCATATCTATTTGCTTCACGTAGCATTCATCAATTAGTAAGCATTAAGCAAAAATGTTAAAGTCATCCAACGCAAAGAATAAGCAGAGGCAAAAACCATCTCCCGGTTGCAGACAAGATAAAACAAGGATATCTCAAATCTAACACGATCCACAAGGTCATGATAAAATTCACATGTACAGAAAAAAAATAAAATAAAATTTGATTGATGCATGTGCATTGTTTGACAAAGGAAATATTTTTGTAACTTGTATTTGTTGGATGAAAGCTTTGTTTTTATCTGTGTCTTTATGAGGTTAAAAAAATATATATTCATAAGTATATAATTGAATTTCATCATTAAACTGCCATTGTTTTTTTTTTTGACAAGTGTCTTGTCTTTCCAAGAATATCAAATATCCAAACTAATATTTTGAATTCAATAAAAACAAATGCTAAACACAAATTTTAAAATTTTAACTCTATAATTTTTAAATAATTTTTAAAAAGTAGGTTAAATTTTTTTTATCAACCAATGAAAGTTTTATGGAAAAATCTAAATTTCTTTTAAATATTTCCTTTGAAGTTTCTAATCTACTGAATCACAAACTGAAAGAAAAGACATTAACAAACTCATGTTAAAAACTCATTTTCATATAAATCACAAGTATCATGTTATTGCCGATAAGACGTCACCTCTCACAACACACAATTATACTTACCTGGTTTTTGCCTTTCTTTATAGCCATGCCAGTTGCATTGGCTAATATACTCTGATTTGCCAAAAGGAAATACCATCATTTAATAAACTACAAATTAAATCAAAAGTTCTGTAAACAAAATTAAAGACAACCATAAATAATTTTTAAGTGTTCGTTTCGGGAATTATTCAGAAAAGTTTTGTCCTCTTTTTGTTTGAATCAAGCTGTGATTTGACATATTGGCTAAGATGCGCTAAACACCTACTTTCATAGTCACCTATTCATTAACCTTTCAGGAATTTTTGGCAATGATTTATTTGATGATGATGATGATGATGATGTATATAAAGAGAATTTCACCCAAGTGTCTTCTGATATCAAATATATCAACACAAGTTGATAAAAGTAACAAATATCTGAGGCTTTCTGAGGATATTTTACTTTTATCACAGAGTGTTGATATATTTCATATCATATAGTGAGAGATGCTCAATCCATCATCCAAAATCATTTTTCATCACATTAGAATGAAAAAATGTACATCTTTGAACACTGCATAGACCTAAAACTCCAAAACCAGTGATATCATAGCATTGTGATGTCATTGTGTTAATGATGTCATAGTTCTGATGTTGTTGTTATTATGACATCATAGCATTTTGATGTCATTACTGCCAATTTAAAATGTTTGTAATGTCATGTATTTTCTGATTACAGGGCATTGTTCAGAATCTACTGTCAAAGTGATATCTTCTAGAGATATTGCTTGATCTTCCACAAGTGATATCTCCTGTGGAACACAGTTTTGGATGAGAAGTCTATCAAACCTGTCACTTGTTTTATTAAAGCACAAAACCTGCATTTTTGTTCAATAGAAAAAAAATAAGAAAAAAAATGAAACATGGACCATTTAATAATTGTAACCTAGATCTATTTTTTCATATTTCTTCATATTTGTCTGATTATATTTTGGTTTCAAATGTTTTTTTAGTGTTTTTATTGACCGGAATCTATAACTGATTTTCAAAAGGGTGGGAGGATGGGTCCGGACCCCATAAACCACACTACCCTTCATCCGCCACTGATTGGAAGAACATACCAGTAATGTTCTCACTATGTTGGTACTGTTATATTGGTTAAACTGAAGTAATGTGTAAATACTTAAAATGATACTTGATGCATGATTTACGCCCTTTACTTGCATGGGAATTAATCAGTTTGATTCAACTATTTGCAAAATTTTGCTGTAAGAAGTTATCTTTTTAAGTCTTTTAACTTACAGACACTATAAACAACATATAAGAGAGAAGTAACATTTCTATAAATTAAACTTATAACTGTCAAAGAAAATATGATACGACATAATGCAAAATTGGTATGCAGTTTCAATATTAGATTCAATAACAACATCACTAATACAAAATAAAGAGTACATCTTACTTACAAAATGCAATTTGTATAACAGTTTTGGACTAAGGGGAGATAAAGCTATGAAAACAACAAGTGCATGCCACTAAATCTGGTTTCCATGGAGACATATAGTCACCTGATTTTCTGGACTCTGAAAGAATATGTCTTAAAATAACTAACTTGTAAAATATGAATTTTTTCCTGTAAAATCTATATCATGTTTTCCTATTTAATTTTTACATATACCATGTATTCCTATTCTTTTCATCTGGCGTACATATCAGATAAACTGTATCTCTGGTTAAATGAAAACATATTTTTCTTATTTAGGAACTTATGGTACCTAGAAAATAAGTCTATTTTGAAGGCAATATTTCTAAAATTGTAAGGTCTTGAATGCATATCAGTTAATCATAGCATAAGTAAATGAATGTAAATAGAAAAAAACCCACTCAATTTAATTGATGTCAAATCAGCAAACAATGCAATAAATGAAATCAACAAAAATGAGATAAGGAAATTGACTAAAATTACGAAAAAGTGCATATTCAAGCAAATTAGTGATTAAATGCAGAAATCTTTTTATCAGCTGAAGTTACCTTAAAATGTCTTTGTTACTCTCTTAACGAAAATAATTTAAAAACAAAAAGTAAATAAGAGTCATCAGTAGATGGCATATCCCAGCAGTCCCAAATAAATTAAAATATCTAACTTAAAATTATGTAAGATTAATAGAAAGGACAAAATCATTTTCATAACATTACTGGTAAAATGAATTTCAATGTGCTTGGTCTAATATTTTAGGAGTTTTGCTCCGGAAAGAAGAAATTGAAAACCAAAAAGGCAAACTACACATGTTGAATGATCCATAAACTAAGTTTCAAAGAGCTTGGTCAAATCCTTTTGGACTTATTAAAAGATACCTTTCCAAGGAAAACTTAGGAAAAAATTGAAGAAGTTGAAAATTCCAAAAGGTACAACTACACATGTTGAATGATCCATATACCAAGTTTCATTGAGCTAGGTCATATAATTTTCTAGTTTTGCTCCTTTTACGAAATGATTACTGATGTACGGACGGACAGGGTGATGACTTTATCCAATGGTATTACATACTGTTGAGATAAAAAGGAAATTCAGAAACCATGCAACATGCAAAAATAAGTATGAAATCGGTTGCAATAAATTGTTATTAATGTCTTCTTTGAGAATATATAGAGGATGTTTGCAGTTCCTGTCAATAACATTAAAACAGTAAAATCTATTATTGTATCATTTTGGCAAGGCTAATCTTAACGCTCTCTCAAAGTCAAGGATCTGACAAATCTACTTAACTAACAAAGGCATTTAGAAAATATGAATGGATTTTGATGAGACGGGCTAGTGTAAAAATATTACAATCCGATGCAGTCTATCATCAATTGCTTGTGTTACCACATATCTTATACGGTAGAATTGCACTAGTCCAGATAAATACTTTTTTAATTACTCAATATTTTCAAAATAACAAGTTCAAAATTTCTTCTACAAAAAGAATGTAAAAAAATTATTGGGTCACTGAACTGCTTTAAAAGTTAACAGCCTTATTAAAAAAATTCTGCTTACAGCAAATTATACTATTTCTTAACAATTTTCAGTTCATTAATAAAGCCCCATCTTCCTAGACAAAGCCTAAAACGCCAGTTTCCGAACTGTGAGTTTTATGACTTGCTGCTGACCCTTGAATTTTCTGTGCTTGCTCTCTAGCTTACTATGAGAGAAAGCAACAGTCCAATCAGAAAGTAACTGGAGGTTGCTAACAATCACCTGTAGGGGCGCTGATATAAGCACAGAAAGGTCTGCAGCAAGGCATCATTAAAAACTGACAGTTCGGAAACTGTTGTTTTCGACTTTGCTTAGGAAGATGAAAAAGCCCATGCTCTCAATGAATAAACTTTAAATCATGTCGAATGCATTTCAATACATATACATGGGTGTGAAGCGAGTATATATGCATCAAGACATTTAAAAAATATATTTGTTGATTATTTATGAATGAATTTTTCTATTGTTAAGTATTCAACAACCATCATATAAACATACAAAATGCCATTTCTAAAACCTTCAACAAATATCACAAGCTGTTCACAAAAGCAACCTCTCTACCCAAAGCAACCAAAAGCACCATAAAGCCAAACTTACATTAGGATTTATCTATAGATGTTATTTATCTACCAATTCATTTCATAAAAGTCAGTTTTGTTGTCCACACATTCCACATAATCCAACTTTTGTTTTCTTTTGATTAACTATAGGCACATTCTTGAAACATCAATGAAAACTGGTATTATGATAATAATATTGAGTATTTGTATAGCGCTATATCCATACACAAGGTGCATCCTCAAAGCGCATAAATGTTGAAATGGATAAATTGACAAAAATATGTAAAGACTACAAATGGGTTAACACAAAATTTCCCTGAATACAATGTACTATTGTAAAGCAGAATTTTATAGAAGGACTCTCACTTGTTAAGTGTTATGAATACATCAATTTGCAGAATAAAAATCTAAAAAAATTATACTTAATAACATGTGCAAAATTATATGTAGATATTTCAATTTGTTTTGGATAAAATAATTTATAAAAATATCAAAATAAATGCATTTGGTTTTAAGTCATTTGGACATGCACATCTAAATGAAAATAATTATTTTATTTCTAACCAGTTTTCATTGGAAATACAGTGAGACACATAGTATGTATACCAGCAATTTTCAAGCAATTTACAACATACCTGGGGTCTAATATGGTCTGATGTTGTAGCCCAAACCTAAAAAAATCTCTTCCTTAAATTTCTAATTTGAAAAATACAGAACCAAAAGTGGCCTATTATTTTCTTTGAAAACTTCAATTTTCAAAACTAACTCAGCACAAATGTATACAAAACTTATAGAAAAATATTAATTATGCTGCCTATGCATTTTTTCCTGATAAAACCTTGAGTTTTTGTTATAACTCATGTTAGATTGTTATTTAATTATAATAACTCATGAAATATTAATAGTTAATCATAACTCAATATAACTTAATTATAACTCATGTAATATTGTTAGTTATAATTTTGCATTGTTATTTGCCAGTTGTGGAATGTAACTAAAATAACTATTTGTAGGCTTTTAAGGTTATTTTAACCAATTTAATGAAACAATGCTAGCGATTGAATTCTATTTTTTTTTTATCTAGCTATGCTACATCAAAACACTTCAATGCCATTAATATCTTCTTTTTTTTCCCTAGACCTGACTTAGTTACAGAATAAATTTATTTAAAAAAAACTCTAAATTTTTGTTACTCACTTGATCAGGAAACATCTCAACGACGCCCAAACCCACCAATCGTCCCCAAGCGGCGCCGATAGCAAGAGACGGAATAAAGACTCCACTAGATACACTCAACCCATACGTCCAAACTCCCAGCAGGAAAAACACAACGATGAACACAACAAGGGAGACTACTCCGTAAGACTCTGAAAGTAAAACAACCACTAGTAGGTCCCTTGGCCAAAATTTGCAAAACATTCTTATCACTATGATTATTAAAAGATGAAATGGGACAATTCTTGGATGATGATGATGACTTTTAAGCTCCATTTCTTTACAAAAATCAAATCTAACATTGAGGTCAAAAGAAGCAAGATTTTGGTTACTTCAAGTTTGTTTTTTTTAAACATAGAAAAAGCAATGAGAACGAATGATGCCACTAATATCATTATAATGGAAAAGTGATAAATGAAAGAAATTATTGTCACTAGGACAAATTATGTTACAGTATTCAACGTTATAAGTGCCCTTTCCCTAAAGCGCCCCTAACAGAGTTTTTAACTACAAAAACATTAAGGGCCCTCTCTCCAGGTTTACCTTACATGACAAACCTATGAAATTGTACATAAACTTTAGAGACTTGATTTCGTCCTCCTCTTTAATTGCTGTAATTGGAATTGTAACTTTTCTAAAAAAAAAAATTCTGTAGGTCGAGAATTGCAAAAATGTTATCATTTGACTTAGGATTAAGACATTTAAATAAGCGCTTCCTTTTTCCAATTTTTTAACCCCCCGGGGCACTTGATAGGTCAATTACGGTATGCCCAACTCGAACGCAAGTAGCATCAATTTGTGGAAAAGTCCTGTATAAAGTCATTACTATAAAGTTTACCTTATAATCATTTGACTTAAAGACATGCTTATTTTGAACCATCGCAAGACGAAGAGTACCAATTTAGAAAAAGATTAGAGCCAGTGGCTCTGTAGCTCATCAGGCTTCATATCAATTTTGCTTTAGGGTGTGGCAATTGTGGTTCCCCCCTTAGTAGGGACCCACAGGGTCACCAAATGTAAAATTTAGAATACTCATAACTAATTAAAGAGTCTTTATAAAATGTTTAAATGGATTAAAAGTTGAAAATAGGTCTTAAGGGTGTGGCCCTTATTATGGGCCACAGGGCCACCAAAGGTATAAATAATAATCCTCACTATTCAAGGAATCTGTATACAAAGTTTCAGCTTTTTAGGCCTTAAGTTGAAAATGCACAACGTTTACGGACAGACTGATGGATGGACGCTGGACACCATGCCATGCCATAAGCCCACAGGCCAGATGAGGTAAAAAGGTCTGGGAGCGCAATTTCTTCAACACCTAGGTCCCCATTATGGTCCAGGCACCTTTTAGAAGCCTGGGAAGGGAACGTTAACGAATGGGAGTTAAGGTCAACCTTAGAAGCGGTGGCATGTGAGCTAGAGTAGATGTGTGAAAAGTGGAATTATTTGTTTCATAATGTTTATTTAAGGAGGATTTATTAAATGCTTAGACCTGCCGTTTTTTAAAGGCCCTACACTTATAGAGGAAATTTGGTTCTTGTCAAAAGCTTTTGAATACAAACCTATAGGATCGTGAAGTAAAGCTTTGAGGCAGCCTTCTGGTGTGGTTAGGAAAAGCGTGGACATTGCATTGTGGCCCTTATCACAGAACATCTGAAAGGAAAACATTAAATTTTAAAATTAAAGAGCGACTCTGAGTTGTCAGGGGTCATAGGCCTATATAGAGATTATTAGCATACAAAGTGTGTCATATGACTTGTACTAAACGAATGTGAATTTTTGTATAACCGAGCAAGTGTTATACACAAATTTGCACGAGTTTCATTAATGTCATATGGCACACTTCTGAGGATAATAATTTCTTTATTATCAATTCTATTCAATTTTACCATCTTAGAAATATCCAAGAAAAGGCTGCTAGCCTTCTGCTCCGAAAACAAAAAGGTTGTGAACAGACAGACAGACAGACAGACAGACAGGGCCATGACCATATCTCACGGATCTGCATACAGGTGGAATAATATTCCAGTTGGTGGAACCAACCTTGGAAGTGATAGCATGATGGCTGAAGGGGTGTTCCTCTGTGCAGTCTCTTATGCCAAACATGAGACCGAACCCAACGATGGCGCTGACCACAGCCACAACCCCTGCTTCAAGCACCTTCAACCACTTCTTCTGGTGCAGGTATCTGAAAATATTAGAGAAACATTCATGATTCTCACAGAACTACATTACATGAGGTGTATCAAGTTTTTCTTAAAGGGGGGAGGGGGGTTTCGGTTCGGATTAAGAAATTGTCAACAGGGGTGGGCAGTGTATTGTTTATTTTTCTTGAATTGAATCTATAACTGGGTGGGGGGGGGTATGATCTTGGAGTGCATTACTATGATAAAATGTTGTCGTAACTGATAACTTTTATCATGAAGTTTTTTTAAATATGCTCCTCTTCTATCAGTCAAGTAGTTATCTCTTGATTTAGTTAATGAATTAGCATAATAAAGTCAATTGTTTTCTCGCATTGCTAGCACTCCAAGATGGCGGATGAAAGCCTATCAAGTGGTGCTTTTAAGAAGAGTAACCAGCCAGTTGGGACAGGATGCAAATAAGAGGGGAAATCCAGGATTTCTTGCAAAGCATGTGGAGGCAGGATATAAAAAGCAAACTTACTTTTGCCTGAACACAGTAAGCTTGTAGTTGAGAAACACAAAGAGAGACCCAGTTAGTCCACCGAATGCCGCCATTAGCAGAAAGACTGGAATCTCTATCAAGTCAAATGTTAAATTCTGAAAAATAAAACAAGATTATGTTTGAACAATGTTTTATGAGGCGCTTGACGTCCTGTCTAAAAAAGGTTCTGGTAGGGATGACAGCATGAGGATCCACTTAAGGATGCAGAGATGGGACCAACAAAAGTTGGTAGTAATTAAAAAAAGAGGGGGATAACCATCATAAACCCATGAAGTCAGCCGCCAAAGGAACAGGAGGGACTGAATTTTGCAGTTACATGTTTCGGGGGTTGGACCCCCTTCATCAGACTGACTTCATGGGTTATATAATAATATGAGAATATATAGACTATCAAAAGGTCAGACAGAATTAATTAATTACAAGATTTATTTAATCAAATTATCTAAAGGCATCAGGTAAAAGAACCAATTGGCTTGTAAGTAGATAATTATTTTACTGAAATGCAAAGAACAAATAAATACCAATGAAAACATTAAATTTACCTTCTTTTCTTACTTGTGAGTTGTATAGTGAAATTTTTAGTTCCAAGTTAAAAAATATGTTTGGGAGATTCCTTTAATCAACTTAAAAATGATGTTTGGCCTTTCCGAAAATCACCAAAATCCAAAACATGCTACTGACCCTTTAAACATAAACAGGTAACAAAGATAAATTGACTGTCGAACAGTCTTGGTTAGACATGAACTAGCTAGACCAGAGCTGTTGACAATATGGCCGCACTGACAGGCATCCATCATGGTAAGTGAATAACTTGTGTCTAATCTTAACAGACTAATGCACAGTCTAGCCGCGCGTACTTAATCCTTGACACTCATGATGACGTGTAGGTACCCACTGTCAGTAAGTACTTGTCCATAAATATAGACTCCCAGTTTTGTTTGGTTAACAAGACAGAAATATTTTACATTTTTGGATATATATATTTTTCACAGATAAACAATACATAAACTTTATATCATATTTGAACACCATGTCAATCTGAATAGACTATATAACCATTAAACAATAAGCTTTACCATGAATGGGTTTTAGAATTTGAATTACAAGATTGTTTTACATCAGTTTAAATACCAGGAATATCTTGAAGCAACTTGACATACCAAAATGCAACAAAAGTTTCAAGAAATGCGACCGAAGAATGTTTTGAAACAAACTAGAATAATCAGTTATATGTTGAACTATTTCCTGAAAATGTGTTGAATAGAACTAGACTTACCGGGAATGTGTTGAAGCGAACTAGACTTACCGGGAATGTGTTGAAGCCAACTAGACTTACCGGGAATGTGTTGAAGCCAACTAGACTTACCGGGAATGTGTTGAAGCCAACTAGACTCACTGGGAATGTGTTGAAGCCAACTAGACTTACCGGGAATGTGTTGAAGCCAACTAGACTTACCGGGAATGTGTTGAAGCCAACTAGACTTACCGGGAATGTGTTGAAGCCAACTAGACTTACCGGGAATGTGTTGAAGCCAACTAGACTTACCGGGAATGTGTTGAAGCCAACTAGACTTACCGGGAATGTGTTGAATAGAACTAGACTTACCGGGAATGTGTTGAAGCCAACTAGTCTTACCGGGAATGTGTTGAAGCCAACTAGACTTACCGGGAATGTGTTGAAGCCAACTAGACTCACTGGGAATGTGTTGAAGCCAACTAGACTCACTGGGAATGTGTTGAATAGAACTAGACTTACCGGGAATGTGTTGAAGCGAACTAGACTCACTGGGAATGTGTTGAAGCCAACTAGACTTACCGGGAATGTGTTGAATAGAACTAGACTTACCGGGAATGTGTTGAAGCCAACTAGACTTACCGGGAATGTGTTGAAGCCAACTAGACTTACCAGGAATGTTTTGAAGAGAACTAGACTTACCGGGAATGTGTTGAAGGGAACTAGACTTACCGGGAATGTGTTGAAGCCAACTAGACTTACCGGGAATGTGTTGAATAGAACTAGACTTACCGGGAATGTGTTGAAGCGAACTAGACTCACTGGGAATGTGTTGAAGCCAACTAGACTTACCGGGAATGTGTTGAAGCGAACTAGACTTACCGGGAATGTGTTGAAGCCAACTAGACTTACCGGGAATGTGTTCAATAGAACTAGACTTACCGGGAATGTGTTGAAGCCAACTAGACTTACCGGGAATGTGTTGAAGCCAACTAGACTTACCGGGAATGTGTTGAATAGAACTAGACTTACCGGGAATGTGTTGAAGGGAACTAGACTTACCGGGAATGTGTTGAAGCCAACTAGACTTACCGGGAATGTGTTGAAGCCAACTAGACTTACCGGGAATGTGTTGAAGCGAACTAGAATTACCAGGAATGTGTTGAAGCGAACTAGACTTACCGGGAATGTGTTGAAGCGAACTAGACCAGGTGAAGACAAGTGGGTTGGATGACCCTCGAAGGCACTTAGGAGAAAGTTGGTGGCAAAACATGCAATCATGGCAGAAAAGAACTGTAAGAGAAAAAATAACAAATTTTTCAACAATGGATTCACTTAACCAGCTTGTCATTAAATAACATCAACTATTATCATCAAAAATTCTTATTTAATATGATTTATCATTGTTATTCTGAATTTTTCAAGTTTTGATAGAGCGAATAAGAACAAAAACATATTGCATATTTAAGCAAATCAGCAGAAACTTTGGTAAATATCCAAAAAGAAGATACATTGTTTCGTTTGTAAAATTTCCGAAATTCATAGTTATTCAACACCCCAAAATTTAGTTTACAACCCACTGCGTTAGCAAAATAAATTATGGCATCTACGGGATGACAAAAACACCTGTAAAATTTAAATAGCGCACAGATATTAAATGAAACAGTGCAATTTATTGTTGTGTCGGTCCTACTCTATAAAGATATGATGTACCATTTCGCGGTGATTCACCTTAGCACGTAGGGAAATCTTTCTAATCAGACTTCAGAATCAAGTATTTACTGAAGTCATGTTACAATTAAATTTCAAGCACAACATACCACTCTCCAGACGAGCTCTGTGTTCCAAAAACTAGCGGCCTCCTCCACACTGAAGAGTGTTCCGCCTACCGGAGCACCAAAAGCGGCTGACACGCCTGAAGCTGCGCCAGCTGCCACAAAGTCTCGGATCTCGTGATCTGACCGGAAGTCATCGTATATCTGGATTCACATAAGATATATCGTCAAATTCTGATTGTTCAATAGGTAACACATTATTTTACACCATTTGGACAGGTATACCTCTTATTTTTTAATAGGTTTTAACTTGTACTACTTCCATATACGTGGTTACTGTTGACATCTCGTAGGACATTATTGCCTTAAATTAAAAAATTAAAATTAATAAATTTTATTGTTTTACGTACGTAGGTACAAACAAAGGCAAACAATATAACTTGTAAAATTTGGGAATTTTATTAAACAAGTTAACATTTATGAACAATACAGCAGGACTAAAACCTAGGATCTTTATGTCATTATGCAGCACCTTTACTTTACCTTTAGCTACAAAGGAACCGTGCCACACGTTCCACATTTTTTGGTGTCATGTTAACATTATTATATTTCCCTATGAATATATCTATATTGAAATCAAATAGTTTTTAATGTCAGGAATCATGTTTTAATTAAACAACCAACAAGCATGAGGCTGTTGTAAATTTAAATTTAGGTACCACATTATTTGTTACAATCATGACATTTGAATTTTTAAACGTTTGTGCTACAACCATGACGTTTGGATTTTTAACCAATTGTGCTACAGTTACAACTCTGTTAGAAGAGGGTGGTGAATCTGTCATCACACTAATTTACTGGTGGAGAGCAGAATTTTAAATTTATATGTTCACCCAAGTTGGATCCCCGTAAAAATACTCACATAACTTTCATATTACACATCATGAAACCAAATATTGGAAATGTTTTTTTTGGTTTTGAAAGTATTTCGCGATCGGCTGAGCTATTTACCCTTATTTCTTTCCTTTTCTTCCCACACCAATGAATTCTCCCCTTGCCAAGACCAGCAGCCATGATTCCCCCTGAATGAGCCATCGGGCCTTCCTGGGAAAAGAGAAAACATCATGACAAGGGAAAACATCATGACAGGGGAAAGCATCATGACAAGAGAAAACATTATGAAGAGGGAAACATGACAAGGGAAAAAAACATGATCAGGGAAAAAGTCATGGCGAGGGAAAACAACAGGATAAAGGAAAACATCATGACGAGGGAAAACATCATGACAAGAAAAAACATGACAAGGGAAAACGTGACAAGGGGAAATAACATGACATGGAAAAACATGATAAGGGAAAACAAAATGACTAGGGAAAACGTCATGTCTAGGGAAAACAACATGACAAGAAAAAACATCATGACAAGGGGAAACAACATGGCGAGGGAAAACATCATGACATGGGAAAACATCATGACAAAAACATTGATTCTGGGTTGGGAAAATAGGGGGTTACCAAAATTCACCTTCATAATGCAAGATTTTACAGGCAATTACAAAATAATTCTGAAAATGGGTTGTTCACTTTGACCCAATGAACCACCTCTTCATCAACCAATGTTTTTTTTTAATCAATAATTTTCTTAACGTTCCCATAGTGCATTATCAACTGGATCTTTAATTATGAAACAATTATAGATAAAGGTTACTGATATGTACACCTGAAAAGAAAATCCAAATTTTTTTGCAAGAAAAAAGGTGAAAGTAACCAACCTTGCCACAGGCCAAACCTCCCAGAATGGAGAGGATGACCCCGACGACCTTTGACACAAACCCCCCAAAGGTCAACAGGCCTGGAATGCGAACCCCATTGAGGTAGGATTTGATTAATGGAATGCCACTGCCAGCTGCTTTGGGCTGAAAAATTAAGTAAAAAACTAATAAAATCAACTTCATGAATTCCCCCTTAAAAATGAAACTGAAATGATAACCCTTTGGCTAAAGCCCCTGTACGCTAGATTTTAGTTCTCTACAACCATATTGATTTTATGAAGAATTTGAAAGTGTTAAAATTACACTGATTGATGAACCAAAGATACCATGCTATGACATAAGCCAATATGGCCTTTCAGGTCTGAAGAATTAAAAAACTCAAGTGCAAATAAACACTGAAAACATAAGCCAGATAACAACATTGAACCAATATAAGGGTTCTTTTGCATATTGTCTTTGGCAGTACCATAAGTAGTCAATACCAAAGAAAATAATTGATTCATGATGATTATTATAATTCAATGATAAGTACTTACCTGTACATAAGTAACAAGAGCGGCGCCTAGCACAGTTATACCAAGGTTTATGCCACACCATATTAGTACTGGAATGATGAGGCAGTTTTCCTTTGAACACCGATCTAAATCTGAACACAACTTAAGGAAACAACATACGATTTCAATTCCTTTTATTCAAATAAATATAACAAATTCTCTTTGAACGACTAGGAATATTGCCCTGCAAGCCTTAATATAATACCTGTTAACTTCTATGAGGGTCAAGGAAATTTTGAAAGGTAGAGAGGGGACGGTTGGTTGGGGTGATTAGGGGTATGGTTCACCTACTGAACAAAGGGGGTTCACCCACTTAACTGGCACATTTTGGAAAACCTACTGAACTTGGTTGTTTTATTCATAATGTTTTGACATTTTGTCACTGAAGTTATAATTGAAGTTGTCAATGAAGTTGTCGATGAAGTTATTATTGAAGTTGTCATTAATTTTGTCACTTCGGGTTGTCAATGAAGTTATTATTGAAATTGTTATTGAAGTTATCCTTAAGTTCGTCACTGACGCTGTCATTGAAAGTTATCACAGCAGATGTTTTATTGAAGTTAATTGTTAATGAATTTGACATTGGATTTTCATTGAAGTAATTTATTGAAGTTATTGTTAAGTTTATCATTGAAATCAAAATCAAGAGTTTTAATGAAGTTGTCATTGAAGTTAGAATAAAGATTTTTATTGAAGTCCTCATTGATAGTGACACTAACAATGACATTAACATAACTTTGACCACTAGCAATGTAGATGTTGAGCTAGGGGTGCAACCACACAGGAGGGTCGCGATACGATACGTATCTAGATATTTGGGGTACGATACGATACGTATCTCGATACGTATTACACAGGATAGTGAAACTGTAAACATTTACTTTATTTGTCTATAATAAACACTGTTGACACTGACAGGGTAAAAAATTAAAATTAAGAAATTTAATTCCACTGTAGGTCGTATCGTAGTGTATCGATTCAGAAGCAAAACGTATCGTGTATCTTATCGTCAGCCATATAATCGCGATGCACTGGTGTATCGGTGTATCGTTGCACCCTTATGTTGAGCCATACATTACTACTTTAATTGCAAACTCAAAAGAGTTTATATTAAAAATCTTGCATCATTGAAATAATCCACTTACCTAATATTGGACAAAAGCTATTATCCAACCAACTTTTAGTTTATATTTGCTGTGTGATATAGTTATTACATAAGAAATCCTAATGGAAACAAGACATATTGTCTTGTCATTTTTATAAAATATTGCCTAAAAGGTATATTTTTTTATTCATTTATCCAGAGGGATTCCGACTGCCTTTTTTTCCAAACTTGTTGAAATCATGTCAGAAGATTCATATTATTTTCATGTGCAAAAGGAAATTAAAGGTTGTCATTAAATTAATCTGCTGCTTTAGACATATCTGAATATTGATTCATTGACTAAAAGAAAATGAACTCTTATTTTCCGCTGCGAACATAAATCACGTATTTCTTAAAAGATTTTCTAAACCAAAGAATCTCTATTCTTAAAAGATTTTCTAAGCATAACAATCACTCTATCTTTAATAGCTTTTCTTTGGGAAAGAATCACTCTAATCATTTACACCTTATTTTTTTCAGCATTCAATCCTATTCAATTACAGAGAGAGTGTGTCTTATGTAATTTTTAGGGGGTTTAGGTCGAGTTTTACTGCTACTGTTATTGATTTGTAGCAGTTTCAATCATGTATAGTGTTGAAAGATAAACTTGAGCCGATTTCTGAATTTCAAATCAATTATCGAGGATTAGCCATTTCCACACTTGCGTCACTTAATTCTTTTCTATATGTATAAAAATCCGAAAACATGTTTCATGTAACATAATAGCAAGATTTTACCAGTTCTCACTTGCAAATATTGAGATAAGAAAATTATTATATGACCTAAATCTCTTTTTGAATAAAACATGGAAATAATACAAGGTATATGTGTAATGATAAATGTTTTCTCTTTCTAATCATATAATGAATTCAGGTAGATTTTATTTTTTGGTGCTGTCTAATGTAAATTAAAATTCCATTAAAGAATTATCTTATGTGTTTATATTTTTTTTATGAATAAATATCTTTATATGTTAACTCCATGTTGTTTTTTTTCCTAATTTTTTTATTTTTAAATCATTTATTGTTACTTCATTTAGAAAATTAATTTATCTGAATAATCAATAATGAATTAAACCACAACACCATTTTCCACAGTTTATAATTTTCTAAAATAACCAAAATTTACTTTTCAAATTATATTAAATCTGTCCTTGTTCCACTTTGGAAAATATCATATCCAGTTGATATCTCAAATCCAACAGTCGCATACAAAAATATTTTGCAGAACTGAGATCCAAAATAATTGTTTATCCTCGATCATTTCAATATTTGACAAACACAATCAAAAAGGTATCTATTCTGTTATAATGTTTTTATTCATTCTCATTGAGACATGATACATAGATTATGAGACATTTTTGGAAATAAGTAGGTTTGATCAAGAAATTCTCTTGAAAGCTGTGATATTGTTTTGGGTAAAATCAAGAAAATGTTATTTCTTGTTATCCAAACATACCATGGCAGCAGTATATTTTTGTTTCATTACAAAATATCCGAAAATGTTTTTGTTTAATACTCAATCTTAGCAAACACAAACATGTGGTATGAAACTGAATGTTTAGTAATCTTGAATATGGTTGATCCATGAATAATTCCCTGGTCGGAATAATCCTATTGCTCCCCTGATCAATTTGATTAGATTAAGATATGTAAATAAACTTATAGGCCATTTCTCCCTTTTCTTGATATCTCTGACATGGGCATTTTTATTGAACCTTTGACCTAATGCAAAATATGTTTATGCCAATTCTCCAAAATAAAATGTTTTATTCTTAAATTTGCATATATTTACTATAATAGCCTTGTGTCTACCTTCCATTGCAAATTGAGGATTGGAGTTAATCATTCAGTTAGTAAATGCCATTGAAGTTCACACTGAAATTCTCACTGAAGTTGTTATTGAAATTCTCACTGAAGTTGTTATTGAAATTTACATTGAGATTGTCACTGAAGTTGTCAAAAAACTTGTCACTGAAGTTGTTTTCAAAATTTTCATTGAAAATGTCACTGAAGTTGTTTTCAAAATTGACATAGAGATTGTCACTGAAGTTATTATTGAAATTGACATAGAGATTGTCACTGAAGTTGTCACAAAAGTTAAAGTTATTAGAATTACGGTAACATTGAGATTGTCACTGAAGTTGTCAATGAACTCATCAATGAATTTTTTAAGTTGTTATTGAAATTGTCATTGAAATTGTCACTGAAGTTGAAACTAAAGTTGTCACTGAAGATGTTATTAAAATTAACATTGAGAAAATGTCACTGAAGTTGCTATATGATATTAACATTGAGATAATGTCACTGAAGTTGCTATATGATATTAACATTGAGATAATGTCACTGAAGTTGTCACTGAAGTTGCTGTATGATATTAACATTGAGATAATGTCACTGAGATTGTCATTGAAGTTGCTGTATGATATTAACATTGAGATAATGTCACTGAAGTTGCTGTATGATATTAACATTGAGATTGTCACTGAAGTTGTCACTGAAGTTGTCACTGAAGTTGTCAATGAACTCATCAATGAAGTTGTTATTGAAATTTTCATTGAAATTGTCACTGAAGTTGTCGCTAAAGTTGTCACTGAAGTTAATATATGAAATTGACATTGAGATTGTCCCTAAGTTAGTCACTGAAGTTAGAAATGTTAAAGTGGAGCACTCTAGGTGAATAAAATATTAATATTAATTGCATTAAGACCAAAATGAAATTGATAGATGCACATTATCCATTTATCCAAAGAATGTGTCAAGTTTCAGAAAGATCTAAACTAGGAGGAGTTTATTTCAAGAGACAGCTACCCTTATCTGGACAGCAGGCTGACCGATTGACCGACCGCACCATGATCAATTCCTCAATGTCAGTAAGCATGTATGAAAATGTCATTCTTGAAAAATACCCCCTTTATTGTAAGATAATAGTAATCCATTGACTCATAAACATCATGATAAACCCACTGAATTTCTGTGAAACGGAAAGAAACCACTCTTAATAATGACATCGAATAAAACACATTCATTCTATATATTTCTCATAAAATTCTATCAAGGGACATATTAATACTTAGACAATAAAAACAATTACCCACAGTGGTCTTTTTGACTTTCCATGCAGACATTACACATCTATCAACGAGAAATTATTTCTCATTGCGATACCAAGGGAAACATTGGAACACTTTAACTGAGCCAGGCATTACATATACCGTATTTCCTCGAATAGACGCCCTCGGCGTCTATTTTTTTAGACCTCCTTTACCCCCGGCGTGTATTCGAGACCCGGCGTCTATTCGAGGCCGACGTCTATTTATGTTTTAGTAGGAAATATATGTGTATGGATGGTGTAAAGGGAGAATACTTTATTTCAATTCAACTACGGGAGCGTTTATTATTCAACTCATTACCCAGCGTTTATTCGAGACCCGGCGTCTATTCGAGACCCGGCGTGTATTAACTTATAAAAGCCATACCCCTGGCCTCTATTCGAGACCCGGTGTGTATTCGAGGCCAGGCGTCTATTCGAGGAAATACGGTAGGTGCATTTATTCTCTATTGTATGGAGTGTGTTACATTGAGAATATTGTTAAATTTAACTTGGATATTTGACAAAGGTTATGAATTAGGTTATCATCTTACTTATGTATATATGTGTTAAAATGAGACACAAGAGCTATAATAAAATAATCTTTCTTTAAATATGACAGAGGCTAATTTGAAATTTAAAAAATAATAATAAACTTTTTTTAAATATAACAGAGGCTAATTTGAAATTTTAAAGAAAGAAAGAAATACCAAAAGAACTTAGGGCAGAGCCATGACATTTCATTATCACATAGATACTCTCATGGGAGATAAATTATAAAAAAATATCTGTTAGTTGTATTCATCTCTGAAATTACTTTGGATGATTTTAAGTTGAAATCACAAATCTTATCTGTTCTTTATCATGTGAAAGTTAGGAATATGCTTTTGTAAATTAACATGTTACCAAAATTAAAGGGGGTGAAGTCACCTTTTGAAAAGGCGGTGCCTTGATGATCACCCATTCAAAAAAGTAATATTTTTTTTTGTCTTTGGATCCACTACTATCAATGATATAATTCGTCACTATTGTGCAAACCTTAAATAAAAGGATACAGTTTTTGATTAATTCAAACTTGTGATGAGCAACAACTTCCACTGAGATCTGGACCCCTGCCGCCAAGAGCGCCGTACCGATTCCGACAAGAAACATGATGACCCATCTGGATACAGCCTTTATAGTGTGAGCTTTCTGAAATCGAACATTTTCTTTAGCAAATTAAATTTCATTTTAAATTTGCAACTTGTCAAAAGTAAATATATACCAAGGTCTCCTTTCACAAGCCCATAAATCTCTTAGGTAACCTTTGTGTCATGTTAAACAATTGAAGTTAAGGATAACTTTGATAAGGTTGCTTGTGAAAGAAGCCAAGCTTATTTGAAATTATCAATAAAAACAATAAAAAATAGAATATTAAAAAAATAAACAAGTAAAATAAAAAATAAATAAACAAATGAATTAACACTTAAAGGAAGAAAGTTTATCAATAAACAAATAAACAAATAAAATATAAAATAAATAAACAAGTTAAATCAAATAAATAAACTAATGAATCAACAAATAAATGAATTAATTTACCTTTGATTTATTCTTTTCATCTTCTTGAAGCTGTAGTTCACTCTCAACTGGATCATAGTTCAAACTCTGACAACACAATATGTAAGATGTTACAAGTTGCATATTTCAATAATTTCTTAAAGGGACAGGAACATTTTTTTTCTAAATTTTATATTTTCAATTTTTCACTGATAGTGATTAATGTATCATTTTGATAATAATCTTATCACACAAACCATCATCGATCCATAGTCAGAGAACAAATTATAAAGATTCACATAAAGTCTATTGGCTGCCATTTTTGTGAACACCTTTAATTCATTTTGTGTAGGAATAAGGAATTGCTGAACTTTACATTATATATCTGATTAACTAATGCTTCATTTTGTGTTAATACATTCAATTGGAACCATATATTTTAATTTTCCTGACATCACCTAATATTCCCAATAAAAACGTGCTACTGACCCTTTAATGGGACAGGAGGACATATTAATATATATGATCTCCTTCAAATTACCCCAAGAAAAATAAGTTTATGCCGAATATTTTATCATATTTTTCAATTTCATCAACATCTAAAAGGAGTAATAGAGCATTATTTTACAATTGTATTTCTTCCAATTTTCCCCAAAGAATATTAGTTTATGCCGATGCATAGTCTTCAGTGGGTCAAACTGACATTATTCAACCCGAATATCCAGAGTAATAGAAGAAATTATCATGTACCAAGAAAACTGCTTGTGACCATTTTTGTGTGAACTCCTTTTGATTATTTTAGGTAAGGAAATGGATAAATGTAGCTTAACAAACAGGATATGAATTTAAATTGCTACTTTTCACTTAAATCTTGCAATTGGTAATTTTTTTCCAGTTTTGTGAAATTCACATACTTATCTTAAAGAGCCGCTGTATAACCTTTTTTAAATATATTTTTCATAAGATATTGGTCAAATAACTATATAACATAAATATTAGGCCAAAACAGCAACGATACACAGTTTCTCAATGAAGCTACAGCTAAGTAAACATTGCGTAACAAGGCGTCTGCTCGTCGCCGTCCAGCGACAAACCAAAACAAGGCTGAGAGGTCACGGGCAGGGGATACCGGAAGTGACGTGGCAGTAGGCGAAGCGTTCGTCTGCTTATATGGAAAATGGTAAGCGAAATCCGTAGTTCTGCGTTTTCCAAGCGATTAACAGTATGTCATATCATTGTGTTGCTGTCAACTGTCCTAGAATATCTCCTGATGAAGTTTCCGTAGACAAATTCCCATCACATTGGTCGTTTCACGCCAAATTGACCCGCTGTGTAAGGTCAAACAGAGCAATGTGACAATCTACATCGAACTCACGTGTTCCGATCACTACACCGATTTTCTGTTTCGAAAGAGATTAGTAAAATATAAAACATAGCACAAAGTTTTTGGCTGATTTATGTTAATAATCCGAATTTACAATGCTCACATTTAGATTTGAACGTTGTGTAAAAAGGTTGAATAAACAATGACATTGGTCTGCAGGTGTTATTTACTTTCTTTAGATCAGATACTCACCTATTACACAATTACTTTATTGTCTATCGTATTTCCTGTCTGTTTCCTAATTAAAAGCTATCAAATGATGACTATAGCAGGTAGGTTATATAATGCACAATCATCAACACCTGGCTATTTTATGACATCAGCTTATTAGGTAACATCAAATAGCAATTGTATTCCTTAACGTCCCTTTTTTCTCCGATTGGTAATTTATAACCTGTTGAAATTAGAAATACTTTTTTGCTCTATCTGATAATTATTTTGAATAAGGTTCATTTAATAAATCTTCATTCTGTTGGGCCATGTATCGGGTATTGTTGTGAACAATATCTCTTCTATGTACAAGAGTGAAAACATTAAGATTGTCAGTGAAATGCCCTATTAAAATAATGTTTTAAACAAGACATCAGTCATCATCCAATACATGCCTTTCATTGAGAATTGTAACTTATCCATCACTAAATGAAATAACTAAGAAAAACGTAAATTTTGTTTATCCTGTTACAAAATGAAGTCAAGGGCATTTAAAAAATTGGTTTAAATGTATAAAAAATAGTATTGTATAATAACATCCTTTCTGTTGTGCTACTAGAGTTATATTCAATAACAACAAACAACTGTGCACGAAGATAAAACGGTTCACACGTGAGCAATTGTTTATGACGAAAATACATCCGGGTTCTCACGTGCAGTCTTATGACAACATTCCGCAAATCGAGACCAGCTACATGCTGTAGCATTATGCGCACAACTTCGTTTTTAATGAGGGTCTTACATTTTCATCAATACAAATTGCCAGTTTATTAAATAAACTACCGATTTATTGAAGGTTTGAGATGTTGGGATGTTGTTTAGGGTGTTTAATCCACGGTTAAACATTGAGCTGTACTGTTAGCTTGTGTTGTTTTACATAACGAGGGCACACAACGGGGTATCACATCGCCTACTAACACGTCACGAGGCAGTCACGCTTCAGTGCGTTTTATTCTGTTCGCCGGCCTAATTAGGCAGTGTTATGTATACAGTCGTAATTAAGCCGTTTCTAGGTCGATTTCAGTAATTTAAAGTTGAGTCAATGTCAAATTGTAATCACTATTTCACGAATCCTGAAAGTTGCCATATAGCATTTCAGTCCATCTTTAAATGTTTTGCTACTGTTCCTTGAAATTGTAAAATATTAAAACAAATATCTTTGACAATATTTGGTTAGAAAAATGAAATGAGTTGATTTATAAGATATTTAAGTTTTGATAATATAATTATTCTAGTATGAACATTATATATAGTTCCAATGGGGAATTGATATTTTTGGAAGTTTTGAAATTGTCAACATAAATAAACAAAATACATTTCTGACAATATGTTTGGGTCAATATCTTCAAATTACATGCCTCTACAATTCTCTTCAAGGTTCATGTGATATGCCAGAGACAATTCTGACACAACCCAAATGAGTAATAATCAAAATCAAAATAACAGATTTTTATTTTTTATAAATAAATCTATGGCAAAATTTGGCCCAAAACTTATTTGAAATGAAAAATATTTAATAATAATTCAAAATTTTCGACTCTTGTGTGATGTCAAAAGGGCAGGATCAAGGCAAATTAAACAAAATTAAATATGCCTTGTCATTATAAAATACATAGAATAAGGCACTTACCTCCCATTTTGACACCAATCTTTTTCTAAAACGAGGCGAGTTTTCTCCATATTGTTTCATTCGTTTATGGAAATCCTGCAAGAAAAATAAATATTTTATCAGTTTACTTTATTCAAATTTACAAAGCATTGTTTAAAATTTTTACGATGTCGAAATTAAGGCAGGCTCTCAATGATGAGTTGATATTGACATGAATCAAAATTTTAAAAATATTTTGGAAAAAGGCAAAAATAGAATTGATTATGCTTATTCCCACCCAACAAGTTCATTGACATATCAAAATTCGAGGCTTGTATACTTTAAGCAACAAAAACCAGAAGTTACTCGTTTGAAATTTTATTTTATAGCTAAAATCATTCTTCAACAGTTACCAGCAGCTGAATGTACATTTTATCAAAAAAGCGCCTTCAGCAGTGAGGTCATCAGCATTATGATGTCATCTGCATTATGATGTCATCCGCATTATGATGTCATCCGCATTATGATATTATCCCCATTATGATGTTATAGCATCATGAATAAACAACTCATGAACAACTCAACTATTGAAGTCATACCACGGTTAATGATGATTGTTTGCATTTTGATGATTTGATGACAGATATTGCATTATTTTAATCACACAAGCAAATGTGGAAGCCACTTTTGGATGATAATATAATGCTATTAATCAATTTTTTCCGTATTGATCCAGTTACAGGTCCAAGGTCTGCTGTATTGGCCCGAGGCACAGAAGACACAGGACCTGTAACTGCGCCATTACGAAAAACTTGATTAATGACGTTTTTATTATCTAACTTCTTTGTAATTTACTTGCACAACATTAGAGAGTTAATTTTTACCGAAATCAGAATTATCAATGAGATTAATGAACTGTCATATATGATGAAAGTTTTAAAGTGATAGCTTCGGACTCTCGCCATTTGTGTGTATGCGCATGCTCAGAGTCGTATTGGCCCAGTCTGCTCGTATTGGCCCTGTTTTGCTCGTATTGGCCCAGCTTTCCTGTATTGGCCCAGTTGTGGATTCGTATAGTGAAGACCGTATAAATTGTATAAGTGCCATATCATTGAAAGTTAATTAATAATAGATTATAATATGGCAGTTTTCCCTTCATCTGTCATATCAACCCAAGACAGCCGTGATTATCAGCCCAAGACTGAAGACAAGAGGGATAATGATAGGCAGTCTTCGATTAATAATGATGTAATTGAATTTTTATGATTTGATGACAGATATTGCATTATTTAATCCTGGAAACCACATCTACCGTGGAAGTCACCTTTGGATGATAATAGGTTATCAAAGGACATTTTTCCTTTCTAATTAAAATGGCAGTCTAGTGTTGATGTGACCGGTAAAAGGTAAACTATCATAATTATCTTGTTTTTATCACATACTACATCTGTGGCTTTTTTTTTAAATACGAAGAAAGTATCTAATTGTATACATTTCATTTCTCCTGTAGTTATTGTAGTTTAGAGGGCTTTTTTTCAAAACATCCTCCAATTCCATTTTTCTCTGAGCAAGAGATGCTAAAATACTAGTACTGTTGCTGGTATCTGAAGACAATTGTCAACAGCTTGAGCAAAAACCTAGATTGACAAATGGTGTTAGTAAGTATATAGATCTATTGGCTATAATGTAGCTCATCAGGCTGCTTAATTAATTATACAAAATTAATGGTTTCAACATATGAGAAGTGACAAGATAACGAAATCTCACAGGTTTGAGCACTGATATACATACACAACGTTTCAGCGTTTTTTCTAGTTTTTTTATATGCAAACTGGAACTGGCCAGAAGTGAATTCATGTAGCCAACCAAAAACTTTGTACAATCGCTTTTAAAAAGTCTTGTGTCAATTAAAACAGATTTTCTTCATTTTTGTAACAATTCGTGTCCTATTTCATGAGATCCCATTTTTTTCCTAAAGCTTACAAAAGCTAATACCTGTAATTTTCGGCTACATGTCAGTTATTTGAGAAATTTAAACATATCACAAAAAATTATTAATTTTCATATTATGTATATAACTATATATACAAAAACAATATGTATCAAAGTAACATATTTTTTTTATATCAGATGTTAAAGTATCATCTTTTCAAAGAAATTCTAACATTTATTTGTAAAAAAAAAACTTTGAAGTGTTTTTACTTAAATCTCCTGAGAAGATCCTCGGCATATATATGATGGATCATTGTATATATAAATAGAGACAACCCAATGTCATTGACACTTTGCATGTCCTAGAAACATATATCTCGGTAAGTATTACCATATGCCAACAAAACACTAAAAAACACTGTTGTAGTAATCATTACTACATCCTAATGACAATCTAAGAAATAAGAACACATTTTTCATGCCAAGTACACTAGATGTTGTGGCATGAAACTTGATAGCTCTGCGCAAAAAATAATTGTGGTACGGGCACAAGAACAGCTTATTGCAAAACCAGTAAAAGACAAAACCTTCAAAGAATTATAGATTTCAGTAATCTTAAAAAACACTTTCCCTTCAAAACTTTCATAAAACTGAAATCATATATGTATTTCAATACTCTATATTTTTTGGAAACTGATTTAAAACTTTGGAAAAAAAATCCTAAATGTAAATCTGAATTTTTCAAAACACCCTTGGCGCCAATCTTTCAAAGATGGCATAAATTGTTAAATGAAAAAAAATAAATTGGATATATTGAAGTCGACTTCTTTGAGTTTTTAAAATAGGAAACAAAAAACATATTCAGAGACCATTGGTGCCATTGTCTGAAAAACGGTAAAAACCAAGAACAGACTGGGAAGTTAAAAGGAAATGGAGTCAGATTAAAAAAGGGGAAAGAGTGGAATATGAATAAAACATCCCAAACCTTATAACTGGAACGGTAAATTTTAGAAATCCTCGAAAAGTGTTTGAAGACATCACTATGTCTCACAAGTCTGGGGGGTTGGGGAACAATGTCCCTTCGGAACCGTGTCATCATCCACCAAATATGATTTAACCTTCTTGTTTAATATACAGTGCTTACTATGCACTGAGAGAACAAGTGGCGCCACTTGCAGAATGTCTATGACAATCATAACGGTTGAGGCACTGCCAAGAACCTGCACTGTCAACCTTGAAGTGGGTAATCTTTGGTGGCATTGTTTGTGAGATAACTTGTTTCTGTGGCAATTATGAATGGTCTTTTATGCAAAAACATGAGTATCTGTTTGGATCCATTAGGGTGAAGGTTTTTGTTGGTACGATTAACCCGCCGAGAAAATTTTATTTCATTGAATAAAAGTCACATTTGAAATATGTTCCGATATTAAATATTCAAACTTTCTTTCTAATTAAGATTTTGAATAAAGATTGAAAAAGACAAACGTTATTTTAAAATGTCATTCAATAATCATGAAAATATAATACATCAAAACATACACAATTAAATTAATTTTCCAAGAAGATTAAATTTGGATTTTTTAAAGTAAATGATATCAATTAACAAACCTCATATATAGAGGATACTGAATGATCTTCCATTGAAAGCGAGTTTGATACCAAATCATTCACAAGTTTAACAAAATAGTATTAAATGGGACGAAGTTTACTATTCTGTTTATAACTTGTTTAAAAATGAAGCAAACTTGCTGACAGATTAGTGAAAAAAACATTTCCCCGACTCAGCAGCCATTGTGACGGTGTCCTTACATTATGACATCATAACAACCCACTATTGTGACGTCATATTTGCTTTGCCATATCCCACTTTATTGTATATTTAGGTATAATAATTACACTGCTGTATCTTACACGGGCAAGTAATATTTCTTCATAAAAAACAATAGTGAACATTCTCTTATCTACAAAACTCTTTCTTATTAATAATTGCCATTCTTTGGTTTGTATGATTTCCCAAGAGCGCTTATGATAGAATAGGCAAAACTTGACCTCATTATGTGCTTACATTTGTCATAAAGACATTTTATCATGTGTTGAAGTAAGAAATATATTGCTTTTGAAGACCATTGATTCTTTTTTTCTTGTTTTCCAATAAACAGCAAACCTTTTACATATGAGTACATGGTCTCTCTGTTACTGAACTACACTCCAGAAAAAAATAGAGCCATTGGCTCTGTAGCTCATCAGGCTTCATATTTAATTTTGCGCTGGCCAATGTGGTTTCCCATTTGTAGGGGCCACAAAGTCTCAAATTCTAAACTATATGTGATGTGATTTCAGATACCTGTAATCAATACAGAAATGGAAATATTTCATATCAGGATATTGGGATTATATTTTAACTGTAAACTTAGTTTGCAATGTAAGCCCATTGTGTTCTTTATGTGAAGACTTATTTCGCCATACTTTTGTAGACACTTGACATTGATTGAAGCTGCCTTAAAATATAATCTTTCAACAGAAATTTTCTAGGGAAAGCACACATAAAATATCTCTTAAAATTGATACTTGTGACTTCTGTTGGTAGTTTTTAACTCTTTGATCTTTGATTATGCTATTTTAAGTGTAATATTTCCCTAATTTGGGTATTTTCTTTACTTTGCAGTGTTTTACCCCTTAAGAAGCCATACCATGGCCAGGATTACCTGTTTTCGACAGAACAAAGATGAAAATAGGTTTTTAGGGTGTGGTCCCTGGGGCCCTTATTAGGCACCACAGGGCTACCAAAGCTTCAGTTTAAAATCCTCACTAGTCAAGGAGTCTGTACACAAAGTTTCAACGTTCTGGGACTTGTGTTTCTGGAGAAGAAGATGAAAATAGGTTTTTAGGGCTTGGTCCCTGTGGCCCTTATTAGGGGTCACAGGGCCATCAAAGCTATAATTCAAAATGCTCACTAGTCAAGGAGTCTGTAAACACAATTTCAGCTTTCTAGGCCTCATGGTTCTGGAGAAGAAGATGAAAATAGGTTTTTAGGGCGCGGCCCCTGTGGCCCTTATTTGGGGTCACAGGGCCATCAAAGCTATATTTCAAAATGCTCACTAGTCAAGGAGTCTGTAAACACAATTTCAGCTTTCTAGGCCTCATGGTTCTGGAGAAGAAGATGAAAATAGGTTTTTAGGGCGCGGCCCCTGTGGCCCTTATTAGGGGTCACAGGACCACCAAAGCTACAATTTATAATCCTCACTAGTCAAGGAGTCTGTACACAAAGTTTCAGCTTTCTAGGCCTCATGGTTCTGGAGAAGAAGATGAAAATAGGTTTTTAGGGCGCGGCCCCTGTGGCCCTTATTAGGGGTCACAGGACCACCAAAGCTACAATTTATAATCCTCACTAGTCAAGGAGTCTGTACACAAAGTTTCAGCTTTCTAGGCCTCATGGTTCTGGAGAAGAAGATGAAAATAGGTTTTTAGGGCGTGGTCCCTGTGGCCCTTATTGATGATCCACAAGGGATAATACACAAAGGATAATCCACAAATAATAATCATAAAGTGATAATCAATAAGTGATATTCCACAATGATAATCCATAAATCCATGGCTAGTTTCTTAGTTTGCTACATCATACACAAACACTTTAAAATGCGTAAAAATATGCATGTTTTAAAAAATAGATGTACAATGTAGATATGAATGTGTTTTCCAAATTTTGTTGTTTACATGTTGTTGAACTTGAGATTTATGACATACCTTAGACTAAACATTTAGTCTCAGAAGTATTTTTTTTCAATATAGACAATATTTTTATACAATTCATGTATTATAACAAAATGGAGTCCAGAAGATGTTTTAACTTCAGCTAAAGCTGAGCGATCTAGACTTGCTATACTTTAGTAGACTTTAATGCAGAGGAATATATGGATGACAACTTCTTTGTTCATTGCATGCGACGTTTTGACACAGATTCTTGTGCCGTTTTCAAGCAGAGGAAGAGTAATGATAAAGGGGCAGAAATTAAATGCCTTGTCACTAATCAACCGGATTATCGTGTACGCAAATTAAGAGAAGCTTTGGAGATCAAAAGGATTCAGCCATCTATTAACCGTGATCAAGGTTACTACATCCCGTCAGCCTATGATCTTCTCCTTAATTAATTAACTGTAATCACTTATGTACATCACTCTATTAATTAAATGTAAACATCTCCTGTATTATACATTACTGGCTTCTTACCACTTATCTCTGTTTAATTACATTTGCTCTTTTCATTTAGTTGTTGTCACTGTGTATTGTACTATTTACTTATATATATGCCCCTACATCATCACTCTTCCTCTGCTTGAGAACGACAAAAGAATCTGTGTCTAAACGTCGCAAACAATGAACAAAGAAGTTGTCATCCATATATGCCTCTGTATTATTGTCATTCCAACTTGCCTCTCAAAGAAGTTTAGTAAACTCGTCATTGAATATTTTTGCTTTAGGGTCTGGATGATAAACTAGCCATACCTAGAATCTTTGCACAATGTGCATGGAATGAATTCTTCCAAAATACCTTGTTCACATGATATTCTACTTACAAATGTTTTCTCCATCACGAGTTTTTTTGCTCTCTAACAAACATACAGGTTCAGATGTTCCTTAGAGCTACTACATGTTCTTTCCACTGGCAATTGACTTATTCTTTTCATATAAACATTCCAGTCACTTCAGTTGTTTGAATTCATCGCTTGGATCTTTGCCTAATTGTTCTACAAGTGAAAGCAGCGTGTTAATTAACTTCAATGTTCTTGAGTTCATTTTGATCATAACTGTCACCATTTAATTAGCATGCTTTAGCATGATCAAACTATTCTATTTTATCTATCATCTTATTAATCAGTATTAATATAGTATATCAATATTGTACTTAAAGGTTAAAAAAACTAGATTGAGATATATTTTGCAGTACCAGGTAAATATGCTTTGAAATTTGAGAAAGTCACAATTTTGTAAGCTCAAAGCTGAAGAGAAAATGGATAATTCAACTGATTTTGAAATTAAGAATATACATATTGACCATTCAAAATGGGATAGTTCATGGAATTAGTTGGTTAAATTGAATAAAGTTATGTTCAAGATAAAAGGTATTAAATTATTTTGGAAACAAAGTGTATAAATTATAATTCTTATCACGAAAATTCAGATTCCTAAAGTCAATAGTTCTTGTATGACAAAAGATCTTAAAAATTGCCTTTTGCAATTACTTTATCATGCTCTGAGTGGATGAACAGATAACGTTACTGGCAGAATGACATCCCATGACAGCTCATGACATACCATGACAGCTCATGACATACCATGACAGCTCATGACATACCCTGACAGCTAATGAGATACCCTGACAGCTAATGACAGCTCATGGCATATGATGACAGCTCATGACATACAAACAGCTCATGGCATACCATGACAGCTCATGACATACAATGTCAGCTCATGACATACAATGACAGCTCATGACACACCCTGACAGCTCATGACACACCCTGACAGCCCATGACATAACATGACAGCCCATCACATACCATGACGGCCCATCACATACCATGATAGCCAATCACATACCATGACCGCCCATGACATTCCATGACCGCCAATCACATACCCTGACAGCTCATGACATACAATGACAGCTCATGACATACAATGACAGCTCATGACATACAATGACAGCTCATGACATACAATGACAGCTCATGACATACAATGACAGCTCATGACATACAAACAGCCTATGACATACAAACAGCCCATGACATACAATGGTCGACAGCTCTTTGCATACCATATGACATCCCATGGCATACCATGACCGCTCATGTACACTTTCTTACTTTAACATCCAAAATTGTGTTCCACAGAAGATATCGCTAGTGGAAGATTCTCTATATACTCTATTTCTGCTTTCATATAACATATTTCCTATCATGTCATGTGGGTGTATTCAGCCACTGATGCTTAGCAATTATTGTAAATTTTCATTCAAGTAAGCTATATTTGATGCATTCTCTCTTCAAAGATCTGGTGAGAGAGCTCAAACAAAAATTAAAATAAGAGATCTATAAACTATAGGAAATATACAAATTGAAATGGGGATGGTACATGAAATATTGTACTGAATATATATCATATCAAATATTTCAGCACAATTATTACAATTTTCATAACAGAAAGGTCCCATCATCACTTTTATCTCAAGCTCTAAGTAGACATTGTTTACTTTGAAAATAATCCAATCAATAAAGCTGCAATCACTGACAGCGTGTTATGCTCTGAATATCTCCTTATCCTTCAGGTCAGCATGAGGACACAGAATTATTGATATAAAAACTTTTGCATCAATCCAAAACAGAAATAGTATTTCTTCTTCTTTTTCTTAGACTTAAAGGGGCAGGAGTATGTTTTTTTCAGGAAATTTCTTAAAACTTCTTTAATAATGCCTGTTTATGCCAAATGCTCTATCTCAAACTGTTTATTCCTAATCACAGAAGACATTATTAAGCATTAATCAAAATCTGTTGGCAGACATTTTTGTGTTAAAGAACTCTTTTTCCTTTGTGTTTGGGGACGATTTTTTAAAAGCTTTAACCAAATATGATGCACTCATTTTCATTCAACAGTAATATTTGATTTTAGAACATTGATATGTAATTTGAAACATTATCCCTATTTTTTTAGATCACCCAATTTACTTTAAAAAATGAGCTACTAGCTACCACTTTAAGAATTCTTTGAGGTGGGGAAATTGAATTGCAGAGTGTATTAACCAAACATTGAATTTTTTTTTTGTGACTGTTCCTTTTGATTTAAAAGCATTTTCTTGCAATTTTTAGCTCATCAGGACTGAAAGTCCAGATGGGCTTATGGCATGGCACGTTGTCCGGCGTCCGTCCGCCGTCCCTCCGTCGTCCATCCGTCGTCCGTCCGTCCGTAAACTTTTGACACTTTCGACTTCTCCTCATGAACCATACACATTAGAGAGCTGAAATTTTATGTACAAGTACCATAGCATATGGAGATTCTAATTTGTAACTTTGGTGACCCTGTGACCCCAAATAGGGTCACAGGGGTCACAACTTTAAAAACCTATTTTCATCTTCTTCTCCAGTTCCAGAAGGATAGATAGTTAAAAATGATATGTGCAGACTCTTTGGCTAATGGGGATTCTAAATTGTAGATTTCGTGACCCCATGACCCCAAATAGGGTCACAGGGGTCACAACCTTAAAAAACCTATTTTCATCTTCTTCTCCAGTTCTAAAAGGACTAGAGAGTTGAAAGTGATATGTGCAGACTCCTTGGCCAATCGGGATTCTTAATTGTAGATTTCGTGACCCCATGACCCCAAATAGGGTCACAGGGGTCACAACCTTGAAAACTAATTCTCATCTTCTTCCTAAGTTCCAAAAGGTCTAGAGAGTTAATATTGTTATGTGCAGACTCCTTGGCTAATGGGGATTCTAATTTGTAACTTTGGTGACCCTGTGACCCCAAATAAGTTCACAGGGGTCACAACTTTAAAAAACTATTTTCATCTTCTTCTCAAGTTCCAAAAGGTCTAGAGAGTTAAAAACGATATGTGCAGACTCCTTGGCCAATGGGGATTCTAAATTGTAGATTTCGTGACCCCATGACCCCAAATAGGGTCACAGGGGTCACAACCTTAAAAAACCTATTTTCATCTTCTTCTCCAGTTCTAAAAGGACTAGAGAGTTGAAAGTGATATGTGCAGACTCCTTGGCCAATCGGGATTCTTAATTGTAGATTTCGTGACCCCATGACCCCAAATAGGGTCACAGGGGTCACAACCTTAAAAACCAATTCTCATCTTCTTCCTAAGTTCCAAAAGGTCTAGAGAGTTAATATTGATATGTGCAGACTCCTTGTACAATGGGGATTCTAATTTGTAACTTTGGTGACCCTGTGACCCCAAATAGGGTCACAGGGGTCACAACTTTAAAAAACTATTTTCATCTTCTTCTCAAGTTCCAAAAGGTCTAGAGAGTTAAAAACGATATGTGCAGACTCCTTGGCCAATGGGGATTCTAAATTGTAGATTTCTTGACCCCATGACCCCAAATAGGGTCACAGGGGTCACAACCTTAAAAAACTATTTTCATCTTCTTCTCAAGTTCCAAAAGGTCTAGAGAGCTGAAATTATATGTGCAGACTCCTTGGCCAATGGGGATTCTAAATTGTAGATTTCGTGACCCCATGACCCCAAATAGGGTCACAGGGGTCACAATCTTAAAAACCTATTTTTCACCATTACATGACAGTCTATGGCAAATTTATTTCTCCTTGGATATTTTAATGTGGACTTCTTTCACTGTCTGATATTGGCGATCTTGAAAGTGTTGAATAATAATACATTTGTTTAGTAATTTTGTTATAGGTTTTCTTGCAATAGGTAACATCAGTTTCATTTTTAGCTCATCTTGCCTGTATAAAGCAAACTTGATATAATGCCTGATGAGCTACAGAGCCAATGGCTCTATTTTTATAATTTATTCTTAGAAATTTGTCAGAGCCCCTTTAAATTACTCTATAGAATTATTGATAGAAATTTTCTATAAATACATATAAAACATATTGATCTTTATATTTGTTTGAATTACCTAAGAAGTGCCCGAAAACTAACGATTGAGACAATATTTTCACATTTTACAGAAAAACTATATGAATATTTGTATTACTATTTGAAGATGTTTTGCAAATATGGTGAAAAAGAAACCAACATATGTTAAGGAAAGATATACGCAACTCAAACAGCTGAGAGATATCCATGATTATTTGGATGTCTTATGTTGACAATATGAGACTAACTGATAAAGTTCTATGTATCAAGAAGATATTTTCTTTGCTTGTATCTATCAAATTCTTGATGATATTTCTATCGAAAAAATAAATAGTGAATACATAGGATTTGTGAGCTCCAAAAGCATTAATTGTTGAATCAAGAGGAAGGTTTCGAAAAACAGTAGGACACGGATATAGAGAACAATCGGATATAGTGAATCAGTTTTTAAGTCCTGTCATGAACCCTATGATTGGTGGCCAAACGTGAGTAGCGAACACCGGATATAACGAACTAAATTCTTGCATTGGTTCCTTGGAGTTTGTTATATCCGTGTTCTACGGTATGTTTTAGTCCATACAGACAAGCAGGGCTTGTGGTCTGAAAGCTACACCAGCCCTCTGAAAAGTTGACAAGTCCTGCAATGAGTTAGAATCCCTAAAACATTACAAGCCAACAGGCTTGCTGACCTCTTCTGGCAGTAGCACGTTTTTAAAAATTTTTATATTTAAATTTTTCACTGATAATTGTACGTTAAGGCTTAATATATTATTTTGATAGTGTCTCATTACACAAACCAATCATCCATAGTTGGAAATCAAATTATGTAGATTCACCTTAAAGGGGAAGCAGGATGTTTTTTGAAAATTTTATATATTAAATTGTTCACTGATAATTGTACCTTAATGCTAAATGTATCATTTTGAATATGTCAAAAATTTCATTCTACAAACCAATCATCCATAGTCAGAGAACAAATCATAAAGGTTCAAATAAAGTCTGTTGGCGAACACTTTTGTGTGAACACCTTTAATTCATTTTGTGTAAGACTGGCTGAACTAACATTATATATTCGATTTATTACTTTTTGTTTTTCGTTTAGTTTACATTGTCTTTAAATTAATTTTCATTTTCCTGACATCACCTTATATTACCCCTAAAAATGTGCTAGTGCCCCTTTAAAGTATAAGCAGCAATTGACGGGAGGGCAGGTACTATTTTGAACAATGTGTGCAAGGGGGGTCATGAGAGTTTTAACTAGCTACTGTTGAGAGACGTTATTTTCCTGCATGCTAAAAGTATTCAAGAATAGTAAAGGGCACCAAACTTCAATTTATTAAAGAATCTCATTTCCAATGTTTTCGAACTATAGTTTTTAATTTAAATTTTAGATTATTGTACTTCTGACTCCAAAACAAAAATCCCTTAGCAAGATAAACTAACCTTAGCACTATCAAACTGACTGATTGACATTTCTTGATTGAAATTTCATTTAACTAAATAAAAAATAGCATAAATGTTTATCAATCAAAGTGATCATATGCCGAACATGAAGTGTAGATCGAGAAATTTTGTTCAGGATTTACAGTATATTAAAATGAAACTGACATGGCATCGAGTCAAAGCATTTAGTTGGCACTAAGTTGGCCGTCAATTCAATATCCCTCTAGGGTAATATCACATTCTCCACCATTCAAACCACTCGAGCATATATTTTTTGGAAACAAAATTCAGGAGGACTTATCTGTTCACAATTATATATGATCTTTTACATAATAATTTCACACTTATTTAAAAAAAATTATGTCTGTGAGGTTATCATTTCAGTTGTTCAAGATTTAACAATTTGACAAAGAATAAAGTGTATTGCTCAAAAACTAAAAACATCGTGAAATGAAGCCAATCATCGAGGTTACGATCGTGGAATGCATTACTACGACAAAATGCTGTCCTAACTGATAACTTTTATTATGATTTAATTGTAAATATGTTCCTCTTCTATGAATCAAGTATAGTTATTTATTAATTTTGTTAATGAATTAGCATAATACAGCACATTTGTTTTCTTGCAATGCGAACATTTCAAGATGGTGGATGAAAGCTGATCAAGTGGTGCCTTTAAAGAGAAGTTGCAGGATGATAATGCACCAACCCAATATATCGTGATTGATTTAGTTAAAGTCTTACACAGAAAATATTTAAGTTATAAAACTGGTCAAATGTTTCAGTAATAGGAAAATATGAATATTGATAAAAATATAGGATGTCCTTTTAATATTATATTATTTTATTATTATATTCAGAAATCATATACTAACTTAGCATTTGGTTGAAATCATCTTTTTCATACCTTAATACCATTTGACATCAAATTTTAATGTCAAATATGATTTTACAATTGAATATAAATATGTCACATGTATTCAAATTTATTTTTTTTCATAAAAAAATAAACTGATCATAAAAAGCACTGAAAGCAAACTTTAACAAAATTCTTAATGAAACAACTTTGTTTACTGTAGAGAGAGAACTCCATGCTCCATATAGGTGAAGGACATCAAAACACATCTACTAAATAAATAGGGTAGTTAACAGAAGTTACAAGACGCCAGTAAAATTATATCAAAACCTCTCCAAAAAAGTATGCCACACCGACATTTGGAGAAAAATCATATTGCCAAAAAAAAAGAGATTATTTGCAAAGATTAAGTAAGCACATGTTCTTTTTATCTGGATGAAAATGTTTTGTTACGTATATGTCTGCAAAAAGGCACAGTTGGCAGATATGACAGGGTAGTTTTTATTTATGTGTCTAAAGAACCTTGAGGATAAGACATAACAGATGGGTAACAGTTTGGGCACATCAATATCCATCTACGTTACTACGATGAATCACTTCCAATATACTTCATCTGCCATGGAAACAATAGCTAAAGGGGCAGTAGCATGTTTTTTTAAATTTCATATTTTGATTTTTTTCACTGATTATTGTACGTAAATGCTAAATGTATTATTTTGAAAGTGTTAAAAACATCATTATACAAACCAATCATCCATAGTCAGAGAACAAATCATAAAGATTGACATAGAGTCCATTGCTGGCCATTTTTGTGTGAACACCTTTAATTTATTTTGTGTAAGAAAAGAAATCTCATAGCTGAACTTTATATAATATATTATATATTACTGCTTCATTAAGTTTAAATACAATGTTTTTCAATTGAAATCATTTATATTCATTTTCCTGACATCACCTTATATTACCCTGAAATATGTGATACTGCCCCTTTAAAGGGTTCCTGATAATTGTCTTTGAAAAGGATTCATAAGTATTGATTCTGACTATTGTTCTTGAAAAGGATTCATGAGAATTGATTCTGACTATTGTTCTTGAAAAGGATTCATGAGTATTGATTCTGACTATTGTTCTTGAAAAGGATTCATGAGTATTGATTCTGACTATTGTTCTTGAAAAGGATTCATGAGTATTGATTCTGACTATTGTTCTTGAAAAGGATTCATAAGTATTGATTCTGACTATTGTTCTTGAAAAGGATTCATGAGAATTGATTCTGACTATTGTTCTTGAAAAGGATTCATGAGTATTGATTCTGACTATTGTTCTTGAAAAGGATTCATGAGTATTGATTCTGACTATTGTTCTTGAAAAGGATTCATGAGTATTGATTCTGACTATTGTTCTTGAAAAGGATTCATAAGAATTGATTCTGACTATTGTTCTTGAAAAGGATTCATAAGAATTGATTCTGACTATTGTTCTTGAAAAGGATTAATAAGTACTATTTCTGACAATTGTTCTTGAAAAGGATAAATGAGAATTGTTCCTGATAAGTGTTTTTGAAAAGATTTCAGAGATTTCCCATTACAGGCATAGATTTCAGACAATGGCTTCTGATAACGTTTTTTTTAAAAGGTCTATTTTGATATGAAAAACATAAACTGAATGCTAGTCACTGTGATAGTTGAACTTTTTTCAAGAATTACTACAACTCAATTTCATATTGATCTTTTTTTTATTGAATATTTTAAAAGAAAACAATTTTTCAAATGAAATCTGAATTAAGAATTATCTAGATCAAACTTGAATCATAAGAGGATTTGCAAAATCTCACTTTATATTTTCTTTCTTTGCACCCTAGTACAGTATGAAGTTATAAAGAAGCGATACAAATTTCAGAAAAATTAAACTTTTCAAAAAGATCAAATTTCATTTTATTGAGTGTCAATTTCGACAGCTATGGCATTGAAATTGACATGAAATCTACAAGGGACGTCTATCAAGGCTACAAAAGCATTGTAAGCTCACGATTAAATCATCCTCAAGAGAGATATTGAAATGTTTCATCATTCAGGAGTCACGCAAATGAAAGCAGATTCATCATATTTTAACAAGAAGTCCCAAAGGGGTTATATATCCTTAATTTGTTCACCAGATTTTGCTAGTTTCTTAAAAAAAAATAATGTTTTTTTTGCACATTTTCAATGTGGACTGTGTATTGTGGAAAAAGGGATTTAAATTCTAAAAAATATTGTCGTAAAATCAAATTATTCAAATCCAAGTCATTATTTGAAATGATTTTTATATTGATATGGTTTTTTTTGGATAGATATTTGCACATTTTTAATGTGGACTGTGTTTTGTGGGAAAAGGGATTAAAATTATATAAATATTGTCGTAAAATCAAATTATTTAAATCCAAATTATTATTTAAATGAGATTTATATTGGTATGTTTTTTTAATAGATATTTTGACATGGAAACTTTTGCAAAAAAATATCTCAGGAGAAGTAAAACATATTAACTCAAAGATTTTTTTGAAAAAATTGATAAAAAGAAATTCAAAGTGATTCATTAATTTATAAGCTTTTGGCAAACTATCAATAACAATTTAGACAGCAAGTACAGAGAAATATAAAACTTCACAAATAATCCACCAGCATAACCTAGCTACCTTGGATAAAAACACAGATTTGACAGCAGATATGAATTAGTTTTAATATACATGAAGATGTTTTTCTTCCATCTGTGTTGCCAAAAAAAACCTTGGCAGACATTATGTCATATTTTTTTGACACATTTTTTTGTCAAATAGACCTTCAGCACTCGACTTTGAAGGATAGGTTATAACATATGGCTAAAAGGTATCTCATAGATCTTGGGGAGCGGCATTCATTTAAGCAAGTATGCTCGTGGCCAATCCTGTTTCCTTTTTGATGAAAAAAAAAATATATATATATACTAAGATGCATCCTCCAATATATCATCCAAGTATGTTTGAAATTGTTGTTTTTGTGACAGAATGAAATTATTTTGGCGATGTGTTATATGTACTGTACATAACAAACAAGTAAGATATATATATCAATTTTGGAATGTATAGACAATTTCATATCAACACACTTATCAAAAATAAATTTCAAATATCTCTAACTGTTGTGTACTGTACACGACAAACAAGTTAGGAATATTTGTCAATTTTGGAATTTATAGACAATTTCTTATTTATCGATCAACACACTGATCAAAAATAAATTTCAAATATCCCTAACTGTTGTGTAATATAAATTGTTGCACAAAAGCTGCCATTGACAAATTAAGTGTTGATTTTGAACTGATTCCTTATAGGTGAAGTCTTATAGAATCAGTTTATAAATTCAACACTTATATATATAGGACAATTGTTTATGTCAGGTGTTTCTGAGTTTGCTATAAGAGGATGATTATGACAGACAAGAATTAAGATATATATGTCATCAACATCAAATTAGTTAAAAACAGAATCAGCAATAACACCTGGAAAATGATGTTCTTCTGATTTCCATCAATACCATCAAGGTATCAAAATCCTGAAGAAACACAAGAATCTGGGTTATCCTATCTGAACATTTTTCAGAAAAATGTTGTGACTGTAAAATTAACTTCAAAATGGTCCACCAAAATAGCATCTGACAATGTTTCTCAATTGAAACTCTTTGAATTGCCAATGTTGTAACATATTGTTCATCAAAGTAAGCTATCAGTGTGAAAACAAGTGACAAAACAGCTTGTCTGGTGTGATGGTTTGACCGTAAGAATTGTTTCATACATCTAACGTAATTTGCCATAATGAAATGAAAGGCTTTCACAAGCAGACTAACACTTGATACTGATTTTGCATGAAAATCTTTTATGTTCTCGATAACAACCTCCTCTGGGAAATGTTCATAACATAACTTGATTTGCTCCACAAGCCTCACAATAAGCTGTTCATAAAAAGAAAATGTGGACAAGTGTACAGAACCACAATAAAGTGAAGTCAGTTGATTGCATCTACCACTTGTCTCAAAAGACTAGCTGAAACCTTATCATGGTGTGGTGGTTTTACTGCTTCAATGACCATTGAGCTACACTAGCCAGGAGCTTTCATGCTCCTGTTAGGATCACCCAAACTGTCAAACCAGTCAGTCAGTCAGTCAGAGTCAGTCAGTCAGTCAATCAGTCAGTCACAACAGTCAGTCAGTCACAGTCAGTCAGTCAGTCAGACTCAGTCAGTCAGTCAGTCAGTCAGTCAGTCAGTCACCACAGTCAGTCACAGTCACAGTCAGTCAGTCACCACAGTCAGTCACAGTCAGTCAGTCAGTCAGTCAGTCAGTCAGTCAGTCAGTCAGTCAGTCAGTCAGTCAGTCAGTCAGTCAGTCAGTCAGTCAGTCAGTCAGTCAGTCAGTGACAGTTAGGCAGTCAGTCACAGTCAGTCAGTCACGGTCAGTCAGTCACGGTCAGTCAGTCAGTCAGTCAGTCAGTCAGTCAGTCAGTCAGTCAGTCAGTCAGTCAGTCAGTCAGTCAGTCAGTCAGTCAGTCAGTCAGTCAGTCAGTCACAAACATGATAATGTCACAATATTACGACACTGCAATTTATGGCAGTGTACTTTCAAGTCAGCTGCTAAGCGCCTTGTGCAACCTTGTAGGTCTGTACTCTCCCAGTGTTCTGATACCCATTTTTACAGCTGGGTGAAATGAGTGCAATGTGGATAAAGTGCCTTGCCAAAGGACACAACACAGTGTTTGGCCGAGGTTACAAATTTTTGGTGTCTTAACCGAGATTCGAACCGAGACCTTTTGCGTGACAGGCCAGCATGCTAGCCACTACACCACTGTGAGAAACAATTTAGGATAATAAATAGAATATTGACTTCTGTTTTCTGATAGGTACACAAGCTTTGATATTTGTTCATGATGATGATGATGTTGATGTCAATTCAGATAATTATAAGTTAAAAAAAAAAGTTATTGCTAATACCTTTAAATTAAACTTCCACCAATTTTGAAATATGTCTTTTTCGATTAAAGAAATTATTTCAATCAAAGCTTGATTTGAAACTAATGTTGCAAGAATAATTTCAAGATTATTGGAGCCATTGCAGAAATTATTTAATCAAACTCTCAGAATTCAATTCCATTTCAAATGTTAAAATTAAACCTCAGGCTATTGAGCTTAGCCATGTGAAAATTTAAATAATCTCTTTTTCAAAAATACAATGAAATGAGGACATTTATTGGATCTAGACAGGAAATCGGATCATTCTATCATTTGATTGAAGTTATAAGAAATAACTGGTATCATATTAAACAAATGTGACATTAAGCAACTTGGTGAGAGTGTGAGATTCTTATAGTTACATTGAGTATGTTTTTGGAAACAAATATATCAAATAATGTTTTTCATAAATAACAATAAACTTTACATTTCTAAAATTTCTAATTAAAATGTAGGTCTGTTCAGTATGGTGAAAAAATATTGGTTTAAATAAATGAAAAATTTAGAATATAAATAGTAATGAATAGGTCCAACATCAAATTTTCACAACACTGCTTCATACTCATCCTGCTACATTAACGTATATGTCTCCGCTAATGCTACAACCTATCCCCTGATATCCTCCTATAGACTTATGTTGTATCGCTGACTGGTTGTTGCTCAGCGCTATTTATAGCCTGTCTGTTTTCAGTCAAAATATTTCGAACTCCGTACACTGTTGTCTAGTATTGTCGCACGTTCAAATTGCGCTCTCTTAGATTTCCACGTGCGACAATACTAGACAACAGTGTACGGAGTTCGAAATATTTTGACTGAAAACAGACAGGCTATAAATAGCGCTGAGCAACCATAGCTGAGCTATAGGAGGATATCAGGGGATAGGTTGTAGCATTAGCGGAGACATTCTAAATTTTTCATTTATTTAAAAAGTCTCCGCTAATGCTACAACCTATCCCCTGATATCCTCCTATAGTCTTCTGTCGTATCGCTGACTGGTGGTTGCTCAGCGCTATTTATAGCCTGTCTGTTTTCAGTCAAACTATTTCGACCTCCGTACACTGTTGTCTAGTATTGTCGCACGTGGAAATCTAAGAGGGCGTGATTTGGAGTTCAGCGGGAGACTGCAATGAGAATCAGATTTATTATCTAGTAGCACTCCTATTGGTTAATGTGAATCACGAGGTGAGCACGCGGAACGAAGCTAAGAAACTAGTTTAAAGCTATCGCTGAAAGGGCATCATTTTATTGGCTTGCTATATATGAGTCATTCTCAAAAGTTTGTGAAATTCCTGTCCGCCACTTTCTACCGTCTTTATTTAATAAATAACATTTAAATTTGATAAGATTTCACTTTCAGATTGAAGCTTATATATTTGATACACAAAAGAACACTTTCAAATATAAATTAATGCTCAATCTATTTTTTATTTGATTTTTACAAAATCAGAAGACGTAATTTCCCATGTCCCAGCAAAGGAATTTAGACCTACAAGAGTCTGTCATTTGGTGAATGAGTTTGGGATGTACTTTTTTCCACTGGTTGTTGATAGAAACATCTATTATGATATTCCCTACATTAATCAAACCTTATATAGAGTAAATTTTCATATTAATTTTCACTTTTTATGTCTGTCACAGAAAATTATGTCTTTCCTGTAACAGTACCATATTATCATAAAATAATTGATGATCCCTTGATTTCTGGAAAATATATTTCTTGTCATGCTCAATGTTAGTTTCTGATTGACAAAGCAAACACTTTAATCTGGGCTTCAGACAATATACTTTTTATAAAAAAATTAGTTGAAGTTCAGATTTTAGAGAGTAGAAATTGCCGATGTCTTTACTGTAACACATATTTCAAAACTGCTGTTATGTTTGTGTAACTTATCACCAGTTCATTAAATCTGGGTTGTCGAAAGCAACACAAGCCTTAAGTCTGGCTCGCTTGAGGGATCAGTCATTATCTTTAATTGTAGTGTCAAAGAGATATTGTCTTTAATGTAACAGTCTATCCTGTAACAAAAGTATGTTACAGGAAAGATAACATTGTTACAGTAAAGACATTTCATCACTATTTGTTTTATTTAATGAATAAAAGAACTTAACATTTATTTTTTCATCACATATTTCAAAAACATTAAGTATTAGTTTAATGTTCATTATTTCATATTGTAAGATAGAAGGCATATATTTACACAACATGGACTTATCAGAACTTGTTATTGCAAAGACTTGACTCCGTTACAGTAAAGAATGTTTGCATGATTACTGGTGTCAAAATACAAAGAGGAGATATCTTGAAGTTAATAAGCTGATAATTAATAGTAGAAATACCCCAAAAAGATAAGGAGCATAATTATTTATTATTTGTCAGTGTCTAAGGGTCATAAATAATAATTGATTTTAGTTACTGCAAAGACTTTATTGTTACGGTAAAGACTTAACATTTTTTCTGCATATATTGTAAATACTGAGAGTTGCAATTTACCATATTTACCATCAAACAAGATACAAACTGATTACAAACTGTTTTCTGAATTGGTTCTTCGATATATTATGGTAGTCTTACATGTCATTATCAATGCAGTCACTTTGAAAATGGATAAACTTAATTAATCATATCTTTCGTAACATTTGATGTCTTTCCTGTAACAATTATTGGCGACATAACTTTTTTTCAAAATCACACTCTATTGATAACTAAAGGATATCATGAGAAATTTGTGCAATAATCAAATGTTCTCAACTAATACAACTACACAATATTTTGAAATATCAGTACACTTCATAAATATTTTGTTTTTTTTGCCTTTCCAGTCACATAAAGTGTCTTTCACATAACATGAATGTCTTTCCTGTAACTCCATTAATTCTTTTAAATAGGCCCTAATGAATAATGATAACATGTTGACAATATCCTGAAATGGAATTTAACTAAGTAGATGTCCAATTCAGTTGAAATAATTTTCTTTAAATCATTTATTTTGACATTTATAGGTTTTGAAAGTGTAAACTGGTCCTCTGTTTACATATGAACACAGTTGTTCCCTTAATCTAAACCTTAAAGTAGTTTAATGTTAAGTTTTATTATTTGCAAGTGGTGTAAAAGAATAAAATAAATTGACCTAAATAGAAAAATTTAAGATATAACATTAATTTCAGATTTCTTGGTCAAAACAGTATTGTTACAGGAAAGACACTCATGATCACACACACTAATTAATTAATCAGCAACAGACTTACTGAACATCATTAAGCATTAATTTTGTATTTTTCACATGTCTTTGATATACACTTACCCATTTGCGAAAATTAATTACCAAAATGTTTCATAATTTTCTTTTAAATTTTGTGTCCAGAATTGCACCTTTTTTTGAGAATGACTCATATAGCGATACGACAGAAGACTATAGGAGGATATCAGGGGATAGGTTGTAGCATTAGCGGAGACATATACGCTGATGTAGCAGGATACTAAGTCATACTTTGATACGATTTTCTCATTAATTCATGTTCTATTTGGTTATGTTTTTTGGCAATTTCAGATGGAAACTGGTAATATTCATACATTCTTAGATACGGTATGTGCATACTGATTTATATCATGTTGTTCCCGTATTGCAATATACCGACATATTGATAATAGCGTGCATCCTTATCAATGAAACTGTTTCATGATTTTTAATGAAACAAGGAATTTTCATACTTTAGGATAAACTTCAACGACATCACAGTTAATACATTGATGGCATATTCATGATAATGTCAGAATATTATGGCGCTGCAATTTGAGGCAGTGTACTTTCGAGTCAGCTAATAAGCGCCTTACGCAACCTTGTAAGTCTGTATTCTCCCCGTGTTCTGGTACCCATTTTGATAATATATTGATAATAGCGTGCATCCTTATCAATGAAACCTTTTCATGATTTTTAATGAAACAAGGAATTTTCATACTTTAGGATAAACTTCAATGAGTTTATTTGAACTGAAAGTTTAGAGACTTGTGGTGTCAACTAGGACAAGAGACTTTATTCAAAATGTGCCTCTGTTCACCCAGCAGGAAATGGGTACCTGGTAAAGAGTTACTTGTGTTGGTGGTGACCTTGTAGCGACAAATATGTCAGCTTGGGTTAGACCAGGGTAATAAAGTTGGTTGCACCTTGAGTATGCACTAGTGTAAGATAATGTGTGCCTATTTAACTACAATTATCACGTTATGACGTCAGCCTATTGTTCTTCTGTTCAATTATTTTTCTGTAGTGGAGCGTTACATTTCACTTAAAAGTTTTTCACTTGATATTTCATACAAATTAAGTTTTTACGGTATTTAATTGAATAAGCATTAATTTGAGTGTAATTTAGTGTGTTTGAAAATCAGAGACATGATACACTGGATTGATAGCGAGTAAATTTTAAATTAAAACCGAAAGAGCAGCGAAGGAAGCCCGCTGAGTGTCGCGCTGATTGACCACTTAAACTTCTTATTTTGAATAAAATACTTTATCTGCCTCAAACGATTTGGTCATCCCCCGTAAACACACGTAAATAAAACATGTTAAATAACTTTTAAAAGATTTACTCTCAGAAAACAGCAGAATACCAGCTCTGAAATTGCCAGTCGGCTGTATCAATGCGCGGTAAAGCGGCCTCAAAATCAGAGGACGTTCAATCCAAAATTGATCACGTTTGATTTTCCAGGAGAACCAATCAGAATCTAGTATTCATCACATTCATGGTAGAATATATAATCAACTCACTTTGAACTTGGAAGACAGAAGTGCGGTGATACTGTTCTGCGTCAAGGTATCCGTAGGTTCTGTTTCGCAGTCTGTAAAGTCGAACTGGTTGATAGACTGACCATTTCGAACATGAGAACTGTTCGGACTGATGCGAGGCGATTTTGGTGATCGTGGTATCCGTGGCGATCTTGGTACACGTGCCAACCGGGGTGATCTTGTGTACTCGTTCCTGTTTGGGATGTAGATTGGAATGCGGGCTTCGTTGGATGGAATCCTGAGATCATTTGGAGTTTGTATAGGTGCGGTGGGGTCATTCGTGACTGGCGTTACGGTGAACTGAAAAATAATAAAAAATTATCAGTATCAATGAGTCAAACTGTGTTTGTGAAACACTGATGCCCCTGACGCCAAGGTCAAGGTTACGAGGTCAAAAATCATGACCCCATCTGATAGATGTGAAATATTATAGGGTTATCAATCACAAGCTATTGGCGAGGTTCAATTAAAAAAAAAAATGGTTTCTGCACCAAGGTCAAGGTCACAAGGTCCTCTGAAAAGTCTTGATTAATCATCATAGATTCACATGTGAAATATAAAAGTATTATCTACATTCAATCACAATTTAATTATTACAGGCCAGATGAGCTAAAAAGTGACTTTGTTGTTAAGTGCAACAGATAAAAAAAAGTGACTTTGTCGTTAAGTGCAACAGATAAAAAAAGTGACAATTGTACAACTTTTTTTGTACATTTTGATTGAGCACACTTAATATGCCAATATACAACAATATCATTACATGAGATGTATTAATAGGATATTCTAACAAATTTTGAAAATCTATTACAGCAATCATCATCATCAGTCATCATCACCAGAAAAGAATTAGAAGAATTTTATATTTTTTTTAAAACAAATTTTAGATTTTATCATTGAGACTATGACCAATTCTATAGAGAAATCAATGAAAATAAACATATTAATGTCCAACAAAATTCTTATTTTAAGCAACAATTTCATAGTATGGCGGACACAAACACAAACAACAAACACTCGACCTTACTTCATAACAGAAACAATTTCATATCACTGCTATCATAGTCAAGACTCCTGAAAACTTCATTACAAGATCAGCGAAGCACTGATATTAAACTGACTGCACTGGGTATGTTTCAGCTGAGTGTCTAATCCACTTAATTTCATTCAGTAACATCTAATGGAAAAAATACAGTACAGGCGGTAGAAATAACTGGAATCGTTTGGCAAAACAGATCTGTAATTGGAATTTCAGCAATGCCTCAGTTGCATTCAATGGTTCAATCATTCTGAAGAACCCTGGTGCCAATAGAAAGAAATGGTGTTTGCTTTGTGGTCGAATTCCACCATCAGTTGAGGGGTTGCAATGAACAAGCTCGGAGTGAAATTGACGTCTGAAATAGACATCTTCAGGTTACTTATGAGGAGTGAAAGCTGCAATATCACTTTGTTTCAGCACAGGTGGTTTCCTAGTTTGCAGGTAACAACCGTTTCAGATATCCTCTTACCTTTACCTGTTCGAAGCTGTCAATCAAAGCTATGTCTATTTCACAAGTCAAGATACACATGTCAATGTCCTTTTAGCTGCTTGCAATGGATTGTTTTTTTTTACATATATGACAGCCATTAAAGGGAACTATTTTCAATCCTACTTCTTTATTCCTAGAAATGAATTGTTGATTCTATTGTTTTCAAGTAGGTCATCTATATGAACATGTAAGTATAAATTCAAATCCCAGTATTTGAAATGCATATGTACCTATAGGTAATTATAAGTTCATTCAAATTAATAAATATGACTTTATAATCAAATTACTATGATTAGTATAAATTTCCTGATTGTGAAAACAAGATTCCAAGTGTCCCACTTAAAGTATTTAGCATAAAGTTTTACAGCGACAAGTGTACTTCTAAAAAAACAAAAACAACTGATAAATCAGACTTGGTCTTATTCAACCCCCAACTTTTTCCTGGGAAAACTGACAAAGAATATAATATATAGGGTCACTGACCTAAATTTAATGGATAAGAAAGGTTTGTTGTGATCATTCAAAGTTCAACACATGAATGAGTGCATTCTGTTTTTACTGTTTTTTTGCAATCACCACCTTTATAATATAGAAATATCAAAAGGAAATTCGGAAGTGATTAATCAACTAGAAAAATTCTTGTCTGTGAACTATAAATCTTCATGTTTTCAATCAATAAATGACGTGTTTTATCAATTTCTTCCAAAAAGCCAGACAGAGTAAAAATTTCAAATTAAGAATATTGAATGAAAACTGTCTTTTGGACAAAGCCAAATTTTCATTTTTAAAAGTAAAAATTTCAAATTTAGATTATTGAATAACTGTTTCTTTGGAATAAAAAAATTATTGAATGAAATAAACAACAGAAAGCTTTACTTGTCACAGATTCATCGATTTATTGGATAATATAATTTTTATCATTTTATCATATTTTAATCCCATATTTACCAAAACTGCAATTTTGAGACAAATCAATTTTCTTTGATATCTTGGAAGATGACCTTGATAAATAATAGATACATTAATTACCAGCATAACTTAACAAAGTGTTTTTATAACACTTATACATCTTACGGCGGGTATTTTCTTATCAGAAGCTTTTATTTGACACCAAATAATGCATAAGATGTAGGCAGGATAAATAACTAAAGACAACCAATAAAACTGTAATGAACACCTGTGAGAATTTACACCTGATAAGACTGCCGGTCAATTTCACTTTGATGTGTTCCTGCAGATTAATTATTAAAGATGGCATGCCAACGCTTCTAGACTTTCTCAGCATCTCCTTAAAGTGACATCAAGGATGATTTGAGCGAAATATGTCATAATATCCTGCTACATCAGCGTATATGTTTCCATGTTATGCTCCAACCTACCCCCTGATATCCTTCAATCGTATTCAGCTGTATGTATAGCAAGCCAATCAAATGATACCCTTTCAGAAATAGCGGCAAATTGGTTCCTGGGTTTCGTTCCGCGTGCCCATTGCATGATTCAAATCAACCATTGGGAGTGCTAGTATATAATAATCTAATATTGCCGCTGCAGGCTCCCGCTAAGCTCCAAACTGCGTTCTGTAAGATTTTCATGAGAGGCATTGCTAGACAACAGTGAATGGAGTTTGAAAAAAGTTTGGCCGAAAACAGACAGGTTATAAATAGCGGTGAGTAACCACCCTTCAGCGATATGGTAAATATTATTGAAGGATATCAGGGGATAGGTTGGAACATAACGCGGACACATATAAGTTTAGTTGCAGGATGACTTGATATATAGTGTTATTTTTCTAGAAGTTGTCATTATTTATGAAACCTGCTATTCTAGTGCTCAGAATAGTGACAATAAACAGGTTATTTATGATCCAAAACTGGACAATGGTGCTCCAATGCTTCAAATGTTTCTAAACTTATTTACCACAGCAATGAAGAGAAATTGGTCAATGGCGTAAACTAGTTAAACTAGTAGACTTGTAAATTTATCATATAACTAACATTACGTGACCATTTGTTAAATTATCATTGAAAACACCTAAATATCTAATTAGGGCATTTTAGGAAGTTTAAAAGTTCAGCAATAGGATTTAAAGTAAGGACATAAAATAATACAATAATTATTTGAAAACCCCAAAGAAATTATGATATCATCTGTGTCACTTTAATCAATATTTTCTATTCCTCCGAAGAAGTTTCATCTCCATTCTCTTAATTGAGAAAATATTAAGAAGGCGGTTAGTGTGTTAGTCTTGGCTAATGCTATCATTGAATATTTAAAACTTTCAAAATATAAAAAATTTGATACCAAGAAATCTTGTTTTCCTATGCTGGACAAGAAATTCTTATTTATACCCCTCTACATTATTTTTGTCTTGGACATGATTATTCTAAAATATGTAAATTTCTGTAACTGAAGCTTTCTTATTATTCCTGGAAACCATTTAAACTGCTGACAACTATTTTTCATCGAAGCCAAAATGAGGAAAGAATTGGTAAAGCTTAAAAACTTTGAAGGACTTAGGAGAAGTTTGGCAATTTGTTCACCAAATAAAAATCCCTGACATTAAAATGGTTCCTTCCAGAAATATCTGTCACATGAATATGTTCTGCCCCCTCAGACAGTTTACAAATTGACTCATTGTCTGAATTTACCCCTTTTTGGGGATCGATATAGAACAGAATAATGGCTTTGTGTACAGAGTCCTTATCACACAGGGATTGGGGGCAAGTGGTCTCTTGCAATACCCTTTCAGAGAAGTTCAGCAGCAATGACCACTGCTAACTAGATGGGTGGGTGACCTGATCATCTTGAGGTATCAATTCTTAACATGCTTAAGGTTTTGACATAATTTGTGCAATCATTATCAAAAATACTTTTCTATCATTTTGGTTAAAATCTACAGTTTTCATGTAATGCTTAAGAAGAAGAATATATAGTAACAATTTGGGACATTTTTATTCAAAGTTTTCAACAAATATGAAATTACTGTCCCTTTAATGAATTGGATGTTAAAATTATTTATACAAAACAAACATACATCAAAATCATCTTGATAATGAACAACATAATTCATGATAAAATTGCATTTTACAAAGTAAATATGGGAAGCAATGAGATATAAGTTTAGATTTTCACCTTTTTTTTTGCGGACACAATTCCAACTAGGGATTACATATTTCAACAGAGGCATACTCCAAGACACTTCAAATAATTATGTGTCAATAGAAGGCATGTTTTGTTATCATCATATAATACATTTTCAAATGAGATGTCATAATGATGGATGGTCACGAGCTCTTTCTAAATATGTTCAACAACGAAATGCCAAGGGATTAAAATGTTTCTCAGTAAAAATAATCAGAAATGACACAATAGAAAGCAAATTCAACAAAGCACATCACTTGAATAAATGTAGTATCTATAAAAGAGTGAAACTCATGCATACATGTTTGATGAATGATTTCATGAATTTTTATCGTCATCCCTATAAAAAAAATCATTAGGAGATGATGACTTTCAAAATGGTGGTATGATTGATGATAAAAGGTTTTAGCAATTGCCATTCACAATGACATCAGCTTTATCATAATTCTGACAATGTAATTTTCAAAGATAATTTCTGATAATGTCCTTTGAAAAGAGGACTATGAAATGTCATTCTTGAACTAGTAAGACAACTGGAAATTTATTCATCAAAATAAAACAAAAATAGAAGTTTGAGAACATCCCTTGAAGATAAAACTCTTTACAAAGACTTAGTACTTCCATTGAATAAATGTGATCTCAGAAACAATATATAGGCTTTTTCATTGAATAACCTTTACATCAAATAAGAACAAATATCAGTAAAATTTTAATATTTCTATCTTTTATACTCTCCATGCAATTTAAACTACATGTCAATGGCCCCTGGTCTTGTGCAGAGCTTGTATGCATACAATAATATCAATAGATTAATGTTCGTGGGACTTTCTTCTACAAAACCTCATAAAATTTGTCAATTTCTAAGAAATTTCACAAAAGAGAATACAAGAAGTTGTGACCTCTGATTTGATTCAAGCATTCAGTTGTTCATATGTATATATACCATCAATATGACATGTGGAATATTGGTACGGTTCTTTCCTTTTTATATAGTATATATTCTTAAGAGATTTTTGACATTCTAAATTTAAAGGGAAAATTGAAAAAGGTCTGGGATTTAAAATCCTTAAAGTATTAGATTTATTCAAGGAATTTTTGGATCACACCATATGCAGACGTTAAAACCAAAAAATAACAATATAACAACATTTGATACAGTCAAAGAATGTTTTGGATCCAACCATATGCAGACAGTGGAGTAAAAACAAAGTGCAAAATAAAGATATAACAACATTTAACGGATGGTTAATACTTAACTAAAGCAGATAATCCTTGTAGAGGAACAACATAATTACCATCTACATAATGAATACCTTCGTGTATCTTATTTCAAACATATCATCTCGACTTGATAGATAGTCAAGAATTATTCTGGATCTGACCTTTTGCAGACAGTGGAGTAAAAACAAAGCGCAAAATAAAGATATAACAACTCTTAATGGATGGTTGATACTTAACTAAAACAGATAATCCTTGTAGAGGAACAACATAATTACACAGCTACATAATGAATACCTTCATGTATCTTATTTCAAACTTATCATCTGGACCACTCACCAAAGCTTTCATCTATTGAGAGCATGCACATGCAAGCAACATAACCCGACTGTGCAATAACAGAACACGTAGCCCAGTATAGGATCATCAATAGTGACACGACTACTTTATTTAGACAAACCCTGTCTCTTAATCTGCTTCAAGTTACATCCATTTTATTTTCATCTCAGCTTTGATTAATTATTCAACTTAATCGCTGTTGAGTTCAATTTAATCTACTGAATTTACATGAGACTTTGAATTCATTGCAGACAAGCCCACAAATATATATACTATTTCCATGCTTTAAAGGTAGAACTGCTGTGCTTTCAAAACCAGATCTTAAGGAACAATAAATCTGACTCTTTTTTTTCAAGAAAGATATCCCAATTTAAACAAATCGCTGTTTTCACCATCAAAGGTTACTCAGATTCATGAGTCAATAAAAACATGCGTAGAAGGCAAACTCTTAACGATTCTTGTTTTGTTGTTGATAACTTGATGATAGGCTTAATTTCAAAACAAATAAACCTTTTTCACTTTGATGTCTCCCATATGTAAGAGAACACCTTAATGGTTTGTAGATTGAAAACACACTGTCTGTTATTTTGCTAATAAAACCCAGATATATTTACCTAAAGGAAATAAAAGCCATCGTTTTAGTTATCCAAATGGAGATGTATTTAAGGGTGAAAATGGCAAACAAACATTTTCCTATCAAGACTTTCTTTACCCTTGGCAGAGTTTGAGTTAGAAGATTGTCCATTACTCCATTATCACAACGGCTTGAAGCCAGAGGGCTCATAAATATTTTACAAAAACTTTTTTCAGTCAACAGGTAATTGTCAAACTGTTCAACAACGTTTTATGTTTTTTTGAAAACATGAGATTAAAAATGTAATTAATTTTTGCGATAAGCCCTCAGGTTTCCCCTTTCCTCCTGGCTTTACATTGATAACCAATACCTCTGTGGCCAAGTTTATCCTTTACAAGTATACATATCTTAACCCATTACCTGCAAGTTACAATATAAGTTGTTTGCTTCTCACGAGGGTAGTACGGTCTGATGTACCATCTTTGTAGAAATGTCAGACCATATTACCCGAGGGAGAAGCATACAACAAATTTATCTTACCGTCATGTCAGAAGAAAATATATTCATATCTTTTTGATTGCCGTTAACGGATGAGCCATCACCGCTTGAACGACCGTGACCACTAATGTAAACAAAATGGCGTCATCCAACCCGACTGAAATGTTATGAATCGAGTAACGTAAAACTACTAGCCTAAACATGTTTAAGAACTTTTTGATTTTATTTCTATGGCATGTGCAAGTTATGCAATGGGGAGTTTGTTTCCAAATAAAACATAGAATGATGGGAAAACAAATCTATAATTAATAATCACGAAAACGGCTAATCAAACTTATGTAAACTCTGCACACCGCATGCATCATTTGGTAACGTCATGTTAATGCTATGCGACAACTCTTCTCGGAGAGGAGCTGTTGCTATGACAGCGGGGTACATGAAATTTGTACACCATGAGAGGTGAAAATTGGTAGAAAACTAGGGTTAGATTCTTTGCTGTACTGTTTTATTGCTTGGAAAGACAATCTGATATCAAACTAAATTAAAGAGACATCAGGTCAAATTTATCGCTGAATCATTGGATTTATCATGAAACTATCATGAAACAATAATGGAGGCAATAATGAATCTTGAATTCCCCTGATGTTCACATACTTAAAGGATGCTTAAGAGTTGTCAAAAACAAGATATCAATGTCTTTAATCATGTATTATGTCTGTTCAGTAGAGGACTTTTTTAAATGCAGGAAAACTTTTAATTATCATCTGTCCAGCAGATAACTATTTTTTAACAAAACAGCTATTTATATATTAAATTTCAAGCAGATAAATATAACGAACAAACCAGTTAACCATTTATTTCAAACAGAACAGGTTTCAATTTTTTAATTAGCTGTCCAGCAGATAACTATTTCGAACAAAAAGAGTAGTAAATCCTTTGTAGTTATGATTGATCTCATAACCAGAGTTCGTGGAGTCAAAACAAGTAATGGAACCTCCAAATGGCCAGTTTACATCAACACTTGTAACAGAAGTTCCCTCGTCAGTGTAAAGGTATTCGACAGGTAACATAAGTATAAGTAGGTACTTGTTTAACCATCAGGTCTTGACCTGAATACCTGTGTGTTCTCTTTCATCTGATAACACCTCCGTTTTCTTGGAATCCTGTTTTTGATTCCTTGACCTAGAATACTCGCAGGAAGCATGTTAATATTAGTTCCAGAGAAAGACCGCTTGGTTTTCTAAGAAAAAAACTCTGAAGTAATGAATGGATCGTTGCCTCAGGCGATCATTGGCAATCTTTGATGTTTAAGACAACAGCTCTGTCATTGTAACACTTTGGAACTCTTTTGAAATTCATTTGGAACTTTTTGCCTTCATGATTTTGATTATAGTTAGCTTTCTGTATTTTAACTTAAAAGTAAAATGAAATGAATGAGAGCGTCTTGTTTTGTTTATATTGGTATTGGTATAAAACATAAACATTCATAAAGGATTTTAAATTTTGATGAATAATCATATTGATAAAATATATCTCTATGAAATGTAATTTACCTTGTTTAGTCTGCAACTTTAAATGTATATAAAAGACATATATATATGAAAATGAGGTGATATATTCTCTGAAATGTGACAGTGATCATGAAAGTATGATGCTAAATCATGACTGCAGGAATATGGAAATACGCTCTGTGAAGTGAAATAATATTGACTACATTGTTGCCAGCTGTATTATAGAACAATTATCGACCAAAATGAAGAGGTTTAGCAGGAATAAACACCCTAAAACAAATAATTAATCTGACAAGGGATTGGAAACTGAAATTTGGAAATGGATGTCATATATCCAATGAGTTTCAAAATCTTTTTGATCTATGTATCGTTGTCAGAGATCATGCTCAAAACAGCATAATTGTTACTGGTATCATAGGGGGTTAAAAGGGTTACCAGGAAATGGAGAATGTCATCAGTTCATTCTCAGGTGTAATATGCTGCAATGAAGTTATGGACTTTAAAAAAAGCAGCAAGTAGTCTTAATATTGAATACTATAATAAATTGAAATTGAACAATATTTGAGAAACTCAATTGAACAGAACAAGTTCCTGATATTTCATTTGAATAATCTTCTATGCGAAACATATTGTCCTCTGAAGTAATATTACCTAAATACTCAACCAGATTTACTAAAGGGTAATGAGTCAACAGAAAACTTCATGAGGCCATATCAATATTCAGTAAAGGAATGTTTCCCATGCTTAACTCAATTTATTTTTTTAGTATAAATATCATTTTAGTTCCTTCAGAAAAAGATGCTTAATTGCCTTAAGTGCAATATTCCCGGAAATTACATTTTGTAGAAGTCACCTTTTTTTTGCTTATAACAATTTAAATACTTATTCACGAGCATATGCCAAAAATGTTTCATGAAGTTGAAATATAGTAAAGGTTTCAATGTCCTCAAAACATAAAGCTTATCAGAGTCTGGTTGGAAACTGAAATTGCAATATGACCCCCTCTTTAAACTTGCATTGGATGCATTTAACACAAATCACTTGCTCATTAACATGAAGCTATAATCACCAGAATATGCAATTAAATGCCATGGAGTAGATATATAGTCATGACTGTTGATAACTGAATTACAAAACAGTCATGAATCTAACTGAAGTAGCCAACCAACATAAACACTCCTTGATGAATATGGCTCATCGGAATATGGATCGGAAACTGAAATTGCAATATGGATGATGCCATCCCACGTGACCTTCTCTGTAAATTTACTCAAAGAGGTTTGATTCGATTGATGACAGAAACATATCAGCACAGTGAGAGCAAATTTACATTCCATGTATAATCGGTTTAAAGAACGTTTGCACTATTGTTTAACAACACGTAATGCTTGAAGAGAGTGTTTGATTTGATAAGCAGCTTTCACTATGAACATGGTAATGGCTTTTACTCATCAACTCAAGGTTCTTGTGCTTGTTTGTCAATTCCTTTTTTTATGAAATAAAATATGTTTAAATCAACAAGGTTCTGCTCTTAGTTTTTTTAATGGCTGCTACATTGGTGGGTGACGGTCAAATCTCCAAAGAACAAATCTACTTAGCATGAGAGTCCACAAAAAATTAGTTGATCAATTGACATTGAAATAAAAACATTAAAGAACAAAGAGCTTAAAAAAATCAAAATGGTTGTCCTTTGATCTGGATGTTTCCTGAATGTTACATCGTTTGAACAAATAAGAAAATATTTCTTCCAATTTATGTTCGGGAAACAATTGTTATTATCCTGAAATTTTGGAAAAAATAATTGGAAATTGTTAAAAGATTTAAAATATGCAAATGTATGGTTATAAAAATTCTCAGAACAATCAAGGTTACAAATTTAGGCCAATTTGTCTGAAACAAAACTCCAAAGAAAACCAAAAAGGATCTTGCAATCCACTGAATTCCTTGAACTTAGGAAGCTTCTGTAGTTATACCATTATTTCCCACTTCTCAAGCATCCTTCAAAGACCAAAAGAAGTTCTGTAATCATGTTTCAAATTACACAGACAATTGTTTTTTACAAATGAATGTTAAAGGGGTAGTAACACATTTAATTTTTTAATTATATTTTACCAAACAAATACATTACCGTCTGAGGTTCATATATCACTTTACCAAATAATAAACGATCAAGTATCCAGCAGAAACCACTAAGAGCCATTTTTGTGTGAACACCTTTTAAACATTTAAGGAAATGGATTGGCATATCCTAAAGTAAAATGATACATTTGTTAAAGAAGAATTACTGCAAATTTTATTCAAAGAAACAGGTAAAAAAATCAAACCTGGAAACCTTTGAAATAGTTATTTTTTCTCTAAACACCTCTAAAATATAAGCGATAATCAACATGAATAAGGATCAAAATATTTGTAAAAACACAATTATTCCATGATAACATTTGTTTGTTCTTCCAAAGCCATATTCAAAAGTTTCAAGAACATAATTTATGAAAATGGAATTGATGAAACCAGTGATAAATATGTTCCTGTGCCATATTCACCTTTCAAATGTAAAATAATAATTCCTTTATTTCTCATAGTGCATCTATTTATGATTTAATCAGGATAAAATTTAGCAAGAGAAAAACTATCATAAATGATAAAGAATGTAGAATTATCTTAAATGAACTTACAAAGGATCCTACCCTTTAACTAATATTGCCGGTTCATTAAGATAGTGCAAAATTAATTGTTAATACAAAATACTTAAATCAGACAAACATATCATTTAGAGTGTGATCAGATGTAATATTCATATATTTTACTATTTTACTAGTATGATCCTGAACATAAAACTGTGACGTTTTTTGACTTTTACACAAAAATTTCAAGTACGAGCAAGCATAATAAGACTTAATCAACATCTTAGCAGCACACATATTTACTAAGTCTATGTACTCTGTGGTACACCTCTTACTTAGGATAAAAGTGGAATTATATTGATTCAAGGGAAACCTTTTGTAGGGCTAATGCCAGCTGATGTTTTCTTAGTTAAAGAGTGCACTATGCCGTGGGAATGAGGTATAGCTGTCAGTTGGAGAAAATCTTCTTAGTTCTTAGATTGGGAGATACGACGTTATCTTAATTTTTAGGATACTTTTTACAGAATGTTCAACTTTACACTGGTACTAGAGAAATTCATGATGACTTCTTTAAGAGGCATTTAAGAAGTTGGATTGACAATAATGCAGAGGAATTTATGGATTGACAACTTCTTTAACAACCTTCATTAATATTGCATTCAAATCTTGGTTAAGTTATAAGATTTAGGTTGTATTTGTATAAATATGGAAACATTATTTATTTGTACATTTGTGGAAATCCTACCAATTCATATAATATCTTTATTTCGGTGTTTTACTTGAAGACAACTGGTTTTTCACATCAAATAAAATGAAAATATAGATGGCAAGTCTATGTAAATCACCCTTCAAAGGAGCAGTAGCACATTTTTAGGGTGAATAAAAGGTGATGTCAGGAAAATGAAAATAAATGGTTCAACTTGAAAGACAATGTATATTTAAACTAATTGAAGCAGTACTAAATCAAATATATAATGTAAAGTTCAGCCATGAGATTCCTTTTTCTTACACAAATGAATTAAAGATGTTCACCCAAAAATGGCCGCCAATAGATTTCAAGAAAATCTTTATAATATCTTCTCTGACTATGAATGATAGGTTTGCATAAAGAGATTTTTGACACTATCAAATAATACATTAAGCATTAACGTCCAATTATCAGTAAACATTTTGAAACATAAAAAAATTGTCAAAAAACATGCTACTGCCCCTTTAAGGCATAGCGTAGGTCAGTGCCTCCCCAACCTAGTGCCCCTTTAAGGGTTGAATTAGTATCAGTGACAACTTAGGAACCCTCCTCCAATTCATGGAAAAGCAATTCCAATTTCAGCCACTAGACCATTCTACAAGAATTACTACACTGACCGCAGAGATTAAATATTCCTATAGAGTATTCTCCAGGAGTATAGAGAATCAATCGTGATCCTTCCACAACAACTAATCTTGTTAACATCGCCAGATGTACAGACACTCCCAACAAAATGCAGGTGTGAGTTTGGGTGTTTATAAACACTCTACCATGTCAGAGAAATCTAGTCATAACAACTCCGCTTTGCAATATCTTATTCAATTTGTTTATCAAACTGTTAGCAGTCATGTTGGTAATATTTTTAACATGATTGGCACATCAGACGAAAATATGATTTTATGGTTTTGCAAAACAAATGTCACCTGAATCGATATATATTGGACAAAAATAGAACAGATTTGAATAAATTTGGAAATTATGATTATATTTCTTCATGACATCCTGGTAAAATATAAGTCCAAAGACTTTTATTGTCATCAACTTATTTGGTGCAGAATATAAGAGTTAAAACTATGTATATTTTATATATGAATAGAAAATCATAAATTTGGATTTGTTATGGTCACATGTACCCCTCAATCCATCAAACAAAGAGTGAGGATAACCTCTGTTTAAATATGATCACTTTCTGGGCTCGAAATGGAGATACCAGACCAGAGTCATTAAAAACCAATCAGCATAGGAATCATTAAAAAACGAAAGTCAGATTCGATTTTCGGTTAAATTAAAATTGATTGGTTATTTTTAATCTTGAACCCAAATGATCCACCTATTTATCCGTCTATTTATTTTTTAGTAGGAAACAAATATTATAGATGGTGTAAAGGGGGAATAATTCCTTTCAATTCAACTAGCTACGGGAGCATTAATTAATCAACTAATCACCCGGCGTTTCTTCGAGACCCGGCATCTATTCGAGGCCCGACGTCTATTGGAGGAGGAAATACGGAAGATTGACTCACGGCATCAAACTTTGTGACAACAAAGCAAGCTTTTCTTGCAAGAAGTATTAAAGAGTGACTGTATTTGGCCGACAGTTTGAATTGCAATGTCTTGCTACTAGGGGAATCTACTGCATTCTCAGAAAGTGCTTGGATTAAACCAGAGGTTAGCATAGATGTGACTTGAGATACCTCTGTTGAGGGACAATGCCCTTCCATTAAATCTAGTATTTATATAATGAAATTAATCTTTTTCAGCCGCCAAAATCATTCTGATAATAGGGAATTTCATTTTGGACTAGATGAAAAATATTTTGATTATCCTAGATTTGTAAAATAGTTATAAAATGTTTATAGGAATTGTTTGACTAATAATTTTGTTGTTGAGAGAGAATGCCCTTCCATATAATTTCTCATTAACATAATGGCATCAACATTTTGAGCTGCCAAAATCATTTCTGATAATAGGAGAATTTCATTGTGGACTTGATGAAGAATATTTTGATTATCCTAGATGTTTAAAATAGTTAAAATGTTGAAAGGAGTTATTTTGCTTGGAGACATAATTCAAAGCATAGACCCAAATACAGTATGGGTAGAAGTTTGCCAACTGCCATTACATTAATTGATGTTTTATTCTACATTTTGTCTACTGGCCATATATACTACCACTATCTATAACTTGCTTGATAAAGATTGACAAAGATCTATCTCTTAATGTATCAAACAATTAATAAAGAAGTTGCTATCCATATTTTTCCTCTTATTCAAGAAGACTTTGACTTAGATTTTTATCAAAAGAAAAAAGAAAAATAATACCACTATAATAAACTCAGTGAATGAAACAAATAAAACTAATTTTAATCTTATTGTCTAAATTTTGGAAATCATTGATTTCTTAAATTTGAAAATCCAATAAAAATGAACTCTATGAAACCATATTGATTCTTCAGTTTGGAAAAAAGGCTGGAGAACTAGATATTTCAAGTGTCCTTTAGCAGCGACACCATGGTATTTATAATTGATTTTTACACGAGGACCAATTTTGTAAAGAAAGCTATTCAATCTTTAAAACACAGCCCCACATGAGTGATCTGTTGCCATCACTAAGTGCATCAAGAAAACTTAATCACTGAAGGAACTTCCATATTGATAAAACAGTCACTTGTTTCAGCTGAGGTCACGTAAAAAATTCATATTTTGTAAATGTTCTTTCAGCAAAAGCCAGCCACAAATTGTTTAGTGAAAACTGGATAAGTGCAAAACCTGGATTAGTAAAGACTCTCTTAAAGCCAAATCTTTTTACTTTTGTAACAGAATTGACTTTTGATAAGTGAAAATGTTGGATAAGTAGCAAATTAATTGCTACTCAATATGTAATAGTTACTAGCATAGTTAATAGCATGCATTGGATACTGGCAGGGACACTTTTTCCGAGAGGCCAGTATGAGGCAAAGCCAAGTACTGGCTCGTGGACAAAGTGTCTCTATCAGTATCCTATACATGCCATTAACTATGCTAATAAATGACTTACATCTCACTTGATCCGAGTACCACAATCAACCACAAGATTAATAGTTTTAAATAATATTTCAATTTTTGATAACCTTCCAAGGGCCCCATCACTGTTTTATGAATGAAGTGTGTATATATACCGGTAGTACTATGAAGGGTGTACAAGCACGTGCTTCTTGGGTGTCAAAGCTCAAGGCACAAAGTAAATGTTTTGGGCTTGCACTCGTGCATTCCATGAAAATGAGGCTGTTTCAAGAAAAGTTTCACAGGTTGTCAATTTCGTTTTGGATTTTGAAGGTCTCAGAGGTGTTAGTAGAGTGCTCATAGACAGTTGAATGTCTATCAAAATTTCTCTATTAATTCAAAATCTCTTATAATTCAACCACATCATATTTGAGTGAGCTCACAAATTCAAATCACTTCTAAAATTTCAACCAAGTACCAAAAGTCCTTAAAGTTAATGCTCCTATGATTCATCTTTTGCATTAAATCATTGTTTATATAAAAAAATAAATTACAATGCGTAATAATCTCAACTTTCGTGATCAAAATATCTTCATAATGAAGACATTAAATTTATTATGTGGTCATGCATGTATAACTCCTATGCATCAAATTACACATGTTATTAATATTTATCTTACAATTCAACCATTATAAGTGGCCAATGAGCAATCAAAAGTGAAAAACCATAGACATTTTCAGAAAATCTTTTGAACATTTTAGGGTCAAAGAAATAGAGAAACTATGATAACACCTGTTATTCAGGTGCTTTTTACTTATCATATCTATATTTTAGTTATGAAAATGGAGGTATGAAAATAAAGAACAGTTTGGCATAAAGTAACTTATCTAAAGATAATATTCTTTCAACCTTCTTATCTATCAACTGGCAAACCCATGGCTGTATATTTGCACATGTACACAAAAATTCAAACACATATAGATCTGAAATAGAATGTTTATATTCAAATTTCCTCTGTCAGAATTGTTATCATTATGAAATTGCTTTGGCATATATTGTTTGTAGATTTAGTACATCCTAAAATTCACAATTTATCAACAACTGTCAATGGTTTATATCATTAAATGAATAAAAGATTATTTTTGAATATCTGATTATGAAATGAGATGAGGGCTTAGGAGTACACATCACATATGGTCCCACTCCTATTTGCTATTTAGGGCATCATAATGAGGGCATATGAGGGCAAATGAGGGCATATGAGATCACATGAGGGCATATGCACTCATTTTAGTTTTCTATCAATGCAATAAGGTTATTATTCTTTATAACTGAAGTGCAATCAAAAATGATAAATGTCAAAGTCATTAATAAAAGCAAGTTTTTCCTAAATCATAGTCCAAAATCATGGAAAAAGGGCCATAACTCCTTGAAAGACACCATCAACTTATTGATACCCTGAGGACACAGAACAAATTGGTTTTCCTATCTTAAAAGAGCCTTTAAAACCAGACACTCTTTCATTAGCTACCACTAGTGTTCACTGTTATGTATCATAAATCTTATTAGATAAATCATAGCATTTAATAATGGTTTGACAACATCTATTTTTTCTTCAGTTTTTCAAATGTTTCCATATGCAATGTCAATTCTTAGATGTTGCAATTTAATAGCTAGGTTATCAATCTCTACAAACCTAAGTTCCGGAAATAAACCAACGGAAATTGTGCTTTTGCCTAATACATAACATCGTTGACAATTTACTCTCTTCCTCTGGCAATTTCTTATGAGTCTTCAATTCAAGGTTTATTATTTTTTATATTCTTGTTTCATTATGAAAACACCAGTTTTTCTAAGTCATCCATCACTGCACCAAGAAAGTTGGAAAATAAGAGTTTTCTTGTAAGAAAAACACATAACTGTAACGTGACAAAGTCAAAATACACATAGCTCAAAGAGAGGTCGTTAGTCGATCACCTTCAAACTATAATTACGGTACATTAGATTGAGAAGCCTTAGCGTAGATCATTCTAGGGCAAGCTTGTGGCTTCCCTTTGTGTTTTTGAAGATTTAATTAGTCAAACAGTAGCTTGAGGTTGTATGCATATTCCCTCACAAATATAACTGAAAATGTTACAAATTTTGATATTATGGACTTGGTTACAAGTGAGAAAGTTACAACTAATGGTTACAAATCTTAAACTTATTGATTTGGTTACAAGTGAGAATATGTTACAAATCTTCATCTGACAGCTTTGGTTACAAGTGACAGTTTTACAAATCTTGATATTATACAGCACTGGTTACAAGTGACAATTTTACAAATCTTGATATATGATAACACGTGAGATGTTACAAATCTTGATATTACAGATTTGGTTACACCGTTTGATGGTTGAGAAATAAAACTTTCTGTCTGTCTGACAGTGTTACAAATCTTGATCTTGAGAATGTAACAAATGAGAACAATACAAATGAGAATGTTTCAAATGAGAATGATACACATGAGAATGTGACAAATGAGATCAATACAATTCTTGATCTTATGGCTTTGGTTACAAGTGGGAATGTTACAAATGAGAATGATACAAATATTGATGTCATAGACTTGGTTACAAGTGATAACTTTTTAACTGAGAATGTCACAAGTTTGGATGTTACATGTCACAAGGTTGATAATCTGAATATTTAATTATTTTAATGTTAAAGTCTGCAAGTTTGATTGTTACAGGTTTGTGTTTAACATATCTGAGTGTTACAAGTGTCACATTTACAAAAACAAAAGTTGTGTGAATTTTAAATAAATGAACTTGAATTACTATAATTGGTCACAAATCAAAGAGGTATTAGTATAAATTTTAGTTAAAAATCTGAAAGCATTGTGTTTGTTACGAATCCAAACATTTTCAATGAAAGAAGTCTGAATGCAAATTCAAACTCATCCTCTTTCACAGACAGATAAATAAATGATAAAATAAAGATAGTATAATGGCTACTATCAACTTAACATGATACAAAAGCAAAAAAGAGCAAGAAAATCTAAATCAAGTATAAATACCAATGTCACTATGGATGAACCTGTACGTGCTTAAAGGGGCAGTAGCACGTTTTTTGATAATTTTATATTTCAAATTTTTTACTTTTAATTGTACGTAAATGCTTAATGTATAATATTGAAAGTGTCAACAATCTTATTACACAAGTCATTCATCCATAGTCAGGGGACAAAGTATGACGATTCGCATAAAAGCCATTGGCGGCCATTTTGTGTGAACACCTTTAATTCATTTTGTGTAAGAAAAAGGAATCGCATGGCTAAATTTTACATTATATATATCTGAATTATTACTACTCCATTTCGTTTAAATACATTGGCTTTCAATTGGAACCATTATTTTTCATTTTCCTGACATATCACCTTATATACCCCGAAAAACGTGCTACTGCCCCTTTAAGCGCCCCCAAAGAGTTTTGTAATTATCGGTCTAAAAACTGACCATGTACCAACGGTACTAAAATAATAAATTCAACGTATTCACTTTGCTTCATGAAGAATTAAAGAATACATCAGTGGCAATATGTGTTATTTTCTACTCAATATTGTGTAAGTATGTTTTGAACGCCTGTATCAGTTATCAAAGACAACCTAAACATTCACTTTGAAACTTTACTATTTAAAGAGGTTTGATTCAATCAAAGAGGGTCTACTATGTCTTAAGTTGTCAGTAGTCTACTTCAAGAAGCCTATTCAAGGTATTTTAATGATTATTAAGAACATGCATGGTCAGTTAGTAACCCTTTCCATGCGGCTCACGGAATATTCCGGGTTGCCGATTATCATTGGCAAGCTGTGTTGGCGAATCGTAGATTGAGAACTATAACTAACCCGATAAAGCTATAATTGACTATAAGCAGGGTAGCCGAGACCCGTTTTTTTCTTACTTATATCTGTAAATTTCTTTTTACAATTTCTGTAAAATATCACTTTCAATGTTATATGTATGTTACCATGTATGTATCATTATATAAATATAAATACTTGGGACAAGGTTTTCTAGTTTGATAATTTGTTCCTAATCCCTTTCTTCACTGAATAAGTTATGTTTAAATCAAATCAGATTGAATTTTAGGTTAAATTGATGTTGCTAAATACAGCCCTAACCAAGAATTTATCAGTCCATTTGAAATCAAGAAAAACCTTGACATTTTCAATAGACAAATTTTGTTTCTACATGGTCCTTATAACTATGCCATGAAAAACTAACCGAAATCGACAATTGGTCAAATATTTATTTGTGTATGCCTAAGAAATTTAAAGAAAATTTGAATCATTTTCTAAAAATATAATTTTTTTAAAGAAAACCTGATAAACTTATTGGAGCGATAGATCAGAAACGATGCCAAGTTCCTTAGTCCTTTGATTAACCAGGTTGAACACCATGTCTGTTTTTGGGTAAAAAATCATGGAAAATGCCAGAAAAATGCCAATTAAATATTTTGGGGTTAGACCCCCTCTTTAGACATAAGTTTTCCGTATCTTCCAAAATTCATGTGACCAATCTTTTTTTACTTACGGTATGTTAATCAAGTTTAATAAAAAAAGATTTAATCAAAATAATTAAAAAAACTTATTGTTTTTTGTAATTTTTGCAGCAGACCATCCAATTGTTCTGATATCACAGTAACTATTCCTTGATTAGCCCAGAGTCATCACCACCAAGTACCAATTAAGTCCAACAATTAATTAACTAGCAGAAGAAACTCTCTCCGCGCACTTATCGCACCAAGGAATTCCATAAATAACTACTAAGTAATTAATAAATAATAGATACACTATGACTTGATGTTCGAAATCATGCAACGAGATCACACTTACATGTAGATCAACCTAGGGTTCTCACAAGAATTTGTTTTGACTTCATGCAACAATTGTCTGGGAACTCTGGGAAGAGTGGGGCGTATAGCATAAAAATGGTGGGGGTTTAACCAAATTACTTGATTTTTTGCATTTATCTCAAAATGAGATCCAAAAGTCCTTGAAATATCACCTGTCGAAAATTTGGATTTTATGTATTTAACTTATAATTTAATTTATGTCTGTGAAAAGACATTTATAATGTCACTACATTTGTATAAGTCTACTACCCAAGGGTTTAAAAGAAAACAGGTAAAATAAATGAATTAAAATCCTAAAGATTATGTCATATTATCATAAAAACATTAACTGAATTCCATTACATGTGTCTTAAATTTGTTGTTAAATATGATTTTAAAATAATCTTATAAACAATGACACAAAATTTAATCCAAGTAAGAAAGGTTTTCGATAATAATTTCTTTATGAATTAACATAAAATGTTTTTTTGTGATTGTTTACCATTGCCTAGTAAAGGAATTATTCAAATAGTTTATTCCAAATCATGTTTTCTTATTTTTTTCCAACTCTAAATGCCTCTCATACACATCATCCAAATAACTGACCAACTTAATGACAACATAGAATAAAAGAGTGATAACTCGTTAATATCTTTTCAAGATAAATCTTCATATTGACAATAGTATAACGTCAAACAAGAAGAAATATGACACGGCAATTTCAATACTTTGGTAGAGGTCCGAGTTCAAATCCCAAAGGTATCTCGATATATGGCTTAACGGAATGCAAGTGATAGCCTAACAATACCAGCCTCAAATTATTCGCAATAGCCTTGAGACTTGATTAACAGCGTATCTTTGTTTCCGAAGCCAGTTAATCTAATATTCCTTGTATCAGAATTTCAGGATACTGACTACATTGGCCTTGAATGAAAATTTTTGTGATGTTGGTTTGTCAACAATGTTTAAAGGGGCAGTAACACGTGTTTTAAAATATCATATTTTTAATTTCTCACTGATAATTGAACAAAAATGCTAAATGTATTATTTTGAAAGTGTTAAAAATATCATTACACAAACCTATCATCCAAAGTCAGATAACAAATTGGTAGTCATTTTTGTGTGAATTTAATTCATTTGTGTATAAGAAAAAATAATCTCGTGGCTGAATTTAACATTATATATTTAATTTATTACTGCTTCATTTAGTTTAAAGACATTGGAACCCTTTATTTTCATTTCCCATACAATACCTAATATTCCCCTTAAAAACATGCTGCTGCCCTTTTTATGTATTCCTTTTATATTGTTGAGGATAAAAACAACACTAAAGCACCATTTTGAATAATTTTAGGTAGTAATTTTATACAATTTTTTAAAGAACTAATTTTTAGAAGATATGATCAGTTGTTAACAAAGCAAAGCCCCTAAAATTTGGACAATATAAATGGAGATATACATTGTTTATCAAACATTATTGAGGTATTTCTTTGACAATTGATATGAATGCAAAAACAGTCAAATTGACTGAGTCAATATAGAAAACTGAATTAAAATGATTTTGATTCAAAATTTTGTTAAAAGAAGAACAATGGTTGAAGTTAAACACTAACTTCATTCAATGCAAACATGAAATAGTCTATTTACAATATTAAGAGCTTAATTTAAAGTCACTTTAACTTGTAATTACTTTCTACCTACATGCACAGCCAATTAAGTCTTCATTATAATTGACACCACCATATTACAAACATTTATCTTCTTTGAAGTAATCATTTCATTCTTTCCTAATGCTTTCTACATATCTTTTTTTGAACACCTTCCTGGTTTAATTAAAACGCGTCAACAAAGGCAAACAGAGTTAATAGATTTTGTGAAACAGGTTTGCTAAAAGAAAACTTCATTTTCTCTTCATTATCATTGTTGCTTTGGTCTGCCAAACTTTGATTCGAAGAACAGATTCTAAATTGTTTATTCATGACCATCCAATCAACAGAGACATAAATTTTAAATCCTTGAACTTTTTTCTGACACATTTTCAAACCCCTGCGGCACATGTTAAACCTAAATTGATTTAAATTTTTTGCGATACCATGCAGTCATTTTACACATTGAAAGGAAACGGTCTGAAAATGTGATATGCAGGCTATAAACAAATTATTTGTTTAAGCAGAAAACTAGACCTTATCTATAAATTTTTCATTTGGCAATTTTTTTAAACAAAAGTAATGCAGATGTATCATTTTTTTATTTCCTTTTGTTAATGTTATGTGTTTTATTTCAATTTTTGTATATAATCTATAATTGACAAATATAATCGTTTCAATAATCATCATCCCAAATTGACCATGATTGATTATTGTACAATAGCAGAGAATTAAGTCTTAAAGGGGCAGTAGTAGTTTTATCAAATTTCATTTCTTCAGATTTACCCAAAATAATATTAGTTAATGCAAAATGCAATATCTTCAAAGGCCAAAATATATCATAAATCAACCTGTTTATCTACTGTGATGAAATAAATCATCACGTGTCAAGTGAAAACTGCTTGGAGCCATTTTAGTGTGAACAGTGTTGAACTCTTAAGATAGAGAAATAAAGGACAAGTTATGTTCATTTGAAAACTGTCACTTTTAATTAAAAATCATATACTCTCTTACTTTCTTTCATGATCACCCTTTTTTTAATTGCTACTGCCAATTTCAAAACTTAAACATGAGTATTGAATATTTTAATATTAGTAAAACATCCTTATTTTTCTATAAATCAACCAGATGACATCTTGGGAGAAACCCCCCCCCCCCCCCACCCCCTACCCCTCCCACAATCAAAATTTTTTAATTAAAAAAAAAACACATCTCCAAAATGGGTTACAAACAATATTTCACAAACATAAGACATTCATCAAGTTTAGGAAATGCCAAAAACTAAACAATTTTCAATAACTATAAACATACAGAAATTTAATTAAATAAATATAACTTTTCCATTAACATTACAAAACAAATACTAGATTCATAACGTCAGTTGCAAAAGTGAATATTCTAAAAATTTTCTTTCAACTTAAATATAAAAAAAGATTACTTTCTTCTTATACAAGAGGAATGCTAAAGTATATGCTTTTGTGAAATAGATAGATTTATGTTATTTGTTTAGTTGTACAAGAGTGAAGTGTTAACGACAAATAGACAACTTGTGAGTAAACTTAACGAAGAGCAGATGTTCAGTAATTTTCTTGTACATAACTCGCTGACAACATAACCTAATATTTGTCAACTTGATTTAATTATTTGGCTGAAGTTACAGAAAAACGCACATAAAGAAAGTCGAACAGTTAAATTGAAGTTTTCTTTAGTAAGTGCAACAGAACTAACTTCATTATTCAACTTGACAATTTGGGTTTAAATTTATCTTCTTGTTATTGTTCAGAAAGGTGCATCATTTTGAAAAAACTAAAAGCTGAACTGAACCATGTTATCGATCGTTTTTGCCAGCAAACATGTGAACAATATTTCCTTTGGTCCAGTACATGGATAATTTTTATTGATAGATTATTTTGAATTTTCATTCATATTTCTCGCTATTTTTAATAAAAAAAGAACAATAAGACAAAGGTATTTTATGTTACAAGATTAACTTTGAAATGACATCGATGATTGTGTTAATTATACATGTGTAAACATTGATTCGCTTGACTCACTTACTTGACAAACCCCTTACTTGGCCTCTAGTTTTGTATCTGAATTATCTTGTGTACTAGGCAACCCTCCAATTTCTGGTATAAAAAAATTGAGTTATACACCAAAATATACAGTAGCATTTTTTTTGGAAATGGAAGATATTCTGGTGGATCTTCATAATATTTATGTAACATTAAGGCGTAATATTTAAACAATCTTTGAATATTTAGAACAGGGAAAATGATAATGCAGCTTCAAAAGGGGGAAACAAAGGTTCTATGCCATGATCCTTTAAATTTGTCAAACAGTTTGTCCGTATTGGTTTGCAAATACTGAGTAACTTCCAACATAAAATTAAAGCAATTTGCTTATTTGGCTTATTGTCTAAGTATTCCAAAGTCACACTTGAAACTTCCAATTGCAGATCTGGGCCTTTCTTAGTGCTAAGATAGTTGTAAAGTACTATACAATAACATGTGGCCATGACTATCTTAGCACTAAGAGACCTTCGAAATCTAGGTCCAGAACTCTTAAATTCAACCAATTCAAGATTCTCACATTTCTTGTGTTGAAAAATATTATAACTTATACAAACCATTTGTAACAAACACATCCTAAACTAGACAAGTATTTGTCACAAAGTTGAACAAAGACAAAAGTGTCTGACTTCCTACATGTGGTGATCCTGAAAATTGGTGAAACAGTTTGTCAAAATTGGTTTGCAAATACTTAGTAACTGTCAACATGAATATATGCTAAATTAATTTACTTGTCTTATTCCAAAGTCAAACTTGAAAAGCCCAGACCACTCTAAAGATTCTAACATTTCTTGTGTTGATCATCATTAGTTATATTAATTTGCCATTTGTAACAAAAACACCCTAAAAAAGACAAGTATTTGTCACAAAAATGACTTTGTCTTCAGTGGCCCTCAAAATATGAGCTGAAAAGAAAATAAGGTCAAGGTCATAAAAATGAACTTAATTATTCATTGAAATCCGATGCCAAATTTTAAGAATCTAGATGCAGCAGTTCATACCATATTACGCTTGTATACAATTTTTAAGTCGGTCAACGTTTCAAATTGACCTTGAAAATTAGAACAAGGTCACCTAAATCAACTGGTGTCTGTATTTCCAAATAGTAAGACGGGTCCCAAATTTGAAGACTCTAGGTGCAGTTGTTCTTGTTCTAACATAACTTTTCCCATTGCGGCCTGATTTCTCAAAATTTGACGCTAAAGAATGGTTTATAACTCTGCTGTAAATATTCTTCTGGTAATGCTGCTAACATGAACTATTCGAAAAAATGTTTAGTTAATAATATATTAAAGATTCACTCAATATCATGCAGTTATCAAGAAAGTTAAACAATAGTTTTCTATACAGTCTTTCATGCCTTAAATTATTCCTTTCGTCGATGAAAGTTTGATGTTTCCCTCAAGACTTCATTTCACTTTCTGTCATCCCTGTTTTTTTATTTAACTCCTCTTTTTCACTTTTTTCACATTTAACATAAAAGTTTTTGAAGGTCATTGATAAGTTGTCTGAGAACAAGATTTTCTTTATAATAAAGAAGTACATACATTTGCTCCCTCAAGCAGAAATTGATTTTTTACTTTAACCTTGGTAACAATTGTTGTCATTAACATATTTATCATATATATAAACGAACATGGACATTGCCTAAAATGCACATTTTTATTTAATTAGGATGACCTTATAACAGAAGTCATAGGGATCGAATGAAATGTTTAAGGCTTTCAAACATCATAATTTTTCATTTATGCTCAACATATAGATTACACTTGTAATTGCGTAACCTAACTAGAAAATATGACTTCACATCCATTTATTTTGTCGAATGGCATAATAAGAAAGGTTGAATGAACTTGCTCTAGAGTCATGTATATTCATCACTTCATGTCTCAACACCTGGGGGAGTATGAATCAAGAGCTACCTAGAGGTGAAAAGGTTAGCCAAAAGTTTGTTACAATTCCCACAATACGATCTAATTTATCTATTGGATAGTCAGAGGAATAGAGGTGCAACAAAAGTCATTAGAATTATTGCTTGGTTTGCCACCATTGCTCTACAACAATGGTAACCTTGGACAGAGAAATTGGAGAATTGGACATGTGAAATTTATGGTTAAAGTATGGTGATCACCATTATGATTTGAAAAACAAGGTTGTGAATTTGATGTAAAAATAGAGCCATTGTCACTAAAGCTCATCAGGCTTCATATTCAATTTTGTTTTAGGGTGCGGCCAATGTGATTCCCCCCTTAGCAGGGGCCACAGGATCACAAAATGTACAATTAAGAATCACCATTAACTAAGTTTCCACACAACATTTCAGCATTCTAGGCCTAGAGAAGAAGATGAAAATAGGTTTAAAGCTATGTCCCCTGTGGCCTTTAGTAGGATTAAACATGTAAGCGATGGGATTTCAGATACCGGTAATCAATTCAGAAATGCAAATTGCTCAAACATTTAAAGAGATTTCAAAGTTGTAATTGACCTGCCTTTAACTTATTAAGAAGGCTACCAAAACTGCAATTAATAATTTAGGGTATTGGTTTAAAAGGTTCACCAAACCATTATTAGGGCCACAGGGTCACAAAATGTGTAAATTAAAATCCTGACTAGTCAAGGAGCAGGTATACAAGGTTTCAGCTTTCTGGGCCTTATACTTCAGGAGAAATGACGAAAATAGGTGTTTAGGTTGTGCTCCTGTGGCTGTTGTCGGGGGTAACCAAGGCGATAGATATAATCCTCACTTGTCAAGGAGTCTGTACACAACATTTCACCTTTCTAAGCCTTTTGCTTCAAGTTAACTTTTTAGGGAACAACAAATTTCAATTTAACATATAAACTTTAAAGTGCTATAACAAATTGTATTCTTCAAACATTTTAGAGTCTCAAAATAAAAATTTCAACACTAATTTTCACAATTGCAATTCTTTTATGCATCAACTTTACTAAAAATTGGAAAATAATCTTAACTTTAAAAGACATTGCGAATGTCTCCTCACCTTTTCACCATCTTCAGACAATCTTAAACTCTTGCTAAAGCACTTACGGTATTTTCATAACATATCACCTTTGCTCTTTAAAGTAAACCATTTATTACGAGAGTTTCGACGTAAAGAGTCGTAAATAACATGCAAGGAATTCACAAAGACTTTTGTCAAGACTGGCGATTTGGTCGATAACATGGTCTTGAAACCAGCTGAGAAATGGAGTATAAATCATACTTATGACTGTAAATGTATACCCTTGCAAGAAAAAACATATGATTATCTTGCTAAGTGCTCCTTGCATAATAAATACTCTCAAAATACATTCCTGAAAGTCATGACAGGTTTATTATTACTTGTGAACAAGTGTAAAGCAAAATTAATGCATATCAAATTCAGTAGAAATGACAGCTTAGACATTTTCTATTTCATAATTTTCAAAAATATATATAATCCAATATATTTCGTAATATTTACAAAAACTACACCGATGGATCTCATGGTAATTCAAATTTAATTTTAAATCATGATTTTCTAGTTAGAAACATATATCTTTAAAATAAAAATTTTACGTAATCAAACTTTTTACATCAAAAGGGTAAAATGATTGACAAGAATAAATTCAAGGTTACAAAATATTTGTCATGGCCATGAAAAGAAAGAAACAAACTGAAAAATATCAAATTACACGGAAGAGACCGATACTCGAAGGAAATCCACGTGGATGAAAGGATTTGGGAAGTGAAAAACAAGCATCTTGAAATCATATTCCCATATGAGAAATACAGACAAGGATACCAATTTCTATCTCAACCCCACATAAGAATCATATCTGAAAGAGATCAATGGATCAAGGTTTGCTAATGAATCATCATGGATATATACTCCCCGGGGAGTTGAGATAGGGCTATGAAATATCACACTAGGGCTATGGGTCAGTTGATATACAGCGAATACACATGAGGGTTTAAAGAATAGGAGCTCAAATGGATCCACTGTGTCTCAAGTGTGCTTGAAAAATTAATGAGGGTTTGAGGGTTTTAAGAATATGACCCCAAATGAAACCATTGGGATTCTTGAGGGTTTGCAAAATATAAAAACCCATTGATTAGTTTCATGAGAGTTTAAAGAATTTAACAGAAATAGTTCCATGAGCATTTGAGGCATTTGAAAACAAAAGGACCCAGTTGGTTTCATGAGGATTTAAGAATATGAACACAAATTAATTCATGAAGGTTTAAGGAATTTTAAAACCAAGGAATCCATTTGGGTTTATGCTGGTTTGCAAAATATAACCACAAATGGATCCATGAGGGAAGAAATGATCCATGAAGCATCATTAAGGTATAAAGATTATGAACAGAAATGAATCCAGGAAGGGGCAGTAGCACGTTCTTAGGGGGAATATAATGTGATGTCAGGAAAAAGAAAATTAAGGGTTCCAATTGAAAGACAATGTATTTTAACTAAATGGAGCAGTAATAATTCAAATATTTAACGTAAAGTTTAGCCATGCGATTCCTATATATTACAGAAAATGAATTAAAGGTGTTCACACAAAAATGGCGGCCTATGTATTTTATGTGAATCTTCATACTTTGTCCTCCGACTATGGATGATTGACTTGTGTAATGACATTTTTGACACTGTCAAAATAATACATTTAACATTAACTTACAATTATCACTGAAAATTTTAAAATATAAAATTATCAAAAAACGTGCTACTGCCCCTTTAAGGTATAAAGATTATGAACAGAAATGGATCCAGGAAGGTTCATGAGGGATCATAAACGTCCCAAAAGGATCCATTGGATTCCATGAGGTTTTAAGAAAATTTAGAAATGGAAATTGCTCAAATATTCATTTGATCATTTATGGTATAGAATCCAAAGGTTCACCAAGCCCTTTTTGAGCCATAGGGTCACCAAAACTGTAAATTATAATCCTCAATAGTAGGAGTCTATACACAACATTTCAGCTTTCTAGGCCTTAATTATGCTTCTGGAGAAGAAATTAAAATAGGTTTCAAGGGCATGGCCCTTATCAGGATCCACAGGACCATCAAATGATGAATTGGGGGGTTATTTCAGCATAAAGTTAACCATGAGGGCTCAGAGGGTTTAAGAAAATCAACTCAAATGAGGGTTAAATGAACATATGAACACAAATGGAGCCACAAATGTTCATCAGGATTCAAAGAACAGCTGCTTGGATTTACCAGAGATTGCAATGAATTGAAGAATATGAAAAACAAATCAAGGACCCATTGGGTTTCATGATGGTTTGAGGAATGTGAATTATTACCACAAAAGGATCCATGAGTTTTCATAAATGGTTGAAAAAGGAAAGACAAAAGGATCAATTTGGTTGCATGACAGTTTGAAGAATATGAACTCAAAAGGATCAATATGAAAATAAAGGCACAAGACACAATAAGGCTAATTGATTTCTATTTCCTATTGAGCAAGGAAATTTAATAACATGTTATCATTTATGGGTCTTATTATGAAATTCTTTATTGCTCAGAAATTGCAGACACATTAAAATCATATAATATTCAATACTTCAAATATTCCTCTGTAATTTCTTCATGGAAATCAATAAAACTGCAATGTCATAAATATGCAAAATAGATTTCTTGGGAAACAATAGTTTGTTACTGACAAATTGAATCTGTACAGAAACTCTTACTAATCATGTTTAGTTTCTGTATATTACCAAAGCTTGACACTGGAAATCGTTGCACATATGTTTTGTGAGCCAGATCTACTGCGGTGTTGATATATTGAAATACGAACAGGAAATAGCAAGGACGTCAAGTTATTTTAGAACCACCATCCTCAATTTGATATTGTTGTGGTGTGATGAAAGCGCCATTGGCACAGTTGTGTTTATCTTGCCGCCATTTGGCAACGATTGATGATAAAAACATAACTAAATCAGACCTCCCAATAAGAAGACAATTACAGCGTGATCGCTGGAAGACAATACGTCTAGCAGATGTCTTTAATTTACGCTTAGTACTTCCTGAACTGATTAATGGAAAATTGGTTTTTGCATATGGGGACTGCAGTTGATGAAATGATGGCACTAAATGTTATCATGATCTATCAGTTGGTTAAATCATTTTTATTCAATTTAGATCATTTTTTACAGAGATGCCAGTGTACAGAATATACACAAAATAAAATAAAAATGATAATTATTAGATAGACTTTGGAAGATAAAATTATTGATATTTCACAGATATCTAATATTTCTGCTAAGCACTAACCAGGTGCAGGCAATTCAAGTATAAACATATTTTTTTTGAAACACTGAGCAGAAAAAGGACAGTTTACAAATGCCCTTTTCATCCCTCTATGAGGATTTTTATGAAATTTACATTTCGAAACCAAATACAGATCCAAGATATTGTCATGTTTTCTGTTAATCTAACCTGCCTCCTGATACCACAAGGTTAATTTTTCTGCTTAGCAACATGTTAAGCACTTATAATAAAATTCTTGGCACTAAAAAGTTTACAACATGCTAAACTGTTGCATTATGAATTGTTCAATCAATCATTGAATATCATAAAACCTTGATTCAGGTGATACACAAGCATGTATACAAGTAAGTTATTATAACTAGAAAGTGGTTTTACTCGTAAAAACAGATGTCTCCCCAATACACCATTTTGTTTTTGAAAATTACTTATAGTTTTCTAAAACTCAAACACAAACCATATTCTTTCTATAAAACAACATAAATTGTAAGTTTTGGTTATATTTATAGTAATATTTATGGTTAATCAACATCTCCGCACTGTTGCCATAGAAACCCCAAAATATACAACTGAAAAGAAGTTGAAACCTCCAAGAAGCACATCTACATGATACGAAGAATATCTATACCAAATTTGATGAAGATTGGATATGTATGGATTCACAGTTATGCTCTGGAAACTAACCTTTCCCTTTAATGACAAGGTCCAAACTGTTGCCAAAAATATATAATTGAAAAGATGTTTAACCGCTAATAGGCATATACCTACATGATATAAAGAGGATCTATACCAAATTTGGTAAAAACTTTACTAGGAGCTTGGTTGAAACATTGAAAACCTTGAATAAAAAGTTTTCATCAATAAATCCATAAAAATCATTTGGTACAATGCTGTTGCTAAATGATGCATTTTCTAAGTATATGATTTGCACTTCATAAAGGACTATAAGCCACAGTTTTCCCAAGCTATCAATTGACTTAGTGAGTTGAATGTACTATTACAGTGATACATTTATGTTCTTCATCATTTGGCACTAAAATTGTTCTCTTTTCACAGATACTTAAATGAGAGACTTTCAATATCCTCAAAGAAGGAATCGTTTTTCATGTATATTGCTTTCCGATTCCAGTGCCACGAGGGTTGTGTTTAAGTCTTGTAGATGAGAGAGACTGTGTTGTTCATTTCATGTTTGATTGATGTGCCACCTGGTGTTCATTATACTACTTGCTACCTACCAGCGTATATTTCATAGTACCTCTCACCTTAAACCATTCCTACATTTCATTCTTATTCTCTGAAGTGCAAAAAAGATAATTTTTCAAGATATAGTCATGATTGAATGAAATAGTTTAAAACAATCTCATAATGTTTATCCCAGTCTTCAATCTCCTCAGTGAAGAATTTGTATTTGTTTTAATTACTTTATTCTTTCTAGTAAATGATTTATATATGTTTGACTTCACAATTTTAAAACTTTTTAAATTACTCAAGATTTTGTTTAAAATTGGCAGTTTCATGTTAAATTACAAAGTTAATGAGTTGTCAAGAGGCTAAAGTTTCAATCATGATTAACAAATTTCGATTTGGACTTTATAATTATTATCATAACATTCTTTTGAATCGTCTTTGATAATTTGCATTTGAATTACAATTTTGAAATTCTGAATGAAATTGATAGAATATATTTAATTTCCTTAGAATAACTAATTTTATCCAAATAACATGTAGTCTTTCATGTTACAAGATTTCAATTTCTAATCATTGAAAGCTTTTGAAATATTTATATGTCAAAATAACAACTTTGAAGTCTTGGATTAACCTAATATTATTTTATTATGATACATTTCAACCAAGAAAAAGGATTCATATTTCATTAACCTTCTCTCATGTAAGTGATGGCTAGGAGATCTCAATATTACGATTTAAATTTCAAAGAGCCTTCACGCGCGCATGCATCAGTTAAAAATTTCCATGAATCTGAATAATTGACCAAAATAAGTGATCACACATGTTTACTTTTAACTGCCTGTTACGAGTTTCCCTTAAATACATAAGTATCAGACACTTAAAACAAGACTAAATCAATTTCACCAAATCTGCCTAATATTCTTTCTCCAGATAGAACTTGTTTCATTATATCAAGAACTTTTTATAATTGAGATTCCTTCAATACAATTTTGACTTTTTTGCGGTGTCTGAGAAAAATACATATTTTACCTACATAAGCTTGCAAAAATAATCGATGGAACATCATCAAATGAGTTTTTATCTTGAATTAATCTCCTGTTGAAATATTCTTACATTTGTTAAATTTCTTTTCATTTTATATTGAATTTTACAGAAAAAGAAAATCAGACCTTTTGAAGCAATATTCTGGAATTGATCATTAAAATGAATTTTACAGAAGGAAGCAGAGGTTTTGAAGCAATTTTCTTGAATTGATAATTAAAATGATCCCTTACAAATTAAAAATCTGTCAAGAGATTTCATCATTAATTCTGTACAGATTGAACTCAAGCTAGCAAGAATCCTTAGTTTTGCTCTTGTTGGTTTATAAGTTAGATAAGTATTTATTGTTATAATATATCACATTGTAGAAGGACTCCCAATAATCTAATGCAATGACTGCCAATAAATTATTCCACCTAATTCAATGATGGAAATGGCTTGCTCAGATACTGCTATCATATAGTGTTATGACAGAAAAGTCTGCTCTATAAGATATGTATAATCTAATGTAACTAATTCCTTTCTGGTGCTTTAAATGAGATTGCATATAAATTATTCAACTTACACAATGACTAGAAGTTAAGCCTTACACTATTTCATGTATCTAATAAGTAAAGTTTTGTTGGTTTATAAGATAGATAAGTCACTTCTATTAGAACCCATACTGTTTACGTTTGGTGTGTTGTTAGCAGATTTCATATCATTCAACCTAAGGCAATGATCATAAATGATCCCTTTTATCACAGATGGTCCCTTAACAGATCACTTATTTGACCTAACCAAACAGTAAAGTTTTGGTTTATATACAAGTCAGATAAATATCCTCTGTTTTATAAATCATCCCTTTTTGATACTTTTAAATAAGTTAACATATGAATCATCTTCATCATCATCATCAATATCATCATCATCATCAGCATCATCATCATCATCATTAATGGTCATAATAGCTCCCATACTTTGCATTTATCTCAACTGTTGTTACAGTTAAGCTCTTGTTGGTTTTTAAGTCGGATAGGTGTTATCCCCTTTTCTAACTTATCTCACTTCTGTAAGTGTTAATGAGATTACCTATAAATCATTTAACTTAATGCAATGATCAGGATTTCTCCTCTTCTGATCACTTATTTCATGTATCCAAACAATATAATTCTTGTTGGTTTATAAGTCAGATAACCCACTCTCATTTAGAATGGTAGTTATTAATGATAGTACCTTTTAATTAGTTCACTTAATGCAATTATCAGGACTTCTCCTTTTCATTATTCACATGTATCCAAACAATATAATTCTTGTTGGTTTATAAGTCAGATAACTCACTCCCAATAAGATTGGTACGTGTTAATGAGTTTTCCTTTAAATTATTCCACTAAAACCAATGATCAGGACTGCTCCTCTATTGATTACTTATTTCATGAAGATTTCATGAATTGGAAGAACGTGACGTTATATGTAGTCAAGACAAAATTCATAAGGTGTCTACTGTTAAATTGCAAATGTTGGTCATTATTGATCCACAAAATTTAGTCATTGATTGCAAAATTGTTAAATTCTGTGAATATCATATGATAATTAAGTTACATGTGGTTATGTGGTCTCAATTTCAATGTTTCTAGGCCTCGAATAATGTATTCATGACCCTTGTGGCCTTTATCAAACATCACCAAATCCACATTTAACAATCTATACCACCTAGATACTAATGCATAAGGTTTCGATTCTTTCGAGTCTGCAATTTTGGCATGAAAGTGAAACCAGAATTTTATAAAGAATATATAGATGGTGTCATAGAGTACAAAATGTTCTAACATGAAAAGCATTTGATTAACAGCAAGGAGTGGTTAAATGATGTTTACACTCCGTTATATGTGTATCAACAAGACCGAGGTAATTAAATTGATGACTTCCAGTACGTTTGGTAGAAAATAGTAAACATGCATTTGAACAATATTACTATGCAGAAAATCTTGCAAATAAAGTATTGATAGTTACATGTAAAAACAGGATGACAAAGTAATCAACATCACATGCCTAAGTGGTTCTCATTATAACTCAAACATTTCCTTTAAATGTCTAAATCACAATTTAAAAAACAGGACAAATATCTGTTGGAAACATAATTGCAAGATTCTCATTTTTGAACTCCATTAACGTATTGATATCCTGACTTAGCTAATTTGGTTATCCTATATCAAAAATATTTTGAGAAAAGTTGTTCCCTCTGAAGACCCTTCAACTGAGTCCAGTAACCTTGAACAAGGGCAATAACTCTGGAAACAATAATTGCACACTTCTCATTTTTTAACTCCATCAAGGTATTGATGCCTAAATAACCACAGCAAATTTGGTTATCCTATCTTGAATAAATCTAAAAAAAATTGTGCCCTCTGAAGATACCGCTAAAGAGTCAAGAAATACTGAATAAGGGCAATAATTCTGAAAATTGATACTATGCTTCTCATTTTCAAACTCCATCAAGGTATTGATACCCTGAAGACACACAGAAAATATCCTATCTTTAATGGTTTCTAGAAAAGCTATCCCCTTTTAAACGATGATTGCATGGACACATGGACAAACACACTTACAGACGAACAGAACAAAAATCTATTTTTTCTTCCACTTCATGACAGGGGATAAAAAAAATGGTATATTTTTTTGAAAATGTCAAATGATCATCATGTTTGGACCAGAAAAAAATGATTAATACTTAGGTCACAGGGTGTACAATCATAATGTGACATACCAGAAAGATGTTGATCCATAAAGTACAACATTCCAAAAGTTATGCAAAGGATGTCCTTTAGTGCTAAATCATCGTATGAATATACCATTGCATTGAAATTTTCGAAATATATTTTCTCTGTCAATGAAACAGATTCTTCATAGTAGGTTAAAGTCCAAGATATTCATTTGAATTCAAAACTTGTTTGATGGATCAGAAAGGATCAGAATTTGTATCTCAGATATCATAATAGTTCATCTTAAAATAGATTGTTAAAGGCGCATGGTCATCTTTGAATGTGGTTTATGATGAAATTTAGCTACCGGGTATTGATAAAAAAAAATTATCATCCCTTAGAAAAATCATTTGTAAAAAGAATGATATCATTTTTACATGTTTTGAAAAAACAAATTACTTATTTTGACATCAGAAGTGCAGTGCCCTCTGCAAATTTGCATTTAAAGAATCTGCTTTCACTGATGTCATCATTTTATGTGTAGAATTTACCCCTGTTATTGACGGGTATCAACTTGACTGCATGGCTACAAATACCTGATTTGGAGAAAATGAAAAAAAATCTAGTTGTGTGTGACATAGACTGCTTTTAAGCATATCTTTTGTTAAACGCAATTGCAACAGCGGTTGTATCACGTACCTTCATGTAGACAACTATATAGAACTAATAGCAGATGATGTTGCAGTCACTTTGGTTAATCGTCTCCCAATTAATGAATTTGGGTCCAATTTTCTCCAGGTTGGGTGCAAAATATTTATAAAATACAACAAATACAGTAAAATACATTGGCTCTGGAGCTCATCAGGCTTCATATTCAATTATGCTGTAGACTGTGACCAATGTGGCTCCCCCTTTGTAGGGGCCACAGGATCATCAATCCTTAAAATAAGTATATATAGTTTCAGTTTTCTAGGGCTTATACTTCTGGAGAAGAAGATGAAAAAAGGTTTTAAGGGTGTGCTGTGCCTTTATCAGGGGGCACAGGGCCACCAAAGCTACAATTTTTAATCCTCACTAGTCAAGGAGTCTGTACTAAAAGTTTCAGCTTTCTCGGCCTTTTGGGTTAGGAGCAGAAGATGAAAATGCACAAAGCTTAGACGGATAGATGGATGGACTAATGGACACAGGACACCATGCCATGACATAAGCCCATTGGGCCTTACAGGCCAGATAAGCTAAAAATTGAAAATTACTACATTACTACATTTGAATATGGATCTTTCAGATCTGTTTTGCATCAACTTTTATTTCTGTTGTATTACATTTTTGAATTCGAAAACTACATACCTTTAGCAGATCGATGTCATTCAAAATGATGTCTCAAAAACAAACATGACAGCAAGTGACAATCTTATTCAGCTAAACAACCGCTTTTATTATTTTGTTTTATTATATTTGTTTTTTTACATTACATGTAAAATGTGCAAACTTGTAATCTTAGTATTATGCAAGTTTAAATAATCATCAAAATGTAAAAAATATGAATGTCAAAATGACAACATTTAGAATTCATGAGACAATTTAAATTCATTTAAATCACATTTACACATATGGCTAAAAGGCTGTAAAATTCAGTATCATTGAAGTTTCAAAAACATGTCCTTTTTACACCTAAATAACTCTTTCCTTAAATTTTACAGTTACATTTTTTATCATTTAGATTGGATTATTGATTTTAGGAATTTTTTTCAAAAGCCTCACACTGTGAAAAGAAAGTTTCTTCACGTGTAAGAAAAGGTTTCTTTTATTTCTTTATTCTTCATATGAAAAAAAGGAAATCTGAACAAGCAAATGATCTTATGATATTTTTGGTCAAGAAATATGTAACTTAATTGTTTCAAATGAATTATTTTTTTGATTTTTTAATTAAAGTTTGTTCAACACATTTTTAAAATATGAACTTAATCAAAAGTTAACAGGAAGTTTATGCTGAAGCCAGTTTTATAGATTTAAAGCCATATCTCAAGAACAATGCAATGTAAAGCTAAAAACAATCAGAATATGATTCTAGAATATTTATTTTAAATTTATGACCTACAAAACACTGTTGTTGATTTCTTTTTAATCTAAAAAGGGTTTTAACTCTTCACTGATGTTTCATGACCAATAAATTAAGTTTTAGGAGTGACTATATTGACCATTAAGGGACTATTGCATTATTGAAAGTCTATTTTGAATAATTATTACTGGGTACTATATTGATAGCTATTGCGATAGTTTATCAACAAAGGAAAGGCAGATTTTGCGTTGTTTGTAACAATTTCACACTCTTGGAAGTCACCATTTTTAACTGGTTGTTACAGCAACAAGAAAGATATTTAATGTATTTACCAGTTGCTATTTTTTATTCTCAATCTGTTTGCTCTGTTCCAGTATTTTCAAAATGTACCAAATCGTGTTTGCATGTTAATTTTGCTTTTCACATTAAACTTAACAACTGAATTTACTAATATGTTGATACTATCGGCACTGCTATGGAATTATTACAATAAGTAGTTTGTTTTGTCTTAACTACCCTAATTATTTCCCACATACCCTCTATGACAATTATATCAGTTTCTTGTCATTTCAATAGAAATCGTGATTGGTTAAAATCAAGTTCTGAAAATTTTGATAGTTTCCGCCACAATGGAATAACAATTTTCCTTCATCTATGCAGTGGGTATACATATGCTTAACTAAAGTTTGTTTCATTATTTCTAAAGTTAATACAAACATAATTTAAAATGGTGTTTGCCTATAGGCCAACTCCTTCAATAATCATTGTACCAAAGTTGTGGTTTTCGGAACAGATGATGAAAAATCCTTTTCTCAACACATTCTAAGGGACAGTCCTATCAGGGTATTTTTCGTGGAAACAAAATTCAAGAGTTCTTCCCTGTTTACAATTATATATGATTATTACATGATTTTTACATGATTTTTACATGATTATTACATGATTATTACATGATTATTACACACTTATTTTGATATATCTTAGTGACATTCTAGTTGATAATATTTAACAATTCGTTAAAGAATAGAATACATCACTGCATCCTCTTGAATTTCGTTTTAAAAAAATAACCCAATAGAACAAATCAGATTTTAAAAATGTTGACCCCATGAACTGTTTCTGGTATGATACACAAATTTCCATTACATCATGTAGTGTACTATATATACAATTTACAAATTTGTGCAAAACTAATGTGTCAGCTGTATTTCTGACAATAGACAGAGGTATATCAAAAGTTTAACCCAATTCTTATTTTGAGAGAAATATGGTCACAGTGCTCAGTTTTGTGTCAACTAAGAAATGTGCATGGTCCACTTATCACAGAGGTGTGTGTGGGAAGAAATTCCTGTTTTGGGCTAGGTTTAGGTCTTGACATTGCTGAATAAGACCGTATTCTATCTACAGATTTGGTTCAATTGCTTTACGATTCATATATTGGAAATATTGGTAGATTACTTAACAGAATAACTAAAAACGGGTTTTGATATTTTCATGATTAACATTTGAGAAAAATGGTGTTTTTGTTAGCATCATATGACAAACCTAGGCAAAATCTGGTGAAACCTTGAACTAAAATTAATATTTTCGATTAAAAAATGCTTTAAAAGATAAATAAATCAATATTAATAATTTAGATTAACAGAAAATGCTTGCTGGCATAATTAGCGATATTTGCTATTTTTTTGCTTTCATTAAGAGATATTGAGTCTCTTCCACAGAGAATTTTTGTGTACTTTCCTTATTAATTCCAATTTAATTATCGAGATAGCCACATACATATTCAGGTGCAGAAAATATGCAGACTAATTACTAAAGTCTTAATGCACCTGAGAAATCCACTAAATAAACCATGCACGACGTAAAGCGTGTAATTGTGTGCCATAATCAAGTTGCAATCGATAAACATAATCTTGAAAAGTAGCAGAAAATTGACAATATCCAAAGTGAAGGCTTACTGTGTAGTGATGAGATGAACTATAAATGATTGTTCAACAATTTCTGATATGAAATGAACTATAGATGATTGTTCAACATTTTCTGATATGATATAAATTAGAAATGACTGTTCAACAATTTCTGATATAATTTTGTTTATTAATGATTGTTTATGATTGTTCAACAATTTCTGATATGAAATGAACTAGAAATGACTGTTCAACTATTTCTGATATAATTTTGTTTATTAATGATTGTTTATGATTGTTCAACAATTTCTGATATGAAATGAACTAGAAATGACTGTTCAACTATTTCTGATATAATTTTGTTTATTAACGATTGTTTATGATTGTTCAACAATTTCTGATATGAAATGAACTAGAAATCACTGTTCAACTATTTCTGATATAATTTTGTTTATTAATGATTGTTCAACAACTTCTGATATGAAATGAACTGAAAAAGTATTGCATAACAATTTTTTATAAGAAATAAACTAAAATGATAAATCAATGTTTTCATATGAAATAATATGAATATGATTGATAAACAATTTCAGATATGAAATGAACTGAAAATGAAAGTTTAACAATTTTTGCTATGCAATGAAATGAAAAAGATATTCAAAATTGTTTTCAGGAAAAAAACTAAAAGGATCTATCAACAAATCTTTATATGAAAATGAGATTAAAATATCTGATATCTAATTTCATTAAAGTGAAAAGCGGTGTTTTGTTAAAGTCATATTTGCAAAATGTCATGTTTCTTTGAAAAGCACGGACTATCTCTGAAAATTAATTTCTATTCTGTTTATTGGTTATAACAGTGACAAGATAGGGGACAGGCCTTGGTTTTATAGAAAAACAATTGACAATCTAAATGTTTAGTTAACAGGGATATCATGATGAAAATTTAATCAATACAGTTAACAGGTCAAAGATAAGGGATTGTGAATGGTTGGATAATTTAACATACAGTATTCATGCACACATATGTATAAAGTCATACAAAAAGAAGACTTAATGTTAAACAAATATCCATATTTAATAAAAATAATAAATAGGAATTTCTTTTATATACTTGTTGAATTATATGTTATAGTTATTATTTTCAAGAAAAATTTTCAATTTGTGAATAATTAAGTGTTTCAGATATTTGAAAAAGTCAATGATGTTAGATTTGTCACTTTGAATTATAGTTGCTCCTATTCATGAAAAGATTAAAATTTAAAACTAACTTTTAATAATTTTCAACAATGGAAATTTAAAAAAGACAACCATGATTCATCATAAATTTTAAAAAGTGTCATTTAGAATTACAATTGAATAACATACATTTAGAATTGTTGTATGTGAAACAAAGAACTGACTATTTTACCAAAGACAAAATATTTTAAGTCATCTAATCTATAACATCACAAGTTTTTTCATTTTTCCAACTTTCTGGCAATGACATCTCCGACATCATCTCTAAAAATAGACCACAAACTGACCTTTTTGCACCTAATTCACTTTCTCCCCCTTTCTCTAGAAATTGATTTATTTGTGACAATGTTATTGCATTTTGTCTCCAGACAAAAAAATCTTTATCAACAACCTGTTCATAGTCCATAATTACTACATAAATGTACAAAGCACTTTTTGTGCACTTTATTATTTGAGACTATCTGCCAAAATGCTAGCATGTGAAATTAACAATCTTAAAATAATAGTTTTATATTCAGATTCATTTTCATATACTTATAGAAACGTCAACGATAATATATTATTAATTCTAAGATGATATTGTATAAGTATGTAATACAATTTTCACAAACAACCATCTGCTTGTTAAATTAAGGCAATTATGAACTTATAATTATCCATGCACCTTATTTTTTTTTTATAAAAAAAACCCAAACTTTTTCTCTTTTCATAAATATAATTTGACAGATGGGATCTTCTCTTATTTCATAGAATATTGTAAGAAGACAACAGTATCTTGGGAAAATTATGTACACATATGCTTTTAATTACACTAATTATGTTTGAAAAAAAACATGCATGGTGGTAATTATTGTTACACTTCAATTATTTATTTAGAAACAAGTCAAATATTCTTGATTTTTACTGAACCTACTTTTTATCCTTGTTATAAAAATATTAATTACATTCATAGAGAGTGATATTTGTAAATATTTACTTTTTTTCATTCTTGTTATAAAATCTCAGTAAATCGAGAAACAGGTATATTTGTAAATGTGTAACATGTGCTCTTAACCCTAAACATTGATGTTCCTGTTAGTTAGTTTGTCGCCTGACGGAACTCTAAATCATACCGGAACGTTGATGTCTAAATGCACTTTTCTATAACGTGTTCTCTAATGGCTTCAGTCAATGTAAGTGGCTGCTTCATACAACGGAGCTTTTAGGAAAGTAAAGAGGCGGATCGAGGGGAAACTGAAATCGACAGAAGTTTTATCAATGTTCTGTCACACATTTGCTTAAGCAAAGAGATGAATGGCAAAGTTGGACAAGATGTCTTTGGTTACTTATATGTTTAATTTAAACTACTTATAACTATGATTTTGTCAGTTTTATGATTATCATCACAATCTGTGTTGAAATATCCACATTAGTAGGAGCATCAATATTCTAAAAATGTCATCATCATCATCATCTTCACAGTCATCTTCTTCATAGTCATCATCAAGATCTTCATCATCATCACTACTACCACTATCATCATCATCATCATCATTATCACCACCACTACCACCACCACCATAATCATCATCATAATTATCCTCTAAACATCATCATTATTAATGGTCATAATAGCTCCCATACTTTGCATTATCTCATCTGTTGTTACAGTTAAGCTCTTGTTTCTTTATCAGTCTGATAGGTGTTATCCCCTTTCCTAACTTATCTCACTTCTGTAGGTGTTAATGAGATTACCTATAAATTTTACCACTTAATGCAATTTCTTTTCTGATCACTTATTTAACATATCCAATCAATATAATTCTTGTTGGTTTATAAGTCAGATAACTCACTCCCATTTTGAATGGTACTTATTAATGAGAATATCTTTTAATTTGTCCACTTAATGCAATTATCAGGACTTCTCTTCTGATCACTTACCTTATGTATCCAAACAATATAATTCTTGTTGGTTTTTTAGTCAGATAACTCACTCCCCATCATCATGATCATCATCATCATCCTATGCACTGATATTGATAGAGCTTACATAAAGTGACTGCAATGTGATATTTTGTAATCATCACCACACACATAAGCGATATTCCGAAATGGGAAAACAATGAAAATACTGATTGGAGCCATAAACAAAGAAAGTAGTGACACTAAAGCCTGAAATATTAAATAAAATAAAAAGAATAATGTCAGTATGTTTCAACTATTATCTACTATAATTCTACTATGAATTTTTAAAAACAAATGAGCAACATAAGGTTTCTCTCACAGAGAATCTTTCATCTTATTCCACAATGTACCATTACAAATTGTTGCAAATTTCAACTCCAAAGTGTTTTTGTACAGAAAATTGTCTACCAATCCCAGTGGTGACATTAGCAAGCAGAGCTTGGAAATCATACTTAACTCATCACTTTGGAAACCCTTGCTAAACAGCTAGGTTTGAGCTTTTTGGCAAATTAAAGGAATGTACACAGAAGATTACTTAATATCAAAATTATTTCTTACTACATTTTATTTATGTAATTCAATGAAATGTTAAAACCTTTGAATGTCATTGTGCTAAAATAACACTAACGATAAGCCATAAATGGAATTATTAAAAATATTATTACAAATGAATGAAATATCTAAAAATAATTTTAAGGATTCTTTTGTAGAACTATCAAAACTCTAAACTCACTAAAAGTCATAGTTATATTCATATTCATTTATACATTACATTCAGGCACACACAATGGTAAAAACATTTACTGTATTCGAAGTAATAAACGCCCCCTCCCTATAAGCGCCCCCTCACAGCGCTTTTAATTAAAAAAACATTAAGCACCCCCTCTCCAGGCATACCTTACATGACAAACCTAAGAAATTTTACATAAAAAATGGTTTGAAGACTTGATTTCAGTCCTCCTTGTAAATCACAGTAATTGGATTTGTAAATTTTCATTAAAAAACTATATGCAAATCGAGAATATACAAACATTTTTATCATTTGACTGAATGATTAAGACTTCAATAAGCGCCCCCTCTTTCCAATTTTTTAACCGCCAAGGGCGCTTTATAGGTCCAATTTGGTACATGTATCAACTTGGTGTCTTGAAAAGAGATACATATAGCACAGTTAACATTGTGCCACTGAAAGACAACATACTGTTTTCCTCCATGTTTTTCACAAACACCTATTCTTACTTATATTCTGTCTCTCACTATATACTAACAACTTTAGAACTGTCAGAAACACATTGCTTCGATAATGTGTACCATCTTCACAAGCATAAAATCAATAATGCCTCATATTTCTTTCTTTCATGGTAACGCTTGCGGTGTTTAGTGAATGAAGTTTGAAAGACTGTTTTTTAACAAGAAATTAGTGACGGTTAAATCATTTTTGAAAATTTCTTTTGTTTGAAAATACATTCTTATGCATAATGCCAAATGTTCTTTGTGTTTTTTTTTCAAATTTTAAGGAATGTATTTTTCAATGAAAAGTTGTTTAAGAGCAACTAAAATGAATTCCTGCCATATTTTTCTTGTCTTATAACATATTATCTTGATATCAGAGATACATTTTACAATCAATACACATAAAGGTCAGATTTACTTTCATATTGGATTTTTTTAATGTACGAAATATAAAAAAGATTGTTTTTTTTATGTTTTTATGAAAAATTTATGAAAAAACTTCTGCTATATTTGAATATTACAACTGATTGAAACAAACCCAGGACTGAAATTGATACCTTTATGAATGAAAGCAAAAATAATATGGATTAAAAAATAATTTTGAAAAAAAAATGACAATGTTTTAAATAAAATTGTCAACATTTTGAAAGAATTTCTGGAATGAAATTAGAACAAATGCAAATGCCTACCTCATCTTGAACTAAAGTTACAACAGAGAAAGTCTTCAGTTCCATAGTATTGTAACAATCCACAGACATTGTAACATGGTCATTACGGGACCACTTTGTGCTCCAATGCGTTCCAATCCTGTGCTTTCAACACTGCTCTTACGAACCCAATGCTTTCCAATCCTGTGCTTTCAAATCCAATTCTTAATAATCAAATTCTTTTATATCCAGTTCTTTTGAACCAAATGCTTGTTAATCCAGTTTTGTTTAATACAATGCTTTCTAATCCAATTGAAATTCAATGCTTTTGAATAGAATGCTTGTAAATCCAGTTCTTTGAATCCAGTGCTTTTATATCCTGTTGTTTTGAATCCAATGCTTTTAATGTATAAAGTTATTTAACTCCAATCCTTTTGAATCTAATGCTTTTAAATCAAGTTCTTTTAATTCAACCTTTTATCCTAAAAGTTTTTTTAATTGTGTTCTTTTAAAAATCCAATTCTTTTAGTTCTTATTCTTTTAAATCCAATGCTTTATAATCTTATACTTTCGAATCAAATGCTCTTGAATTCTATCATTAAGAATCCATTGCCTTTAAATCCAATGCTTTTGAAACCAATACTTTAAAAGCCTTTCAAATCAACACTTTGCAATCCCAAAGTTTTTAATCCAATACTTTTAAACCAAGTTCCTTTCAATTCAACACTCTGAAATCCCAAGCTGTTGAATCCAATACTTTTAAACCAAGTTCCTTTGAAATCAACGGTTTGTAATCCCAAGCTTTTGAATCCAATACTTTTAAACCAAGTTCCTTTGAATTCAACACTCTGTCATCCCAAGCTGTTGAATCCAATACTTTTAGACCAAGTTCCATTGAAATCAACACTCTGTAATCCCAATCTATTGAATCCAATGCTCCTGTGTTGTATTCCCAATGCTTGCATACTTTTGAATCCAGCGCTTAGGTACTCCCATGTTTGATTTCACTATGCTTTCATACCCCATGATATGCTTGTGACTCTTGCCACAGATTATAGCAAGCTGAAGCAGAGAGAGGCGATCCCACGATTCCGTTCCATTATTAACATGCTCATCCAGTGCCAACACAGAGTCGAGAAAAACACGGGAAAATTCTCAGTACATTTGGCCTTTGACTTAGTCAGACAAGACCAAATCCATAACTGGTTCACACAACAGTATTTGATGAAAAATATCAATTCATTTCCATGTTTACATATGCCTCATTTACCTACACATCAATGTTAAAGCCTAATTAGAATACCGGTTGATCTCCATCACAGTGCTCTGTGCATAGTCTCTCGCTCTCTCCTCTCCTACCATTCTGATGCTTGGCGCCGGCGCTGCCACTGCCTGCAAGTCTTGGAGTGAATGACATACGGTCTTCTGGTATACTGGCATTGTAATTTGAATAGGTCACTTTGGTACTATCACAGTTTGCAACTTGGCTGAGTATTTTTCTAATAAAATTGGAAAATTACATGAGAGTGCATGAATGAAAGAACCCTTTGAAGAAATTGGGATTTCATAATTTACATCATGTCTGCTGACTGATGATACATATTATTTATTTGTACTAAGATTCATATTTAAGGAATTGTAATGTTTTGATATATATTATTAAGTGTTTAATATTAACAATTATATCCAATTTAATTATAAATTCTCATTTATATTATGGCACACTAAATAAGAATGTTTCTCTTTAACATTTCTTTTTTAGGATATAAAAATATTGACATACTTTATCTTAATTTTATAAAAATAAAAATTGTCCTGATTATTCAGTATGTCTTTTTATCCTTTTATCTTTTTCCAAATGTATCAATGTATCAATTCTACTTGATTATAATGTAAAAAATCCCTTAAATAGCTTAAACATTTTTTATATATACAAAAAAAAAAGGGACTAATCAAATAAATTCAATTGAGTTAAAAATTAATTCAAAAAGATTGATTTAGTTTTTGTTGCCTAATCTGACTAACCTCTCCTATCAAGTTTCTAATTCGATAATTTGTATTCAAAAATCTTTCTCAGATTTCCATCAATACCTCATTTGAATCGGTAATTCGTCTCAAGGAAGAATCAATTCTGAATCAATTCAACAAACCTCTGCCTTCTCTTGAAATTTGTAGAAAACTGCAGTCTGCATTTTGGTGTTGTGACTCTCTTCCAGTCCCATGCACCATTGGCGCTTAATCCAATAGCACGAACTGTAGAACGGTTCCAATACAGACAACAGATAAATCAACAATTCTTGCCTCCTACAAGATATTCTTTCACTCCAATACACTGATGGCGCCTTATCCAATAGCAAGAACTGTAGAAACAGTTGCAATGAAATCAAGACAAGAGTTATATCAACAATCCCCTTCTCCTAGTGCTCCATAAAGCAACATACATTTCGCCATGATTGACAAGGTGAGTTTGCAATGAACACGGTTACACACGGCGCTTGTCATTCAAAAACTTTCCCCATCATAACATGATTGTGTTAGTGATGCAAACGTGATGTTTTCAAGAACTCGCTGAAGAGTCTGGCGGTGTTGATTACGCGTCCGTTCCATGAAATCAATGGTACCTTTATTCCATCCCACTGTGACAATGCTCAGACAAATACATATTTGAAGCGGCACAAAAGCATCTCATGTGAAATTGATCAATAAAGCGTCAATTTCAGCAAAGATTTTTTGTCTGTGACATACCGTTGAATCATCAAAATTCATAATGGGTTATTAAATGACAATTCGTCAGATGTTCATAGAATGTGAAATTCATTTGTTCATGCGTCAGTTTCAGTGAAAATGACAATTCTTGTAAACAGATTATGCATTCATGCTGCAAGTAAAATCATCAGTGCGAGAGCAACATGAGACGTAAATTTCATATGTAGATTCCCAGCTATGTACTTTACTCGAAGGAAATTGATCCAGTAAATCAATGATTACAGCATATTACATTGTTCTCCTTGTAAGACTGAAATTGCTATCAAGAGAAGTATCACCAATAAGAATATTACAGTTGCTTTTTCTATTTCTTATATTGGTAAGAAACTAGATTTTCAGAGATTTTGAAATAAAAGTTGAAAAACAATGTTTCAGTACCTCAATAGATGCAATTCTCTTTTGCTTATTTTTATTTCATTTCATGTGACATAAACCCAATTAATTCAAATTTCATTATAAATTTCTAAAGATAATCCTCATGTTCAGCAAAGATTAAACTCCATGTTTATAAAAGAATAGTATTTGATTTCAACAAGGTTATTTCTGATTTAAGAAAATAAAATTTCTCATTTTCAGCAAAGAATGAAATACAATTTCCTAAAAAAAAAAGATTTCATTGCTTTAAATATTTCATATACAGTTCACTGCTCAACCTCTGCGATTCCAGAAATATTCAAGAAATAGATAACCCGGAGCGGAAACATTGCCAGTTTATCTGTACCAGGGGAATAAGTTCCCTCTTATACAACTTAGAGAGATTCAAAACTTGGCTCTCCATGGCTCCTGTACTAGTGAGGTAAAGATGCCAACCAAACTTGACATTTTGTGACTCAAATTAAAGAACCATAGAAATAGAGCCACTGGCTCTGTAGCTCATAAGGCTTCACATATTGCTTTAGGGTGTGGCAAATGTGATTCCATCCTTATTAGCAATTCAAGGGGACACAGGGTCACTAAATGTAAAGTTGATCTAACTTGAAGTCTGTAAAAAAGGTTTCAGCATTCTAGGCCTTTAGCTTCTGGAGAAAAAAGATGAAAACAGGTTTTAAGGGTGAGGCCCATATGAGGGGGGCACAGACTATAAATTACAATCCTCACAAGTCAAGGAATAGACCTGCACACAAAGTTTCAGCTTTCCAGATCTTATTCTCCAGGAGAAGAAGATGAAAATAGGTTTGAAAGGCACAGCTCCTGTCGCCCTTAAACGGGTCCACAGGGTCACTAAAGCTATAAATTATAATCCTCATTATAGTCAAAGAGTCTGCAAGCAAAGTTTCAGGTTTCTAAGCCCTAAGCGTCTTGATAAGTAGGTTTTAAGGGCATAAATTATAAATTATAATCCTCACTAGTCAAGGAGTCTGTGCACAAAGTTTAAGCTTTCTGGGCCTTGTACCTCTGGAGAAGAAGTCGAAGGTGCGTTAAGTTTATGGACGGACACCATGCCATGCCATATGTCCATCGGGCCTTTCAGTCCAGATGAGCTAAAAGCTAAAAACTTATTCCTTTATTGATCAAAGACATATATTTGTTTTGTGATTTAGTCAGAAAATACATGTTATATGATTTCAGATTTTCATTTTAAAGGGGGTCTCCAACTTTAATTTTTCACTTCCAGTGTTTTATTATCGAGGCCACGAGAGGGTCGTTAATCTCGATCAGCGCGCTGCCTACTCTGCGCTATTTTAACTGCGCAGCAACCTAGTCTAACATGGTATGGGGAACCAGCGGTTTCGTAGATAAAAATGTTCGTAGAGACCGATTTTTTCAGAGAAAAAAGCTTCGTAGAGGTCTTCAAATTTTCATTATATATTGTGAATATATATTATATACTTTGATGTAATATTTACAAAGTATCTACTCAGTTTATTTATACAAGACATTACATCGATCGTCGATTCATAGATACATTGGATGTACAATTTACAATGATAGTTTATTGCTTATATGAACTTATTTCACAATTTGTCACTCTATACGAAACTGTTTTTCATTACGAATCTGTAAAAATCCCATCTACGAACCCGTTTCCTCTACGAATAAACCTACACAAAGGTATGGTTGCTTCTCTTTCATCTTAACATATTTTTGTACGAAATATTGATTGAAGGGGGGGGGGGGGGGGGGGTATTTCCTTAACTCGTATGAACAAGAAAAAAACATACCTGCTAGAAGTATCCATGTACATATGATCCGCTGCATTTGTTAACATCATACATGATCCATCAAGGTTTAACACATAGTGATGAAGGGGAGTCCTATGAAATAAATTTACATTCTTTTTCTTCTTTTCATTGGTCGGATATTATTCTTCAATATCATTGGTTAACATTTTGTCTGCAGAAAGGTGCCAGGACAATTGGCGGTCACTGCCATGTACGAATACGTTAGTCACTAGTCTAGACATTCGGTCTGCAGTAAGATACCAAGACAGTCGGCGGTCACTGTTATGTACAAATTCGTTGGTCACTAGGCCAGACAATCTGTCGCCTGTTGTGATGACAAGTTAGTTAGTGCCCGGACAGTTATGTCACTGTTTACGTCATACGACTAGACATTACACACTTTCATTGCTATTGATACACAAGGTATAAATGACAGGTGTCCGGTCGTCATAAAAGAAAATTACAGAGATAGATAAGGTGGTACTAACGAGATGTATATTTTATCAACGTATTGGGTGTGATTACAGTTATTACAAATATCAGCGATGAATTTTATTATCCTCACAATTAAACAAGTAAAACTAATCCTGTTTATTTCACTTCCTGAAATCCGAGGAGACATTACTGTTTATGATACCTGTTAAAGAAAGATGATAAATATTTGATCTATTTGAAACATTTAGACAAAGATTAAATCTTAACTCAATTTAACAACAGCAACGCACATTCATAAAAAAAACTCTTTATGAATTGTTATAATCGGTGTTCTGTAAAAAAGTCCCGGTAAAAAGTCCTAGGAAAAAAGTCCTATTTGTAAAACTCAAAGATTTTGATTATAAAGTTTATTTACATGTACTTTGTATATGATTAAACATACATTTATGATATCGTGATATTTCTGAATCACATTAATATTTCAACAAAACATCAACAAATTTATCATTTTTGAACCAATCGATGGTTCGCCAGGCACTTGGGTGGTGGTGCCCAACCAAGTTGAAGAACTTGGTGTTCCACCCTTCGCAAACATTGTTAGTTCTCGCATCTCCTGATAGAGTAGCCTTCTTTGATTAACTCAGCTAAAGTCACATGAAAATGCAGAACTGCTTTGATCCAGTCAGCTAAAATCACACATTCAAGTCGTTGAGTTCTTCAATACAATTACAAGCTCTCAATTTTAATCCTTAATTAGTTATCGTAACATCCTTCATTGCTAAATCTAATAATTTAATCCATGTAGTTAAAGTCATTATACATAAACACTTCATACTTTCTTTACAATATCAATTGCAAAGATTACTTTGTCAGTTAAAACAAACATAGTTTTCAATTATTAATACTCAAGGATGCATTTTTTACAAAAACTTTGATGTCAAGATCAATGTAATCTGTTTTTACGATAAAAGGACTTTTTCCTGAGGACTTTGTTTTTTGGTACTTTTTTTCGAGGACTTTTTTACCTATAATCTTATAATCAACCTTTTATCCTCAATCCACGTCGGCGACATCACCGTTAGGTGAGTGAGTGAGGTGGTGTTTAACGTGTTTTGAACAATATTTCAGTTAGGTGAAAGAAGACGTTAAACTCCAACCCAACAACAACACTTTATCCTCAACGGACACTTTTCATCGACTTGGCATGTGATATTGAACTCTAAAATTTGTCCATTACCTCATGATAAACTCACGAAGATATATGAGTGAATGTTTTAATTTTTGGTACGTAATAAGTTTGCAGATGTTACTGGGTATGCCTAGTATTGAAGTTTAATTTGACCTAATGCCCCTATTTCACTACGAGAGGAATTCTCACGAATCGCCACGATAGAGAAATATTTCACATTCGTGAACATTCGTAGACAATTCGTGATTTATTCTTGTGATTCGTAATTAATTCGTGATTGGTTCGGCAATATTCTTACAATTCGTGGCATTCGTGAAAATTTTTTTGTTTGTCAAAAGATTTTCCCGAATCAACTACGAATTTTGTTATCGTAGTTGTCTCGTAAACTATTCGTAATTAATTCGGGTCATTCGTAACACATTCGTAACGAGTTCTTGGAAATTCGTGGTTGATATTTTTTATGGTCTCTCCCCGAATTATTTACGAATCATCTACGAAACACTCTGGAATTATCGTAATCTATTCCTACATCATTTGTGATATCGTATCATATTCGTGAAAATTCGTAGTATATTCGTAGTTGTTTCGTAGTTATATCGTACAATTCGTACATAATTCGTAAGCAATTCGTATTGGTTTCGTAGTGTTTTAGCATGAAAAGCTACGAATTTTCGTAAATGTTTCGTACAAGTGAAATTGCAGTTCACGAATGTTGCCGAATATTCAAGAATATTCCCGAATTTTTACAATCACCAATTCGTGGCGATTCGTGAGAATTCCTCTCGTAGTGAAATAGGGGCATTAGGATGATTTTATTCGGCAACTATCTATCTGACTATCTTGGAAAACAGTAACATTTAAATATTACACCAATTTATCAACAAGATTAATAGACTCTCTTGACTTAACTTTGATTTATTTTTTATCTGAGGCTGCAGCCAGAAAATTAGAACACTGCCGTAGGAAAATAGCTATTTATTCTGTTATCTTTAAAAAACTACACAATTGAACGGGTGCACTCACAAGTAAGAAGAGGATTCTGCCAGTTCAAAACAAGTATATTTTGTTGAAGTTATTCAAGACCGATTATTATTCTAAAATGAGTGATCTCTTTAAAAACTAGCTCGGGTTGATGTTTATAACACAACTGTAATGACCCCAGGGACTCTCGGAAGTCTCTCGTAGAAAACAGGGAAACATCCTGGTCGGCCAGGATCAACTCCGGAATATTCACGGATAAGGTGCCGTTTACTTCATATACAACATGTCTGGTATTTGTGACTCTTAATTTTATCTTTTTAATTTTTTTTTATATAACTCCTTATTGTCTGCAATACAAGGTACATTGTAAGTTCATTTTGTGCATTTTGCACCCGGCAGCCACAGTGCAGCGTTGTTCTGCCTTTTGTCTGGTATTTGTGACTCTTAATTTTTAAAAAATAATTTTTTTATAACTATTTATTTTCCGCAATACAGTACATTTCAAATTCATTTTGTGCATTTTGCGCCCGGTAGCCACAGTTCATGCGCTGCTCTGCCTTTACAATGCTGAGTGTCAAGCAAGGCAGTAACAACTCTCACCTTTTATCGTCTTTTGGTATGAGGTGACCGGGAATCGAACCCCGGACTTCAGAGTGACAAGAGAACACTCTACCACTGAGCTACATTCATGGTCTACAAACTAGGATTTTAGTATAAAACAACTTGAGTTTTCTCTTCATATTTTATATATATATATTATATATATTTTATCAACAACTCCCTATTTACATTTGTTCTTTATAAAAACAAAGTCTAACGTGTTACCATGGAAACAATTCAAACAATAAATTTGCTCAAACCATCAAAAGACACTTCTACAGGATATGGGAAACAAATTTTCTTCATGATCAGTTTAATAATTTTAGAAAAAATTATTCAGAAACTCAAATAAAAAAGTCTACTTGTTACCCGATATGATATTGAAAATTTTATCCGACCAAAAAGGCACATCTACATGATATAGAGAGGCAGTATGCTTAATTTGTTGTTGATTGGTCAAAGATTTAAGAGATAGGCTCTAGAGAAGAATATGCTACCAGTGACAGAAAGTTTTAAAAAAAGGTATTGATCCATAAGTCTACATATAATTTAAAGGGGCAGTAGCAAAATTTTAGGGGGAATATAAGGTGATGTCAGGAAATTGAAAATTAAAGGTTCAAATTGAAAGTCAATGTATTTAAACTAAATTCGTGAAAATTCGTAGTATATTCGTAGTTGTTTCGTAGTTATATCGTACAATTCGTACATAATTCGTAAGCAATTCGTATTGGTTTCGTAGTGTTTTAGCATGAAAAGCTACGAATTTTCGTAAATGTTTCGTACAAGTGAAATTGCAGTTCACGAATGTTGCCGAATATTCAAGAATATTCCCGAATTTTTACAATCACCAATTCGTGGCGATTCGTGAGAATTCCTCTCGTAGTGAAATAGGGGCATTAGGATGATTTTATTCGGCAACTATCTATCTGACTATCTTGGAAAACAGTAACATTTAAATATTACACCAATTTATCAACAAGATTAATAGACTCTCTTGACTTAACTTTGATTTATTTTTTATCTGAGGCTGCAGCCAGAAAATTAGAACACTGCCGTAGGAAAATAGCTATTTATTCTGTTATCTTTAAAAAACTACACAATTGAACGGGTGCACTCACAAGTAAGAAGAGGATTCTGCCAGTTCAAAACAAGTATATTTTGTTGAAGTTATTCAAGACCGATTATTATTCTAAAATGAGTGATCTCTTTAAAAACTATTTTTCAAATTGTTACCTATGTACGGATTGTGTTCATCGATATGATGTTATTATCCGCAAATTATCTTTGTTTTCTGAAGGACACGCATTTGAAAAAGCCTATTGGTTCTTTGCGTATCCTATTTCATGTATGATTAACCTTACTTTTTTACCTGTTACTTTTTTACCGATCACCTTAACATGCATATATATGTTTAAACCAACTTATTCAATACTGTACTGTTGTGATGTTACTTAAGCATAAATAAAGATTGTATAAAACATTTTGGTTATAAAACTATACTATACAGAATTTAAAAATCTGAAGCTACACGACAATGAGTGTTAATTTTGTTTCATCTAATAAAACATAATGATTGTTCAATTCTATTCCGCTGGGTCATTTTAGATTCGAAAACATTTCTCTAAGACAAAACAGCTCATTGCTCGATAGATTCAGATTTATAGATTCTTTTATTACCTTTATCTTTACAGATAATTGGGGTACATAACAATAACGGTATTAAATAGGGATAGGAACAAGATAATGATTCAGCAAATCAACGACCGCATGTCATAAAGGGAATTCGTTTGGCCGGCGCCCAGTCCGTGTCACGTGACCTCTTTCCTCGGCTATGGCATTACGTAACTGCTGGTCAATCAGGTGTGAAAGCCTCGAAGTACTAGTTCCCCTTTAAATCATCATCATCAGACATATTATTGTTTAATCATAAAAAGCTTCTGTTAAAAAACACAAACTCTTTTTTTTTATCACTTTATTTCTTTTTGTAGGCACCACAAATATACAATACAACCTTCTTATTTATTTTCTTCATAATAAACATACTTGTCAAATCAATCAAACATGGTATACAAAATTTATAAAGGTGGATAACACAAACTCTTTCTTTTGTCTAAAAAATATATCTTTTTTTCCAGCTATCACTAAAAACACAACAGTGCCTTATTCATTCAAAGATTTTCCTTATATTTTTTCAATCCATGGCTTAAAATTGATAAGAAAATCAAAATAAATTGATGTATAAATAGAAGCAAGTAAAACATCTGCATTGTTTCTTATAATATAAGATGATAAAATGTTGTCATACAGTAGAACACTGATACAAGGAACTCGGATATAGCGAACAATGGGATATAGTGAACAATTTTTAAAGTTCTGTCAAAAGCCTAATGCATTCCGGCCAAACGCGAGTAGCAAACACTGGATATAGCGATCGTTATATCTGTATTCTACTGTAATTATATGTGTTTAAGAAATCTACAATCACAAAACAATGTCAATTTCAGCAATGAACATGCAAGCATCAATTTTAAACCTAATGTATAAAGACAATATTTGGAGCCAAATAGATAACATAAATATGATTCAGAATAATTCAATATAATTGGGGACTCTAAGGCTCTATAAACAAGCTCTATGCACAAGATTTGTAGGAGAAACAAGCAATGTTATTGCCTCGAGAACTGATCAATATGGTGACACTAGTTCCGAAATGGACCTGTAATTGATAAGCCCTCAAGTGTGAGGCCTCACTTCTGAGGGGTTCCGCTAGCTCGGGTTGATGTTTATAACACAACTGTAATGACCCCAGGGACTCTCGGAAGTCTCTCGTAGAAAACAGGGAAACATCCTGGTCGGCCAGGATCAACTCCGGAATATTCACGGATAAGGTGCCGTTTACTTCATATACAACATGTCTGGTATTTGTGACTCTTAATTTTATCTTTTTAATTTTTTTTTATATAACTCCTTATTGTCTGCAATACAAGGTACATTGTAAGTTCATTTTGTGCATTTTGCACCCGGCAGCCACAGTGCAGCGTTGTTCTGCCTTTTGTCTGGTATTTGTGACTCTTAATTTTTAAAAAATAATTTTTTTATAACTATTTATTTTCCGCAATACAGTACATTTCAAATTCATTTTGTGCATTTTGCGCCCGGTAGCCACAGTTCATGCGCTGCTCTGCCTTTACAATGCTGAGTGTCAAGCAAGGCAGTAACAACTCTCACCTTTTATCGTCTTTTGGTATGAGGTGACCGGGAATCGAACCCCGGACTTCAGAGTGACAAGAGAACACTCTACCACTGAGCTACGTTCATGGTCTACAAACTAGGATTTTAGTATAAAACAACTTGAGTTTTCTCTTCATATTTTATATATATATATTATATATATTTTATCAACAACTCCCTATTTACATTTGTTCTTTATAAAAACAAAGTCTAACGTGTTACCATGGAAACAATTCAAACAATAAATTTGCTCAAACCATCAAAAGACACTTCTACAGGATATGGGAAACAAATTTTCTTCATGATCAGTTTAATAATTTTAGAAAAAATTATTCAGAAACTCAAATAAAAAAGTCTACTTGTTACCCGATATGATATTGAAAATTTTATCCGACCAAAAAGGCACATCTACATGATATAGAGAGGCAGTATGCTTAATTTGTTGTTGATTGGTCAAAGATTTAAGAGATAGGCTCTAGAGAAGAATATGCTACCAGTGACAGAAAGTTTTAAAAAAAGGTATTGATCCATAAGTCTACATATAATTTAAAGGGGCAGTAGCAAAATTTTAGGGGGAATATAAGGTGATGTCAGGAAATTGAAAATTAAAGGTTCAAATTGAAAGTCAATGTATTTAAACTAAATGGAACAGTAATAATTCAAATATATAATGTAAAGTTTAGCCATGCAATTCCTTTTTCTTACAAAAAATGAATTAAAGGTGTTTACACAAAATGGCCGCCAACGGATTTTAGTGAATTTTCATACTTTGTCCTCTGACTAGTGATGATTGGCTAATGTAATGAGAATATTGACACTTTCAAAATAATTCATAAAGCATTAACGTATAATTATCAGTAAAAATTTGAAATATATAATTATCCAAAAAAGTGCTACTGCCCCTTTAATTCATAGGACTACATATAGTAATGAATATTGAAAAAAAAAAGCATTCTGAAGGAGGAAGGAGGAGGATTATCTAATTAAAACTGTCAAAAATGAGGGGGAGGGGGGGACATTTGGTTTAATGTTTTTCACAATGGTGGGATTTAAACATGAACCTCTGTGGATAGCCACTGTTATGAAAATGAAAATTTGTATTTTAAAACTAAGAAAGGTGTTTTTGAGTTTAAAATCTATATACAGTTTAAAGTGTCAATAATGATAAATTTAAAATGGGGAATACATCAATATTGATATTTGTTGAAAGCAAAGCTTTGTGAATGTTCTTGCATCAAATTCATTACATTTTATGAATCTGACGTATCTTTGATTAACATTCATGCATTTGATGCATCATATTTTATGCAGATCATGCCATTCATAAAGCAAAAATTATATCATAAAGAATAGATTAATCCCAAGCTATTTTAATCTATATCATGCCAGACGCTATATAAGCACCAACCCTCCTATATAGAACACAACACAAGAAAACAGATGCCGGCATAAAAGAAATCAACTTCAAGCCTCCCATAACAATCAACTTATTGCATGCCATGGTGCCGTGAAGCTAATTTCGTCACAGATAATGTACATTACACAGAAAACATATCCCGCTATTGAGCATGCCTTTGTAATATCAGCGTTCATTTCGTTAGCCACCCATCAATCATTCACAAACTGTTGTCCATTTCATCTGCTCTCCAAGCCAATATAATATTTCTCGTGTCAAAAATGTCTTTTCGTCCTCAAAACACTTTTTATTGATTTTTCTCCAGATAATGAACCATTGGTGCAAGTTTGACACGTAATGAAATGTTTGAAGGCTGATGTGGTATAGAATGCATGAACAAGTCATTTAATCAAATTTTCTCCTTCAACAATTTTACAATTTATGATTAAGTGTTTTGTAGACACTTTTTTAAGCAAACAATTCTAATTTCAAACATCAAACATAAAAATGATAAAAATCAATAAGAAAAAGTTTTGTAGCATAAATCACATGTGTTATTTTCATTCCATATTTATTCGAACCAATACGCCTTTGCTACTTATATATTTGCATATTATTCACTGTGGTTCCGCACCCCACATTCCAATCCAACCTTATAACCACTGATGCCAGAAACAATTCAAAACTGACAGTCAAAATAGCTAAATCTATTAGAATATACCAGTATTATAGATATTTCACTATACAAGGAGGCCCCCTATAAACCTTTTTAGGGGAGATAATATACATGTGCACATGTGCACATATGACATCTTCCTTCTATATATTCTTTTTCTGGTAGATATACCTATTAATCTATCAAGGTATATGCATTATAAGGCAAACTAGTGGTCATTATTATTTTGATATTTTTTACAGTGCATAACCATAAACATCTGTTTTTATGACTCTATTTTGTATTTTTTTCATCAATATGAAGCAAAAGAAAGTTTTATCAAACCCCTCCGTCCTTTCATTCAGGTACTGCCACTACTGTTAAAAGGGGAATCATGTTATTGACTGGTTATAAAGATAGCTGGGTGTGGTTTTTGCCTTAAAGAATATCAGGGTATTGTAGGAGTAACTATGATACAAATATGCTAATGCAGCAGAATAATATTTCATATGCATTATTTTTGGTTAATGAAATGCAGATTTCTTCTTTTAACATCCAGCAAAATGCAAATTTGGTTATCCTGAAATCCTCATTCATTTAAGCTCATTATAAATACAAAAAAATTAATTATAATTTTAAATTTATGAATTTTTTATAACCATCAAATGTGTTATTTATTGCATGCATCACATTTGCATCCCTAAGTGGAAAAAATTCTTTGTTCTTCTGTTCAAATCCATTGTCTTTAACTCCAATATCAGTCTGATCTTTACCGATCAATTTCACTCACATATGTTTAGACCTCGTAATGCAATTATACCTCAAGGTCATCATGTCATTATCTTATCATTATTTCCCTTGAGCAAACATCACATTTCTATACAAGTAGCCAATAACAAACCACTTGTCTCACTCAAATGCTCATTATCCGACAGAGATATCAACTAATGTGATAGTTCATTGAGCAATTTTGGAGATAACATCAATTGTAATCTCATCTTGTAACCTTTGCGTTGATTCATCAATGTACTCTGATTTTCTGATGAATTGGCATTTTATTTTATTTACAGGAGAAAAAAGGATTTTTTTAGGCATGACAAATGGAGTCTTGTTTGGGGTGACATATTTGCTTTAAGATAAATGGTTAAGATATAATTTAACTCATTATGTGAAATTTTTGTTTAAGTTTCGATAATGCCATGACAACATAAAGCAAAATATCAGTCTTTCAATTTCATCTTAAAACAAAAAATAATGCCTTCTTTCACTTTTCAAATCTCCTCCAAATAAATAAAAGTATTTTATTTTCCACAATGCTCACTTTATTACTAAGAAATGAAACAAGAAACAAAAGTCACATTTAAGAAGTTGAAGAAAATCCTACTGATGACTATTTTATTGGCACATATTAGTTCATATATGGACTAAGAGAAGGGTTTAAGAAATAGAGCCATCGGTTTTGTAATTCTTCATGCATTAAAATCTGTAAACGTTTATCTTATTGCTCACTTATTTGCTCACTATCTCACCAAATGGGTCAGTTAATGGCTCACTGTCTTGACCAATTTAGATAGTCACCTACAATCTCATCTTTTGGCTCACTCATTCGTTTACTTCCTTACCAATAACTCATTAAATTGCTCACTTTCTCACCAATTGGCTCACTTAATTGTTCACTATTTCACCTATTGGCCCTTTTAATTGCTCACTATTTTACCCAATTATCTCAATTGCTCACTATCTTACCAAATTATCTCAATTACTCACTACCTTAGCTAATTATGTCAATTACTCACTATTTTACCTAATTATCTGAATTGCTCACTATTTTACCTAATGATCTGAATTGATTGCTCACTATATTACAATATTTCACTCAATTGCTCACTGTATTACCCAATTTCACTCAATTGCTTACTCTTGCCAAAGAGTAGCTCATTCCTAAAACCTTCCAATGGACAAACACTCCAATCAGCAATTAAAGCAATATGGTTTCCTATCCAAATAGTCCGTCCATTACTTCTAATAGGGGAGGCGGGTAATTAAACATCCAGACAATGCATGCCTCCAGTCCAAGTGCAGTTCGGAAGTGCATTATTTGCTGCTGCAGTTGGCCAGGCGTTATTGATTCCTGCGAGAGAGTCTCTGTGGAATCGGTAAATAAGAGATAGGGTCTCCAGGCTTGGTGGAACTGTCTATTATCTTTGCATGTTATCTACCTTGAATAAACTTACCATCCTTTGATGGATTGGTAAGGTCAGCAAGCCTTTAGAGTAATGGTAAATTGTATATTTTATGTTATTCCAAATGCAGTGTGGCATTTTGAATCAATTAACTTCTAGCTTGCCATTTTGATTTGAAATTAAGAGAATTGTGTTGACTTTAGAAAATAAATGTAAAAGTAGGTATACAGGAAATAGGATCATAGTTTTGATATGTGTCATCCTTTTCAAGTTTTTGTCATTAATTTCATATCATGCATATGGTTACATGAACTGAAACTATCGACCACTGTAAATCATCATCATCATGCTTGCTGGAACCATATGTGTATTCATTATCATCACTATTGAAATATCTTTTTATCTTCATTTTCATTTTTAATCTTCATCTCTAAACTGATTATTATATTCCTCATCATCATTATCATACCGTTACAGTTATAGCTAGTTTCATCACAATATTTATAATTTAAAATTCCTGTAATTATTATCGTCATAATCATCCTCATCTTGAACACAATCACCATCACCATCACCATCACCACCATCATCAACATCATCAGATATCATCATCAACATCATCAACATCAATATAATTTTATCATATTCATATTCTTAATTGATTATAATCCTGTATTTACTTATTGATAATCACTACTAAATTATCAAAACTGATATCTTTAATTATTATCTGAATATAAAATATTACAATTGCACTTAAGCTTACAATGCTAAACATTCCAATAGAGGGGAAGGAACTCTGGTAGGCCTCTTCTCTCAGTGATGATAGTCTTACTAGACAGAAATAGTTATCTTAAAAAGTATAATTTGGACATAGTGATTCATCCATTTCAAATTGGTAAAAAAACAACAATGTCCTATTTAAATAAGAGTCATTTTTCTTTCATTAAAATCCATTTTTTTAAAATAATTCCAACTTGAATATGTATTCAACAATCAAGAAATGTGCATTTTTAATAATAGAACATTAAGCCAGTGTGTTTAAATGATTTAAACTTAAGATTCCCAGTTGCTCGATAATGATTTGAAAAAAGAGGATTGCAATATTGAAACCATGTTATAAATATTTTTCAAAGGTTTAAAAGGGTCTTGTTTTGCTAAGATTAAGTTAAATAAAAATTATATTTGCACACATATTTATAAACTAGTTTTAAACCGAAAATGCATAATATATTTGACATAAAATTCATGTCATAAACAACCTCGCCAGTACCCTTATACTAAAAGATAACACATTTCATGTACAAGAATTTTTTTATTTCCACAAGAATAACTTCACTTATGGGTGAAGGCTAAAATGCCTGTACATAGCTTATGGAAGTAGTGACAAATAACTATTGATCCTAGAGACACAGGCATTTCTAGTGTTTTTGACCCCATTTCATCTCTCTAAATGGTGACATTGATGTTGTTGGTTGTACAAATAGATTACAATGTGAGAGTTTACTGACATAATCAATTTTGTGCTGCAGTGAAGATATCGTGTAGATTTCAGAATGCCATGGGCTGAACAGAGCTTGTACCACAATGTATTCTTTTGCCAACATTCAGACAATGTTTGTAAAATTTCATCATGATCTTAAAAATATGCTTTTGTAAATGACAATGTTTTGTATGAGATCAAACAATTGTTTTGCATGGGGTACACAAAATGCTTTTAAATATCATTATGAACAATTACACAATATTCCTTCCCTACCTGTAATGGCTTATACCTGTAATTTATGTTATAACTACACTGTTTCCATTTGACACTGATTATTAATAAAAGTAAATTAATAACATCATCATGTTGTCTTCCACACTATGAAAAAAATTTAGAGCTCCAATCCAGGCTGGTTTTGAAGACATTCTAACATATTTTTTTCAGGATTTATAAAAATTTGACCTAAATCAAAAACTATTTCATAAAAGAAAGTACAAAGTTAATGCGGAAGTAACATTTTTTTCAGGTAAAAAAAGGATGTCGCAAATGTGAAGGGTGAGATATAAGCATTCCTTCTTAACCTTGGCTAGAGGGATATCTCTTCAACTGAATAGGTAGAGTGTCTGCCTCTCAACCAGGAGGTTAATTGAATACCGGTGGAGCTGATCTGACAATCACTTCTGTTACATTAACATACATATTCAATTGTAAGACAATGATTTTAATTGAAAAATATAAGTTCTAAAACAAATGTTCAATGTTCCGTAAAGCTACAAATATAATTTTCCCTGCCTCAAATGCATGAACAATTCACACAAAAATGGCCATCAACAGTTTTTGCTTGATAACAGAATAAGCACAGTTGATAAACTGGTACGGTTATAAAAATGAAATAAACATTTTCTGCATAAAATGTTGAGAAGGGTTTCCAATGAAAGCTTTGATAAGATAAACAGGAACATTTTAATCAGATGTTTGACAAAAAAGAACATTTTGATCAGACCTATCATAAAGAGAAAAATTTTGATCAGATCTTTGATAAAGAGAAAATATTTGATCAGATACCTATAAAGAGGAATCTTCTTCAGAGGAACACTTTTATCAGATTTTGATAAGGAGGAACATCTTGATTGGATATCTTTGATAAAGTGGAACATTTTGAATAGATCTTTGATGGAAGGAACATTTTGATGAGCTTTGAATAAAGAGAAATAATTAATCAGATCTTTGATAAAGAACTTCTATCAACACTATTATAAAGAGAGTCCTCTTAATCACAACTTCCATACAAAAAAAAAATTTTTTTTTGAAGAGACATCGGAGTGACATAATTGTTAATGCTTAGTAACTATTACAACTACAAAAATAGAGCCATTGGCTCTGTAGCTCATCAGGCATCATATCAAGTTTGCTTTATACAGGCCAGATGAGCTAAAAATTAAACTGATGTTACCTATTGCAAGAAAACCTATACAAAAATTACAAAACAAATGTATTATTATTCAACACTTTCTAGATCGCCAATATCAGACAGTGAAAGAAGTCCACACTAAAATATCCAAGAAGAAATAAATTTGCCATAGACTGTCATCTTATGGAGAAAAATAGTTTTTTTTTTAGATTGTGACCCCTGTGACCCTATTTGGGGTCATGGGGTCACAAAACCTACAGTTTAGAATTCCAATTGGCCAAGGAGTCTACATGCAGTCTTTCAGCTCAATAGACCTTTAGGAGCTAAAGATAATGATGAAAATAAGTTTTTAAGGTTGTGACCCCTGTGACCCTATTTGGGGTCATGGGGTCATGAAATCTTCAATTTAGAATCCCCATTGGCCAAGGAGTCTGCACATATAATTTCAGCTCTCTAAACCTTTTGGAACTTGAGAAGAAGATGAAAATAGTTTTTTAAGGTTGTGACCCCTGTGACCCTATTTGGGGTCACAGGGTCGACAAAGTTACAAATTAGAATCCCCATTGTCCAAGGAGTCTGCACATATCAATATTAACTCTCTAGACCTTTTGGAACTGGAGAAGAAGATGAGAATAGGTTTTTAAGGTTGTGACCCCTGTGACCCTATTTGGGGTCATGGGGTCACAAAACCTACAGTTTAGAATTCCGATTGGCCAAGGAGTCTGCACATATCATTTTCAACTCTATAGTCCTTTTAGTACTGGAGAAGAAGATGAAAATAGGTTTTTAAAGTTGTGACCCCTGTGACCCTATTTGGGGTCACAGGGTCACCAAAGTTACAAATTAGAATCTCCATATGCTAAGGTACCTGTACACAATATTTCAGCTCTCTAATGTGTATGGTTCATGAGGAGAAGTCGAAAGTATCAAAAGTTTACGGACGGACGACGGACGACGGACGAAGGATGACGGACGACGGACGACGGACGACGGCAGACGGACGCCGGGCCATGCCATAAGCCCATCTGGACTTTCAGTCCTGATGAGCTAAAAATGACAATATATAACATTATTATTACTTCACATCAGTTCAATGTCCTCATTCCTGTGTTTTCTGGAGCAAGTTATATTTTGTTTTGGTACCATTTCTTCCCTCCAGGAATCATAACTAATGACATTCCAGAATTTATCTGAACACAAATCCGGAGCCCTCGTTGATGCACAGATAAGCAAAGGGAGAGAACTCTAAACAACTTGCCTCAGTTCCACTAGGAAATGTCTAGCATACCATTTACCTGGCCAGATTTACTAACAATCTTTAACCTGCAAATCATGGAATAGTTTTGGCTTTGCCAGAAGACAGAAGAAATCAGAGGCAGATTAAGGAGTTGTTAGGGCGGAAAGGGAAGGGGGGAACTGGAAAAAAAAACATGCACCAAAGTTGATCTGTTACTAAAAATTTTCTGGGTTAATCAATCATATGTAAATAATTCCTGGCTGAGTTTCCAGGAAGGTGACAATCGGGAAGGATTTGTTCCAAAAACAGAATCTAGGATGTAAACCAGGATGTTTTTACCATGAGGAACTTATTGACCATATTAGTGACAGACGAACAAGTTCATTAGCAATATTATCAGTCTTTTGGCTTTAAAAGCTAGAAAACAGAAGCAGATCCAGGAAATGTGAGGGGGGAGGGGGATGATTAGGGGGGTGAAAATTTTTAAAGGAATAAGTGCACTTGGCACAAAAACAATTCCCATGTATTAAAAAAACAAAACAATGTACTGTCTAAGGACAATAAAATGTCATTATAATCATTATCATTATGACTATTGTAGTATTGTTTGTTTAGTTCCAGTTAGGTGACAATTGGGATTTGTCACAAAATCTCTGTCTATATGATGAAAAAAGGACATATTTACTATAAGAATCTTAATGACCCTAAAAACATTAATTGATGTCTTTTGCTTATAAGAAATCCCCAAACCACTCTGACATCATCCAATTCCCACTAATTCTGGCACTGACCTCTTTCAGAAGTCTACGAGGACAACAGCTGTTTACCATTATGCTGGTTCCATAGAGTGTGCTGTATGTAGTCATCTTCTCTTATAGAATTACTCCATCGGCGCTGACATTCTTGCACCAACGGGAGTGCCATCATTAACAACTAGACTTTCAAAGAACTTCATTTGCATAAGGCAAAACAACTTTTAAAACTGTTTCTGGTGCTTACAAACAGAAATGGGTATTCCATGACGCAGATGTCTTTTGGTTCAACAGTTTTCTTTTCAATGAAAATACAATTATTTTTTTTTAAATCAAGAATTATTAGAAAAGGGTTGATGCATGGATTTTATACGGAGACACAAATGGAAACCAAAAACTTTTTTCTAGACCATATATATAATTTCAACCTGTCCTGTATTGTGTAACATGACCCGTTTGACAGTAAGACAAAAATCATAATTTATATGGTAATTAATAAACCCAAATATTTTAGAAATATGACTATAGGGTTCCTTCTTAAATCAATTATACAGATGTAAGCAACATTTTATTGAATTATTTCAAGTAAAGGTTGTAATTGAAATGAAAATTTAAGTCATTATCAAAAATGTGAAATATCAGTCACATAAGGAATCTTTTAAGAGCTTTTTAGAACAATTTTAAAAAATAACAATAGAAAAATGGGTGAGTAATAACAATATAATACCACTTATTTTTAAGAAAGCTATCAATGACTCAAACAAAGTACATGATAACAGAAGAAGAAACTAAACTGACACATGTACCTCCTTTATTGTATATTTCCTTTACCTATTTCACACAAAACCTATTAATATCCCTTTAAAAATGCTAGATTTTGGTTTGAACGGACATGTAACATTCTTTTCTCTATTTCAAATTTGTTATTAATAAAATATAATCAGTACAAATGAACGAAACCAACAAAGAACGAATGAACCAACAAAAAAGGAACGAACAAACAAAGGATTGAACCAACAAAGATTGACCGAACTATTGAACGAACGTTTGGAGGAATGAACGTTTGAACGAACAAACAAACAAAAGAACCAATGAATCAAAGAATCAATCAACGATCAAATGATCGAGTGAATCAACGAACAAATGATCGAGTAAATCAACGAACAAACGATCGAGTGAATGATCAAATGAAAGAAGGAACGAATAAATTGGTCCAAGAAATATATAATCAGTGAGAGAATTAGTGTCAGTCTATAGAGAGTACAGAATACAGGTGTTCTGACATAAGCCACAGGGAGAGAAATGCATCAATGATTGTGGGTACATTACTTAGCACTGAAGCATACCGACCTAGCACTATTCCTTGCTGTACACCACTGTCTATACATAGACTGTAAATAGTTTCTTAAATGTTAGCTATTTTCATTCTTTAACCATACTGTATCAATACTTGAAATCGATCAATTCGTTCAATCAATTCAGGAATTTTAGAAATTAATTTGTTGTGCTTACAAATTATTAACACTTAAGACAAAAGAAAGAACCTTGCCGCAACCCTATTAATAAATTGGCTTTCAGCCTTTAGAGTGTTAATCTCTTCAGCATCATTGAGTATTGTGCAATGTTTTACAATTATGTAAGATTTTATTCAAGATGTTATCATAAATTTCATGAAAACATACTTTTATACAGTCTTTGACAATAATGGCACTACTGTCATCTTCATTACCAAAACCTGTTGATTAGGAGCCAATAAATGTTTTTCTCTGATATTCAGACCAACAAAAACAAATCATCAATATCTATATAAGACATTTGAAACCCATGGAGGCTATCTAAACCAATTTCCACAAAAAAAAACCTGTTGATGACATTCATGATAATCCTCCCCCGTTTTGAGAATTTAAAAAAAAAGACCTTACGTAAAAGGGGTTGTGACCCCCACCTTCACTGTATCCCCCTCCCCGTTTTTGTAAATCTACCTTCAAAATCTTCTAGCAGTAATTATTTGTGAATCCTAATTTGTATTCAATTAATGTTCTGTTATATCTCTGATTAACTTTTGTCATGTAAGATTCGTTTTCACATAACTCAGATTTTCCAATTCAATGGTTATGGATACATTTCAGTTGCTATGTTTGATATAAAGTTGCAGAGTAAACAACTAGCCTTCAACTTGTTACAGAGTATGACCTGAAAGTACCAACTCCCTAGGAAGTATTCTTGTTGATTTTTTTTATTTTAAAGAATCAAACTTAGAGGTTTTTATAGCCAAAAGTGTTTTAATTTGGACTGAGGATGACCTGAAAGTACCAACTCCCTAGGAAGTATTCTTGTTGATTTTTTTTATTTTAAAGAATCAAACTAAGAGGTTTTTATAGCCAAAAGTGTTTTAATTTGGACTGAGGATGACCTGAAAGTACCAACTCCACGGAAGTATATACTGATTAAACCCTTTTTTGTAGAAGAATAAAACAAAAAATTTCTAACCAAACAGTGCTCAACTTGTGACAGCTAAAGGATGACCTAAAAGTATCAACTCCATGGGAAGTATTCTGATTAAACTGTTTATTGAATAAAAATCAAACTAAGACATTTTTCGAGCCCAAAAAATGCTCCACTTGTGACAGAGAAAGGAGTATCAAAGGAGTTTTCTGGTTAAAGCCATTTATTATAAAAGAATTGAACTGAGATGTTTAAGGAGACATTTTCAATTCTCTTTTAACACTATGAGCACTGTTTAAAGCAAGTTAAATAAAATTCTCTCTGGTAAAATTATTGATCACAATTGTACCTAAAAAAAAGTAACTATAAATTTTGAATATGCAAATAAATATGGAATTCCTCAAATGTTTCTTTCAAAATTCCAATAGGCATTTGAGGTTGAGAATTAAATAAAATTTAACAATCTAATACTTTGCAATTTTGAGACTTAATCTTGAGGCGCTTTGGAAGTAAAACACATATTTTCATGATTTCGCCACAAAACAAAACCAACCTTGAACGAGGAAGGATCAGTCTAAGAGATGACCCAAATAATTCTTCTTGAAAATAAAATACACAGTATAATGGTATAATGTGGTATTTACATGATTTCAATGATATTTATTAGGAGAGCACATCTGCACATGCTTTACTCCTGCTACCCATGCTGTGCATGTGATCTGCATTCACTTTCCATTTCATAAAGAACATACATAGGGTTCCATCTAATAAACAATCATAAATGTTACATGATCCTATTTAGCAAAGCTGGTTTGACTGTCAATTATGAAAGCAAAAGGTTCAGAAATTGAAACAAGGCATGATCACTTAAATAGTTTTCAAAATTGTGATATAATATAATGGATTTCAGGTAAAAGATTTATCAATTAAGATTTTATCAATTTAAATTGCCAAAAATCCTTAGGGATTGTAGAGAAAGCCCTTGAAACAGAAGGTTCACTGAAAGAAGAACTCAACTGAATTACAAGATGTCGTCACTAGAGATTTATAAGTTTACCTAAAGCACTCCCACAAACATTAAAATTGAACAACGACTATAAATCTAAAATGAAAATACACTAGGAGCCTGATACACACTATCCCATTGTTCATAAATCAATCCATAATCATAAATTTGACAAAATCAGATAGATTTCTCATAAGACACCCGATGGCTGATGCAGAATTTTCTTTTGAGGGGTGTGCCCCTTGGGTGTCACAATGAACTGATTACCACGTACTTTGGTTCAAAGAATATGTGTCCAAGAGGAAATTAACTTGTTTATAGATTTTCAGCTCCCAGTCCTATACTATTATCATATATATATTATTATTATTAATATTATAATATGAGAAATAAGGGAATAAAAATTAAATAAATTTACATGTCACTCTCTTTGGAGTGGAATTTAAAAATTAAATACACAGTATAATGGTATAATGTGGTATTTACATGATTTCAATGAGCATGCACGAGTGTATGGATGAGGCGCCCTATAAATAGCCACCATTATATTATTAAAAAAAAAGAAATAATTTTGTATTAATACGCTTTACTATTAATAGGCCATAAAGAGTTGATTGATTGATTGATTGATTGATTGGTTGATTGATTGATTGATTGATTGATTGATTGATTGATTGATTGGTTGATTGATTGATTGATTGATTGGTTGGTTGGTTGGTTGGTTGGTTGGTTGGTTAGTTGATTGATTTGAATACTGAACCTTGCAACAATGCAACAATTCCATCAGCTCTTTTAAAATCAACTTTAAAACCTCATCAAAAATATTTTTCAAATAATTTGAATATGGTTTTGACATACTTATATTTATTATTTATATTAAAGAAATATTGTCATGCAACAGTGCAGTTAAGAGCCCTATCAGATTGACTGAGGAAGTAGCCCCTCAGAGTTTGTTTTCAGAAGATATACCCTTGTCAAACTGTCTATAGTACATAAATAAACCTTTCCTATATTAATAAATAAATCAGCTGATCTCTTAAGAATACAAACAACCCAACAAGTAAGTCTAGGGTCCTAGGAGCCCCTCTTATCAAGCCATAAATAAGCTAAAGAGCTCTTGAGGTCAAATCAAACAGAAAGGAACTGCTCTCAGCCTTGTTGATTGCGAACCTCTTATATCACTCTCTATACAGATCAGAAGGGCAAGGCTTGTACATTTCAACATGAGAGTCGTCAATAACATCTCACGTCTCGTCAATTTCATGTTACAGTTTTTGATTTCTCAAAAGATCTGAATTATCCACTTGACTGATTACATAATTGTGTTTTTAGTTTATGAACTATCGATGTTATAAAGCAGGAGGATTAAAAACTTATAATCATATTAAGAATATGAACCATGTAAATTGATAATACTGAACAGATATTACTATTCAGAAGAGAAGCAAAAGGTCAGAGAGAGGAAAAGCAATATTTCAGAATAGAGAAAATAATTATTACCTGGAATAAATAATCTTTCATAATTTTTATTCTTGATCAAGTGAAATATGTTTGAAACATGATTGTACCAGTTATACAAATACAAACATAATAATAACGATGATAGAAGAATTCTTATATAGTGCTTAATTCAACATGAATGTTTGCTCAAAGCACTTACATAAAAGAATGTTAGATACATAATGGTGACTTATAGCAACATTGTTTTCATTCTAACGAATTCCTTGAACAGGAAAAAAAAATTCTTTTTCACATCCACAGTACAAATGACAACCTTAAAAGGGACCATTCGAGGGGTTATTTTTGTGGAAACGAAATTCAGGAGGACTTTCCTGTTTAGAATAATATATGATTATTACATGATAATTTCACAATTAAGTTTGTGAGGATAGCATTTCAGTTGTTCAAGATTTAACAATTGACAAAGAATAAAGTGTATCGCTCAAAAGATATAAACATGAAATGAAGCCAATCATCGAAACTACGATCGTGGAATGCAATACTACAACAAAATGCTGTCGTGATAACTTTAATTATGAATTATTTGTAAACATGCTCCTCTTCTATCAATCAAGTATTTATTTCTTTATTTTGTTAATAAATAAGCATAATACAGCACATTTGTTTTCTCGCAATGCTAACGTTTCAAAATGGCGAATGAAATGCTGTTGAGTGGTGGCAATAAATGGAATACAGCAACCTTTGGTTACCATATTGGTTCCTCCAGTTTGTCTTATGCGGCTTCTTACAACGGATTCTAATGAGGAAGCCACAAAAATGTCATTTATATGTAAAATGCAATGACATCAATCACGTAGGTAATGAAGTAAGCTTATATGGTCTCCAGATAGATGGCTTCCATTGCTAGATAGAATGGTTACATACCGGTAGTGAAATTTAAAGTTTGTCAGTGTTTCACTCATTAATTTTTCCAATTTGATCTTTATTGTTGGATTGGTACAGAAGGATATTCTTTTTACCTTGTTTTAGTCATATTTTGGTGATATATATATTTTTTTTAATCAATATTTTATTTCTGAATCCCTGTTACAATTCCGAACAAGGAACCAGGGGATTCCTTGTCCTCAGATTCAATATAGTTGACAGAAGAGAGGATTCAGGTTTTCACACACAAAGAAAAACACACATAACACAACTTTCACTATTATGAATATATGATGAACAGGCATATAAAGACATTTTTTGTCTAAAGTTAAGGCTAATGGAAAGATGCATATTTAGTTGATGTACTACTTCTCATCAAAAAGTGGATGATACATTAGCCATTTTATATAAAATTTATTATGGTTTGACTTACTGAAATACATATGACGCTCAATGGTGTATCGATTTGTTATATTTTGGTGATATTGGCACATATGGGTGACATAGCTCAGCTGGTAGTGTGTCTGCTTATTTCTAGGAGGTCAGAGTTTGTTTCTTGGCAATGTCACACCAAAAGATGTTAAAAGATGGGAAATGTTGCTTAAAGGTACTTTTTTATGTTGTTTATCATTATTGTTACTGCATTTCATTCAATATCTATAAATAAATCATTAAGACTTTATCATTGATTACATCATCATGGAATTTCCTTTTCATACACATGTTTGTTAACATAATCATTGTCAATATTGACAAAACTACTCTGAATTTACAAACCACTTTTATTATGTTTTGACAGGAATTTACCAAAACATATTTAGGAGTGGAAATCGTGAAACTAACAACTATTAAGGGAATGAACATTGATAAGAACCAAATGGAATTCTCTCACATGATAAGAAGCAGTTGGACATCAAGTTCATGACAGCAAGATAAGAGACAAATGTTCTAGACTTACTCAAAGATGTTCTTATCAAATTTTTTAAAAATCAGTTATTAAAGAAATATACAATTTCTTGGCAAAATTTCACAGAATATTCTTACAAATGTAAATTAAAAATTCTTATGAGATATAAACAGCGCAGCAAGTGTGAAAAGCCTTATTCAGACATAATAAGGCATTGTTGTTAAGTCTTATCATTAATCATTTGTATATGGTTGGCTATTCTATCAATACATATAGTTAGTTTGCAACAAAAATTATAATTTATCAAAACAACACGTTTATTTTTTCATTTCCCAGATATACACAATAACAATCTTAAGTTGTCAAGACAGAAAAACATGATTTTGAATCAATTTCATTTTCTCTCAATAAAATTTAAAATTTACTAGCTATAGTTTAGGTCTGTTCCATAAATGGAAAAAAGACAGATTTTATAAGTTTTCTCTGATTGTCTGAACATAAAAGGATTTATGATCATCTTAACAAACATTCACAAATTAAGGTTTATTAAAACAATGAGGAGTGGAATAATGGAAATATGCTTACATTTAATTTTTGCTGAACATATATAAAAAAATGAATTTTTCGACATCAGTAAAATCAGGTTTCATGTAAGAAATAATAGAAACCTGAAATTCTGATATTATTCTTTAAAAATCATTGAACTTAGACGTACAACTGACTGAAGATAACACATGCATAAATCATGCATAACACTTATGATAGTGTTTGCGCTCTTCAAGGTCAAAGTTTATCACACAGTAAATTATCATACTGAAATTGCTAAGTCAACATAATATTTGCAATATCATACATTTTAAATTGTAAAACATACTTTTGCCAAGTGATTGAGACCCATTTTAGATGAAATAACTTATGTTATAAAGAAACATATTTTTAATACTGATTATTATACTTTTATCCATAGCAAAGCCAATTAAATCAATTTTACAATTTTCTTGTTCTTTAACATATAGATTTCTTAATGCCTAGAATACATGAGTCAATCTTATACATAATTACCCATTAATGTATTGAGATTCAGAAATACATGTAAAACAATTTATATAGTTATAATTCAGGTGAATCGTCACTTCAAAGTTAAGCATTAGATTTAATCACAAGTGACTTCTTTATAACTTCAATTTTGTCATCTTAAATTGGTCTCAATCACTTGGCAACGTTTTTGACATTTTCTTAACAAAATTGCTATGATTTGATTGTAGTGAATAGTTTCTACAAACCAATATCAAAGACCCAATCCAGTATATCAACCTTTCGATGTTACTTTGGTTCCACATATTCAAACTTTCCCTTTTCACAAATATTTGTTCATGTCACCAAATTTAAGTAACAACTACATTAAATTTCAACAAACTCAATATCAAATGTTATATTTAGTTTATGTAGATCATCAACCTCTGTGATTAATTATTTAGGTTATCAATAAGCAGACATATTGTCCACAGTTATGGGAATTGATAATAACAGGATGACATAATCATAGTTAAGAAGCTAAATCACTTAGTCTTGTAATAGGATACCATTACCTATACAATAACATATGGCTCGCCGCACGAACTGTACGAGCTGCATGAAGTGCACGTGCGCTTTGCAATATACAACAATCTGAAATCAACACAATAGCTTTAACCTGTCACTCAAATACAAGAAACCTTTATCTCGTGGATAGAGCCCGATAACGGTTGTTGATTAAACCAGATATTAATTAAACGTGTCAAACGGCGCGTGCAAGATAGCAGTAAATAATAAACAATGCTTCTGGAAGTGTGTCTTGAGATACAAATAACTTGTAACAGTATGTGTTGGGTTCCTCCACGCTTCAACGGCGTCGCATTCATTGACGACTCTATTACAAATAACAGTAAATGTTCATACATATAAATAACACCAAACTTGTAAACATGTCTTTCGAAGTGCACATTAACCAACTTTCATCAGTTTGTGCATATTCAAGAATTTTGGCGTTGAAAACCAAAGTTTCTTACCTTAACTTTCTTGGAATCATCTTGTTCTACCAAACTCGTTTCTCGTGTATCGGAATTGAGGAATTCTGTGACGATTGTTCTGGGAATATCCCCAATTGACGCCATAGTGTCGCCAACCGTTGCTTGTCCAACCCGAGTGAAACGGGAGCTAGTCAGGATATTCGTATCAGTAAGCTATAGTCCTTTTCATAATCACCTGTCTTTGTACCGAGCGCTGTCAGACCATGCATGGTTCGTAATACCTGTATACAGAGCGACAATTTCTACCCGATAACGTAAATAAATCTTCTGTGACCCGGTGTATTTAGACACTGTACAGCTTAGGATATATTGTGTAAATTTAAATTTCAAATTTGTAGTTAATTCTCTTCACCACAAATTACAATGATATATTTATTCATTGGTATAATGTTGATAAGTTGAGGCATTTAAGAAGTTTGAAATATAAAGAATATAATGAATTTTATGAATGATCAACCTCCGACGTATCGGTATAGATCATTATACCGTTTTCATTAAGAAGACAAGAAGTTTTATGCATGATCAACTTCTGCATTGTAGAAAGTACCGACGTGTCGGTGATGGTCATTATATCGTTTTCATCAAGAAAACAAGGAGTTTTATGGATGATCAACTTCTGCATTGTAGAAATCAACCTATCGGTATAGATCAATATATCGGTTCATCAAGTAGACAAGAAGTTTTATTGATTATCAACCTCTGTATTGGAGAAGTACCAACGTATCGGTGATGGCCATTATATCGGTTTAATCAAATAGAAAAGAAGTTTTATTGATGATCGATCAACTTCTTTAATGTAGAAATTAGCGAAGCTTGAAAACGGTATAAGAAATTTTGCAGTGTTATCGGGATCGGGATCTGGATACCTATATTGTTTAGTCTAGAACAACTAAAATGTTACCCTCGCTTACATATATGAAAATGAGAGTTACATAATCATGTCATAATAATATGTAAGTATAAACAGGGAAGTACTCAACACAAAAAATACCCCGATTGGACTGTTCCTTTAAAAAACACGACAAAGGCGAATTGCAAAAGTGTCTATTATCACAGAGTGTCATCGGATTTCATTTCAAAAACATTAAAGGATATACACACAAAGGCTCTTTTAAAGTAGGTTTAGACTAATGATTTTTATTAACCATGTATAATGTAAACCTTCCATATATCCATTTTCAATCGTCCTTGATCGAGTGACCAATTAGTCTTGAACCAGACAAATAAGACGTTTTGACAAGGAGAAAGACCTAGGTCATTGTTTTAAAATTCAAGTGACTTATAAAACTCTTCCATTACAAATGTCTCATTTTGCCCTGAAACGGAATCTGGAAAATCTCGAAATTCATCAATAAAACGTTAAGAAGCCAACAACACGAACTCTGTATTCATTAATTAATATGAATTGTTTACGTTTCTTTTTTAGTCTAACTTTATAGGTAACTCTTGTCTTATCAAAGACACTTTGATAGTTTTTCCCCGAGAATAACCCCTTTCGCCTTTTGTACTTTAAAAGCAAGATCTAGGAAGAAGTTTACGTTTGATATTCCTGAAAACGCCAGATTTTGGATTCGGAATGCTCGTTTGGACATTTGACGATTTATAATTATGGGAAAACACCAATCTTTAGTCTTCTGCTCCCAACTTCTCGACCAAAGAACTCCTTTCCATGTGCACAGTGACCAAACGTTTTAATTTTAGTCAGTGACGTCACATAAAATTGTTGAATTTCGTCAGGGGTCATGAACTTAGCAGCTTGTAAGATTATGTTTTTCTCTTTCATAACCAACACATTTAAATCAAGTGATAAAATGGTCATCCAACCTCTTTTCGAATAAGCCAATATTGCAGACGGATTTAATCTTCAAAGTACATCTCTACTCCTAGCCAAAATCTGGATTACCAAAAGCGTTGTAACTGCTAAGTATAAAGGTTAAACCGTGAGTATGCGGAAAACCATTCATCATTTTTTATGAATTTATATTATCCTCCTTTATGAATTCAAAGAAAAGGTTAATTTGTGTATTTTTATACGCTGTCCCACTTTTACATTTGAGTTAAGAGACTTTTATGATTCATAATTCATATATATTTCTAATATTGAATATAATAACACATTCTCGTTATTCCCTTGCTGTCTAAAGTCGCACACATTCATCTTTCGAAAATTGGGAAAAATATGAAAGCTTAAATTTTTTTACTCCTTCTAACAAATAAAATAGTAAGCATGAACGATAAAATTACTTCATAAATAATTTTTGTTAAAAACACAAATTCTAATTTGTATGGATTATGGAAGAAACTAAACGTGAAAAGATGCAATTTTAAATAAATTATATTTGAAGAAAGAAACATTATCACTAAGACCAGAAGATCGTAAATTGGGATTACGCTGAATAATGCTTCTTAATTAATAAAGGTGAAACCGTATTGATCTTAACAAACATTGACACACCGTTTCATAATATAAGCTCTACATTGATGTTAGCACATAATCGGATATTGCAAATATTCATAACCTCCTTATGTATTAAAGCCAGGTTAATCTAAAGACGGTTAATCCCTGGATGATCCTGTACGGATTATAGACCTCGCCAATATGGTGTCATTTCATTGGAGATAGTGTCATATATTGTAGTATGGTAAACGAAAACTTTGACCTAATGTCAGGAGTATTCTTATTTTCGAAATTAACAATATTGTTAAGCAATTCACATATCATAACAAAAAGGAGCCCAGAAGATGATTTAACTTCAGAGCTGAGCTGTCCACATTTGCTATACTTTTCTAGATTTGGTTGGTTGTCAATTTAATATTTTTGCTCTCGTGTCTGGATGACAGACTAACTTTGACTTTGATGTAGGCGGATTCAGAAAGTTTTCGGAAAAAAGTCCTCGGAAAAAAAGTACTTGATAATCCAGAGGCAAATATAGGAACATAGACTCTGGATTATCGAGGACTGATCCAGAAATTATTTAAGAAATTATATCTATAAAATTTAGTAGTTCTCCTTCGATTGAATATATGTAAAAAAAACACGTTATAAAGTTGCTTTCTTCTTTGGCCGGATTTCAACACCTATAGTTAAAGGGGCAGTAGCACGTTTTTAGGGGGAATATAAGGTGATGTCAGGAAGATGAAAATAAATGGTTCCAAATGAAAGACAATGTATTCAAACTAAATGGAGCAGTAATAATTCAAATATATAACGTAAGGTTCAGCCATGCGATTCCTTTTTCTTACAAAAATGAATTAAAGGTGTTCACACAAAAATGGCCGCCAATGGATTTTATGTAAATCCTCATACTTTGTCCTCGGATTATGGTTGATTGGCTTGTGTAATGTGATTGTTGACACTGTCAATATAATACATTAGGCATTTACTTACCATTATAAGTGCAATTTTTAAAATATAAAATTATCAAAAAACGTGCTACTGCCCCTTTAAGGATTTAATTAAATTATTTGATGAAAAAAGGAAACGTCGATATTCCAGAGGCTATGAAGGTGCTACTACATATAATATGTAGTTGTATATTATAAATAAAATATACTTAACACATCGATTTGTTAAACATTATCCCCTAGTCGAAGCCAAGCTACCTTTACTGAATTAAAATATGATAACGTCCATACCCACGTTCTTTCAAAAAAGGGAATATCTTATTATTGTTCGAAACAGATATTTAGTCAATTTCATAAAAAGATTATGATTATGAATGAAAGCTGTCATATCATATTCTCGTAATATTCAACTTTAGGTAATAGAAAGGAAAACAAATAATCGATTTTTATCTAAAGGCTTATTCAGAAGACCTTATGAATGAATTTCCCCTCATCATCATGTGTACATTTCAACCAAAACCTCGGGAGAGGTTAATATCCTTTACATAAACCCGGACTTAAGCCATACATAAGTACATCGGGTTAGGTCGGGTACCATCGCCTATCACTGAAAAAAACAACTCAAAAGATCTACTTCTTGCCAGTGGTCATAATTCACGATGATTAGATGTAAGAATATCGCCAAATATATCTCAATAATACACCAAATGCTCCTTCGTTATGTACCCTTACACTGAAAGGTTGACTGACTTTAAAATATCAATGAAATTGATCGTCTCGCATCGTTGGTTATCGATTAATATATGCTGTACTTATAAATAGGGCCGAAGATTACATAGAAAATCTTGAAAGGCTTTCGACAATATATGGATCGAATTGATCTCTATATATCGCACGCTTGTGTTGAACATAAAAAAGACATGTTTTGTTCAGTGCTTAATGTATATTTCATTGAGCTTATCGAGCTTCGACTTTTCAATGAGTTAAAAACCCGTTTGTCAAAAGCAATTAAGCTTACACTTTTGTTTACTCAAAACATTAAATTTAAAAGAGTACAGTCATATTGACTCGAGCCTGCCAAACTGCACGCTAACTCCATGTTTTTCACGAAAAACATATAAACTCTTTCGCTTGGTAACACATTTTATTAAAACACATTTCGTTTATATTTATATTTATTGTAGAAGAAGAAGTCTATTCGGTATTGAAGCCCTCATGGCCACGAGTACAATCAGTTAAATGCTATTAAGCGGATAGACAGGACAGCATAATGTTATTACAAATTGTAATTTGCACAGGCAGGTCATTCTCTCCCCACAGAGGCCGATCTAGTCATGAAATGTTGATACAGCCTCTGTTCTATTACGCCGAGTTTGTGGGATAGAATAGGAGACGCCTGATTGGAGGCAATCAAAGTTAGTTGTGCAATCAGCGACGCTGTTCTTAAATCAGCATTTTGGCTACTAAATGATGGCAAAGACATTGTGATATGCACCCCCCCTTTTCATGCGAGAAGCGTTGTCATTTGATAAAGATGGATTGTGGTGCAAATGTTTTTCAGCCAGGGGAAGCTGCCGGAAGCCAGGGATTTCGGCGTAATATAACAGAGGCTGTATTAGCATTTTTTTTACTTGATCTGCCTCTGTGGGGAGAGAATGCAGGCAGGTTGGTGTTTAAAAAATATTGCAACAGTTTTCAGTGATGATACATTTGATGTTGTTAAACGTTGTTAGAATTTTATTTCGGATGGGAAAGTATGGTAATAACTGTGTTTATACAATTGTCTATGTACAGAATTAAAGGAAACACAGGTAGAAAATTTTGTCATTGGTCACATACATGTAAGGGTTTATCCTCTTGTATATCAACATTGTGTACTTGGCAAAAAAAATCGCATAAGAAAAATTACTACAAAAATCTTTTGTTGACAAAAAGGGATATAAGCAAATGCAATGATCGTATCTGTACAGTTTGTTTGTTAAAATAATTGTTCCCCATAACCATTTTATTTTGTACACAGTAACACAAAGACAAGGTTCAGTTTCTGTACTACATATGTCAGTGTTTTTTGATAAAATTTGAAACGGACTATAATGCAATGTACTAAAAAAGTAAAATACGACCTTACTTTACTACTTGTTATGTAATATTCGAAAAGTATTGGAAAAAAGAGTTGTATTTTTTAGAATAGCGTTACATCACATTTTTCAGATTTTTTAAACAATTAAAAAGACACTTCTTAAATATAGAAGTTAAAAATCAATTATTGCACATGCATAGTACAATTACTAAATGATTTTTTTTAAATAAATGCTTTTGCACCTCAAACGTCAACCATAACGTATTAGATAAATTTAAGTTTATTATCAAATGCAATCAATGACATATGTTTTAATGTTTAGATTATTAAATGCATTGTGCATTTCTAAATTGTGCCAGGTGTCTTTCTTCCAAAAGCAGTAATTTTGGCAATATTCGATGTATAATTAGAAAATCGATGTATGTTGCAAATAAGCATGACATGACCTATGGGTGATACATATCTACACTATCAGCTGACTGCTACATACACCTGTACATTTCACGAGTAATCAGTGACACAGGTATGCTATCTACAATATAAGAACTAGATCTTGTCTGTCTGAAGGATTTGGGGCGTCAATCGTTAAGACATTATTTACCTTAATTTTCAACGCTTTTGAAATTTGAAAAAAAATATTAGAACGATTTTTTTTTTTTTTAAAGTTTGAAACTGTTACTGTTTGAGTAGTCGGAATCTGTAAACGTATTTTAACCTTAGTTTTCATTTCTTTTAAAAATGACTTGTTAAACATTTTGGAAAAGAAAATGTTCTAGTTAAGGCAATCTTATTTAAATACGATCTATTTGCTACACTACGCTACGCATGTAGATCTTACCAGGCTCAGTTATAACAGCCGTCAGAGTATCCTTTGACTCAGCCAATCAGCGACTTTGCCCCGTAACTCGGGTTGCTGGTGACGGGTATTCATATCTAATCTTCAAAACTCGAAAAACGAACATTTCCGACTATTTCTAAATGTCGACAACAAATATTTCCTGTCATGTCCGAATGAATAACTCAAACTGTGCTTTATATCGCTCCTATCAATTTGTTGGTCCAAAATCGTCCAGGTAAATACTTTAATGTTATCATTATCGAAGAAATTACCGTAAACGGGGCAAATTCAAACAGCAAGCTGTAGATGCTATTTTTGGAACAGTTACGTTATATAAACGTTTCCCTTTAAATCTTAAATGAAACGATTCATGTTCATTTAATTCGGTGTATTTTGTATCCATAAGTATACTGACACAAATGAGAAGACCAGAACTGACATAAAAACATTAGATCAAGTCTTGTTGATTTGATATCACACATATTCGATGTACATATGCAAATTAGAAAGAATCTAGTTCTGTCAAATAGTCAAACATTACAAATGAATTTACGACCTATGCAAATTACCTAACACTGCTTTTTGGGAAATTCGAAAGGTCATAAGTTATCATTTTATCATTTGGGCTGTGCCGATTTACGGTCTAATCTCTTGAATTGTCCTTTAAGAGACGTACGATTTGATTGGTGGATGAAGTCTTCCTCACATCAAGCGGTCAAAGGTTACACTGACGGCTGGACTTACGGGGCCTTGTGAGATCTTTAATCTGCGTAACGTAGTGAAGCAATTAAGATATCATTTTAATGAGATTGTAGTTAAGGTGACAACAAAGTTTTGTGGGTATTTTAAATGTTTAAAATTTTGAAACTTAATATTTTTGTAATGTTACTTTTGAATAATCATTTGAGCATTCTAAACAATATTGACAATACAACTTTTTGAAATGATCTTTAAATACTTTGACCATTTTATGTGTTTAACATTTAAAACCTTTGTATAGACATATTTACATTTTGAGAAAAAAAACCAGATTTTTCAACAGTCAAACATTTGGCAGGTTGGACTTACTACCTTAAAATCCTTCAACGTAACTGATGTTGATGTCATTCAAAATATGACATTCATTTAATTTGAATAACCTTTCTATCCATAATACCATGGTTAGAAAAGCATTTGCTTTACAGAAACATCTAGATATCCAAACATAATAAGGATATTTTTCAACACGATACGGTATTCCTGAATAAATGCAATTTTGATGCTAAAAGATAATGTAAGACGGATTATTTTGAAATAGTACCTACCATCGTCAAAAACATTGCATCACAAGGCTATGATGTCACATACACAAGGACGTCATAGTGCTTTATATTTTATGTATGACATCATAGCATAATAGTGTCATTAGTTCATGATGTAAAACACTCATAAAAAAACTGAACCAATCCGTGATCTACAAACAAATGAAACTATCTACCACTACTATTACTGTTACCATAACTATTTCTACTACTCCTACTACTACTACTACTACCACTTCTACTACCACTACTACTACTACTACTACTACCACTACTACTACTACTACTACTACTACCACTTCTACTACTACTACTACTACTACTTCTACCACTACTACTACTACTACTACTACTACTACTACCACTACTACTACTACTACTACTACTACTACTACTACTACTACTACTACTACTACTACTACCACTACTACTACTACTACTACTACTACTTCTACGACTACTACTTCTACCACTACTACTACTACTACTACTACTACTACTACTACTACTACTACGACTACTACTTCTACCACTACTACTACTACTACTACTACTACTACCACTACTACTACTACTACTACTACTACTACTACTACTACTACTACTACTACTACTACCACTACTACTACTACTACTACTACTACGACTACTACTTCTACCACTACTACTACTACTACTACTACTACTACTACTACTTCTACTACTACTACTACTACTACTACTTCTTCTACCACTACTACTATTACTAATGCCACTACTACTACTACTACTACTACTACTACTACCACTACTACCATTTCTACTACTATTACTACTTCTACTTCTACTACTACTACTACGACTACTACTTCTACTACTACTACTACTACTACTACTACTACTACCACTACTGCTACTACTACTACTACTACTACTACTACGACTACTACTACGACTACTACTTCTACTACTACTACTTCTACTACCACTACTAATGCCACTACTAGTACTACTACTACTACCACTACTACCATTACTACTACTATTACTACTACTACCACTACTACTACTACCACTACTACTACTACTACTACTACTACTACTTCTACTACTTCTTCTACTACTACTACTACTACCACAACCACTTCTACTACTAGTGAATGAGAATATCTAATGCATTAGATATTCATATGTTAATTTACTATGACATTGATATAATAATGATGTCCTTGTATTGTATGCTTAAAATTGTATGTGTTTAGAGAAAAACGAATTGCTGTTATGAAGTTTGGAATAACTTATCTTATACGCACAAATGATGAATACCTTTACAAATTCTTAATCTCAAATTGGTCAAATGATTACACTAAAACAGAATAGATGAGGTTTTGTCAATTAATCATGAACTTGATAGTGTGAGAAAATTGTGTACATTGTTTAAGAAATAAAGTAGCCCTAACCATCATGTGTTTTGCAATATAGTATAGTTTTGCCCTGAACTATTATAGTTAAAGCATGAGGCCGAAGGGCTACTCTATTATTTTTCTAGTATGTCGATTTTAACTCGTTTAAGCTATTTCTTCTCCAAAGTAAACACATTTTATAAATCAAATTCGGCGGCGAGTTCAAAATCCTCGATCTGGGCCAGGGCTAGTGACGTCATAGCCGATTGTTATTGACGTCATTGGTCGTTGTTTCGTGACGTCACTCAAAAACTGTACATATTGCGGAATAAAGGGTGGGTGGCGCCTTTGATCTTTAGGGGAACAATACTAGAAATTGTAATATTATGGTATTTCAAAATGCTGAAGTTTGAGTCATTGCCCTTTTGAAGCCTAAAGCTGGGTTTACACTTGCACGACTCTCTAATCCGCATTGGCACGCATTAAATCGTGGCAATGCGTATCTTTGTCGTATCGTTATCGTGAATAATTCGTGAACTGCTCATGGATGCGTGCAAATGCGCGAAGAATTGACCAAATGTTTGGTTATTTCTTCACGCACTCCAATGCGTGCCAGGTGCGCAAAGTATTCGTGAATTTGTCTCAACTTGTTCGTAACTTATTCTTGTAGTGTCGTGAAATGCGTGCATAATTTTGTGTGTCACGATAGAGATAAGACAAGGTTGGGCATTTCAAGCAATGCAATTTCAGGTACATCAACCGTCTCTTCTCTTCAAGAAGCGCGATATCTTGGAAGTTATTCATGGTGTTCACTCTGTGACAGTAGAGGATGAACTGATTTTAGGGTACTCCCTTTATATACCTCCAATGCGGGCAGTATCGTACACCATGCGGGACTAAAAAGGACACGATCTTGACAAGCATGCGTGAATTAGTCGAACCTGTGCGTGCAGTTGCGCCTACTGCGTACCAAAACGCAACTAATTAGTCGCAACAAATGCGTCGGACCAGAACGCAGCTATGTCGTGGTTATGCGCCAATTGTTCGTGAAATGCCGGGTAAAATCGCAGCACTTGCGTGCAGTTTTCTGCGGCAAATGCGTAAAGGGTGCTTGAATAATGCGCAAATGGGGGGTGTACGCATTGTTTTAATTGTTTTCAAAACAATGTTGCTTCGTCTGTTGGCACGCACTAAAGTCTTGAAGTACGGATCCAAAATGCGTGCAAGTGTAAAGCCACCTTTAGTCGCAACAAATGCGTCGGACCAGAACGCAGCTATGTCGTGGTTATGCGCCAATTGTTCGTGAAATGCCGGGTAAAATCGCAGCACTTGCGTGCAGTTTTCTGCGGCAAATGCGTAAAGGGTGCTTGAATAATGCGCAAATGGGGGGTGTACGCAATGTTTTAATTGTTTTCAAAACAATGTTGCTTCGTCTTTTGGCACGCACTAAAGTCTTGAAGTGCGGATCCAAAATGCGTGCAAGTGTAAAGCCACCTTTACAATAAACTCACGGACAAAAGAAACTATACCATGTAAAATGCAGGATAGTTTCAGCCGCGAGCGATAATTACGACTGAAACAGGGTTACTTCCAATTTACAGCAGCCATCTGAACTGAGTTATAAACTTCAACACCATATGTGTTTACGTTTCTGAAAAAGACTCATTATAGAATATGTTTTAAAAACCTCTTTTTTTGCTCGTTTCCCGGCGTTCTACAGTAAAATTTACGTAAATAATATTTAATTCATTTCCACCGAGGTTATATCGATAACATTTTCTATCTAAAAAAAAAGCTAACTTTCATTTTTATAAAAATACAATTCCAAACCTTCTGGCTAAAACATATTCATGAAGCTTTTTCTAGATCACATGTGTATTTGAAAAGTCATAGATATAAAAGTATCATACTCTGATGAATGAAATTGTGAGTTCTTCTCTTTTGTGCCTACCACAGGGATTGGCATTTCACTAACCACAGGATGTTGTGTTTTACTCTCCTGAAAAGTGTGTATAGTTTCTTGTGTTCTTCAGTATAGTGCATGTGTTCTAGGTTCATTACACAATTCACGATTGAAAATTCACATTTGACCGTTAAACACATTTTCAACATGCTATCATGTCGTTTTTCACTATATGGTTTCTTTACAACATATATTTCCTTTGTTGTGAAGCTATTTCCGTTCAAGGGATGGATCGTATTTCATATTTTGACGCAAGTTTGTTCCCGTATAATTCACTGCTTTGAAAGTCCGATGAGATTTTTTTATTTCGATTCTTTACATTATTTTACGCAACTTAAATGTTTCATTTATACAATTGACATAAGTACCTCTTATTACCCACGTGGTACTTCGTAAAGGGGTTTCATAACAATTTGTTATGACACATATGGGTCATAACACCTCAAAGTGATTTGATTGGCTTGCGGTGAACTTTGACATTGTCCGGACTACTTTATTCATTCATAAAACGAACGTGTTTTCATTCACAAATTCGAATGGCACCGGCTGAGTGAGTCGGAGTCATTCTTCAAACTTTCAGTTTATCTTTTTAATCTTCCTTACCGAATTGTTAAGGAATAAATCGAAGGGCAAAAGAATTTCAATAAAACATTTTACTGATATCTCAAGGCTCATATAAGCACAAAAGGGTTTAAATTGAGCACAATTTGATCACCGAATTTCATTAATTTGATCCATGTCGCTCCAAATGACACAGACAGACATTGCTTGTTATCTATAGAATATAAAGACAACTGAATATTCTTTAGACAACATTTCTTCAAAACAAAACGCGGTTGAACAATGATAAGCATCTTAAACTTACTTTGAAGGCGGTTGTTTACACAATTTGACGAAAAGATACAGGCAAATGGCGGCCGTATGACATGCCGTTGATCTAAGAAAGATAACTCTGACTGTTCTCGCGCAGTGAGATTTTATTTTAACGTACGCTTCTTTCATGACTAAAGTGCTTATTACTTACATTTCACCAGACACTATGAATAAACGTAGGGTAGAATTAAGAAATGTGAATATTCGTAATAGTATAATATTTGAGACTGTGACGTGGTTTGATATTCATCCGCCGTTTCGTCTCTTTATAGGCATAATAAAAAGTTGTTTAAAAAAGCAATAAATCGTCTGAAATGCAAGTTGGTAATAAGTAGGATACATAACTCGTTCCCCTTTCATATCAAGTTTATGTCCCTCGTGAAATAATTTTGTTTTGTCACTCGCCAAGGCTCGTGACAAAGCAAAATTATTTCACTAGGGACATAAACTTGATATGAAAGGGGAAGCTCGTTAGATATCCTATAAATTGGTGACAAAAGTATTGAGTTATTCTAATTTTTACACATAAATGATACTCACTTATTAATTCGATTGTTTTTTCACCATAAGGAAGGCTTTATTTTGCATGAGTTACTACTATATCAACAAACACATTGATGACAACTTCGTTTCGTGTCTTTTATGTAATCAGGATATTTTTTAGGGTGATTTATCTTTAACGGAATATTGATTGTAAATTACCAAGATGATATCGTATTTTTCGTACATAGCTGTTGGTTATTTCTGTCACTACTGTTTGGGTTCTCGACTTTACATTGTACAATAAAGAGTAAGTTAAGTTATTGTTAAGTATTGAATATTATGTATCTTCTATTAATCATATAGTAATCCGAAGAACTATTTGTTTATTCAGATTACATGCACTTCCCCTGAGATGTAATATTCGAGGTGTTAATGTGAATAGAATCTGTAAAATGTGCTAATGTGGCCTGATTGAAGATGAAATTCACTTTTGTTTGAATGTTAGGCATATGTTTCAATCAGGGTAAATTATGTTCAATCTTGTAGACAGGGTAACACAATAGAATATTATCTCAAGTTAATAAGCAGCAAAGTAGTAATTCATTATTTAAATGTGCAAATTGTTGTAAAGAAGCTCTTGCTCTTAGAAAGCGTTCTATGTCTTCTGTTAGAGCTTATTATATATAGTAACTATTGTTTTTACTTTGATTTGCTACTCTTATTTTGTGAATTATATTACAATTGTACAAAACGAAAACCGAAAACCGAAATAAAATGAATTGAATTGAATAAAGAGCCACTCCGTGATTTTCATCATAAAGTGTTTTGCTTTGATTTTAACGTTTTCGATCATGATCCCAACTTTTACCCATCATTTTGTCATGAAAGGGGCAGTAGCACGTTTTTAGGGGGAATATAATGTGATGTCATGAATATAAAAATTAATGGTCCCAATCCAAAAACAATGTATATAAACTAAATGAAGCAGTAATAAATCAAATACATAATGTATGGTTAAGCCATGCGATTCCTTTTCTTACACAAAAGGAATTAAAGGTGTTCACACAAAAATGGCTGCCAATGGATTTTATGTGAATCCTTAAAATTTGTTCTCTGACTATGGCTGATTGGTTTGTGTAATGATATTTTTGTCACTCTCAAAGCAACACATTTAGCATTAACGTACAATTATCAGTGAAAAAATGAAAATATAATATTGTCAAAAAACGTGCTACTGCCCCTTTAAACAGCGTCGATTAATATTAAAATGATACATTCTTGCAAAAGTCGATACTTCTCGATCAAATGGCACGTTCATTTAGTTTATCAAATGTGACCCCAACAGGAGTGAGGATTACACTAGAAATAAAAAAACTAATTTTACTGACTTTAAACTAAAGGAAAAAACTTGTTCCATCACAAATAAAATAATTTTGTTGAAAATGTCAATGTATCATCATCATCAACTTTATTTAAGTATATAAACTTTTGATTTTAATTATCCTTGTGCCTAAAGTTACTGAAATGTGCAAAAATAATTTTTTTACTGATCTACCTTTTTTAGGCATGATTTTTTTATACGTAAATTTCATCAAATATTAACATTAATTACTAAGGGAATATTGCATTATTAATCCGAAGCATAATTGAAAAAAAGGTTGTTACCTGAATCACATTAGCAGTGTAATTTAACAAGATAAAGATTAGTATAACTTATCCGTATGTTACGTGCAAAACGCTATCGTTAATAAATATGTCTCTTTAAGAATAAGGTTACAGAAGATACAATCTATTAGAGATATGTATTTTAGTCTTAGTTCTGCTTCATGACTGTGTATCATATAGGAGCCTTTATACAGTCTAGGTCTAAATTCTGCAAGTCTAGATTGACTGAATACACATGAAATTAACAGCCTCAAGAAATAAAATAATATAGACGAAGAAACAGTAATAATTTTAAATATTTCATAGACTAAATTTTATAAGTCTTAACACTTCAAGGGATGGTTCTTGGAAACTACATATTAATGAAATGATAAAACTACTTCGATAAAGACTGCTTTCAAATTGTGAGATTCGCCTTCATGTCTGTTGCCGTTTCGGTCAATTTGGTAGATTGTCCCCTATTTAATGAATTTTGGTCCGATTTTCTCTAGGTTGGTCGCAAAGTTTTGCAAAAAATACAAGAAAAACAATCAAAATACTTTTTAAAATATTCAACTTCACGACATTTTGATTTGATTTAAACATAATTTATTCATGAAGAAAAAGATGAGGAACAAGTTCTCCACTTCAACTTCTCCTTGAAATGTACATGGATGATTTATAATGTTTTAGAAAGATGACAGAGCATGAATATGAAGACAGATAGAAAATTAGAACTACAAAAAATTAAATTGATATATTACAAGAATATTTTTGTATATTTGAATATCGGTCTTAAAGGGGTAGTAGCACGTTTTTAGGGAAATAAAAGGCGATGTCAGGAAAAGGAAAATTAATGGTTTCAGTTGAAAGACATTCTATTCAGACTAAATGGAACAGTAATAATTCAAATATATAACGTAAAGTTTAGCCATGCGATTGCTGTTTCTAACACAAAATGAATTAAAGGTGTTCACATAAAAAATGGCCTCCAATTGATTTCATCTGAATCTTCATACTTTGTCCTCTGACTATGGATGATTGGCTTGTTTAATGAGATATTTTAAATGTCAAAATAATACATTTAGTATTAACTTACAAGTGATAGTGAGAAATTTAAGATATAAAATTATCAAAAACAAGTTAATAACTAAACGATTTATCAGCTCCATGAAAACACTGTAGATCAAGCTCAGGTCAGAAAACACCTACAGTATTTGGTAAATTGTTTATGTTACAGATTAACCTTGGGTCACACGTGTATGTTTATCAGTATTTACTGATATCACCTTCTCGCCCCGATATCTGTATCTACTTGACATATCTACGATAAGACAGCGATAAGGGAACGATCAAGGATAGTGTCAACATAACAGTGGTCGCCAAAGAGTCTTAGGGCATTTGCAATTCTATAACCACTTACTAGAATATGTTAAACTGTTCAAACTGTGCTTTCGTGTATAAACAGATTATTAGACTCACGTGCTTTCGTGTTAAAACAGATTATTAGACTCACGTGCTTTCGTGTTTAAACAGAGTTTTAGACTGATGTAAATAATGATCTTGTTTTCGTCATTGAGGCATGAATGTTCAGAATGTTACCTGAAAAGGTCAAAATTGTTCCCCCGAGGTGTAAGAAGTAAGTTATGAATGAAGGTTCTGGAAAGCTTAGTGGAACAAGATGTGTTTGTGAAACACGAATGCCCCCGAATGCATCCTGCTCGCTGTGTCAAGGTCAAGGTCACAAGGTCAAATGTCATGGTGTCATCTGAAAGGTCTCATCACAAGGGATCCATATGTCAAGTATCAAAGAGCTAGCTCTGACCAATCAAAAGTTATGACCAAGGTTAAAGTTTTTGTGGACAAACGGACAGACGGATGGACAGACGGAAAAGGTCAAATATCATGGTGTCATCTGAAAGGTCTCATCACAAGGGATACACATGTCAAGTATCAAAGACCTAGCACTGACAGTATAGAAACTATAGCCAAGGTTAAAGTTTTCGGAAAAGGTTCGCTGTGTCAAGGTCAAGGTCACAAGGTCAAATGTCATGGTGTCATCTGAAAGGTCTCATCACAAGGGATCCATATATGTCAAGTATCAAAGAGCTAGCTCTGACCAATCAAAAGTTATGACCAAGGTTAAAGTTTAAAATGCTCGCTGTGTCAAGGTCAAGGTCACAAGGTCAAATATCATGGTGTCATCTGAAAGGTCTCATCACAAGGGATCCATATGTCAAGTATCAAAGAGCTAGCTCTGACCAATCAAAAGTTATGACCAAGGTTAAAGTTTTTGTGGACAAACGGACAGACGGACGGACGGACGGAAAAGGTCAAATATCATGGTGTCATCTGAAAGGTCTCATCACAAGGGATACACATGTCAAGTATCAAAGACCTAGCACTGACAGTATAGAAACTATAGCCAAGGTTAAAGTTTTCGGAAAAGGCTCGCTGTGTCAAGGTCAAGGTCACAAGGTCAAATGTCATGGTGTCATCTGAAAGGTCTCATCACAAGGGATCCATATGTCAAGTATCAAAGACCTAGCTCTGACCAATCAAAAGTTATGACCAAGGTTAAAGTTTTTGTGGACAAACGGACAGACGGACAGACAGACGGACGGACAGACGGACAGGTGAAAAACAATATACCCCAGGAATCTCCGATTCGGGGACATAAAAATATAGCCTTTAATATGAGTGCGGCGGAAACTGCACAAAAACTAATAGCAGCCGCGTCCTTAGTAGGGGCGGCTAATTATATAAGTATTGAAAGTTTTGAAATAATGGGATTATTGAGGGTATGGCAGTTGTAAGTGTATTAAAACATCTAAAATGCGCCTGTGGATATCCAAAAGACGACGTTATTCATTAGTTATTCATATGCAAGCGCTATACAGATGTCAGAAATAATGCTTACACGTACTTCTACGAAAATGGCTACAGCCTGCATACGGTAAAATACGGGATACCCCCTAATAGCATTACGGAACATTCAAATATCATAAAATCTTTTTATTTATCAATTAATCTGCTGGAGTATGTGATTTGATGAAACATCGTAAAATGAAAACTTCTAGCAAGCAATGTCACCTAGATATGTAATACAGATATGCCATGTTCTTAATTCTTTATTATCCCACCGGTATGTAATACCGTGGGATATAGTCATCGCCCTTTCTGTCTGTATGTCCGTCCGTCCGTCCGTCCGTCCGTCCGTAATCATTTTGTTTCCGGAGCAGAACTCAAAAACCGGTCCACATATCTTTCTGAAACTTTACATGTGTATTGCCCACCTGCTGAAGTGGTGCCTTTTGATATTTTCACATTTCTGAAAATTTTATTTTTTATTATTTCCATGGAAACGGCTCTTATTTGGACTCTGTTCATGAAAGGTTTTGTTTCCGGAGCAGAACTCAAAAACCAGTCCACATATCTTTCTGAAACCTTACATGTGTATTGCCCACCTACTTAAGTGGTGCCTTTTGATATTTTCACATTTCTGAAAATTTTATTTTTTATTATTTCCATGGAAACGGCTCTTATTTGGACTCTGTTCATGAAAGGTTTTGTTTCCGGAGCAGAACTCAAAAACCAGTCCACATATCTTTCTGAAACCTTACATGTGTATTGCCCACCTACTTAAGTGGTGCCTTTTGATATTTTCACATTTCTGAAAATTTTATTTTTTATTATTTCCATGGAAACGGCTCTTATTTGGACTCTGTTCATGAAAGGTTTCGTTTCCGGAACAGAACTAAAAAACCGGTCCACATATCTTTCTGAAACTTTACATGTGTATTGCCCACCTACTGAAATGGTGCCTTTTGATATTTTCACATTTCTGAAAATTTTATGTTTTATTATTTCCTTGGAAACGGCTCTTATTTGGACTCTGTTCATGAAAGGTTTTGTTTCATATATATAAAACCGGTCCACATATCTTTCTCAAACTTTACATGTACAAATAAGTTTGGTCTAGCACTCCTGGAAGTATGTAAACTTTGGGGCATGCACATTGTGAACGGTAGAAAACAAGGGGATAAGAGGGGGTCGGTTACTTGTATTACTCATAACGGATCAAGTCTTGTTGACTACATACTAGCCTCCACAAATTGTTTTAATACTATTGTAGACATGACTGTGCATTCTCGGACAGATTCCGATCACTTACCATTATCGTGCACTTTAGATCTCGGCGTCGATCACGGAATATTCGATAATAGCGAAGACGATGTTGAAAACGTAGATTTGTATGAAATCACCAAATTCAAGACATGCATGAGCAATGACTATCAATTTAATGTAGATATAGTGTCTGATGTAACGTCTAAAATAATTGATGATTTTAAACACTTGGTGCACTTAAATGTCAATGCTGCAGCTGATAAGCTAGTAGAACTAATGCAGCATGTTGGTAGTCATTTACGTGTTCATAACACATCGAAGGTACTTGAACAAAAACGCTCCCAACCTAGATGGTTTAATGAAGATTGTGAGCTAGCTAAAAATGAAAAATTCTCTCGCTTAAACATGTTCAGAAAGTGTCGGTCCAAGGAGAATCTTGATAGTTATATGAATGCAAAGCGGAACTTCAAAAGAATATGTCGGGATAAATCGCGACAGTATAATGAAACGATTGCTGAAGAGATATGTATAGCAGCTTCCAAAGGTGACTGTAAGAAGTTTTGGTCTAAGGTAAAATCCCTTACTTCTGGGCAAGGAGGATATAATTGTATCCCAATTGGTAAATGGCTTGAATATTTCAAGGAATTACTCAATCCCACCAATAATACAAACGATAACGGCTTTGAACAAACCGCCCGTGAATATGTATCAAATCATGATTGTTCAGATTGTAACAACGATGATTTCTTATCAGATCCAATAACTAGAACTGAAATTGAACAGGCGATCAAGTCCCTTAAGACTGGCAAATCCCCCGGTACTGACGGGTTACCACCTGAGTTTTTTAAGAATGCACATTTTATTATTCCATATTTAGAATTAATTTTTAATGCTGTATTAGATACTGGCGTATTTCCAGACAATTGGAACATCGGAATGATTATTCCATTATATAAGAAAGGTAATAAGCACGAACCAAATAATTATCGTGGTATCTCATTGTTGAATATAATGGGCAAAATATTTACATCGATCCTTGATTCAAGAATTCGTATCTGGATGGAATTACATGAGATTTTACATGAATGTCAAGCAGGATTTCGAGCAAATTATTCAACGATTGATAATATATTTGTACTTCAATCGCTTTGCCAAAAATATCTAAGAAAGCCGAAACATAGATTTTATGCAGCTTTTATAGATTTTAAAAAAGCATTTGATTTTGTTAATAGAAATAAGCTCCTGTATGTCCTTCTTACAAAAGGTGTCCATGGTAAAATGTTTAATCTATTAAAAGACATGTATGATAAGGTATCTGCGTGTGTTAAAGTTGGAAATAGGAGATCAGAAATATTTGACACATCATCTGGGGTAAAGCAAGGCTGTATGCTGAGTCCAGCTTTGTTTATTTTCTTTATCAATGAGCTTGTAGATGAAATGAATAATTGTGGATTAAGAGGAATATTTGTCAAAGATGGTTTAAGTGATGTTTTATTGCTGTTGTTTGCAGATGATGTTACTTTGCTTGATGACACTATAATTGGCTTGCAAAGAAAACTTGATATATTATGTGGTTTTTGTTCAAAATGGGGTTTTGAAGTTAATCTTGAAAAATCTTGTATAGTTGTATTCAGAAATGGTGGTTATCTTAAGAAATCAGAAAAATGGTTCTATAACGGAACACGAATGAATGTTGAATCCCACTATAAATATTTAGGTGTTGTTTTTACTACAAAATTGATCTGGTCCAAGACATGTGAAACACTAGGTTTACAAGCCAAGAAAGCCTCGTTTCCGATTTTTAGAATGTTCAAAGATTTTCCAAATATATCTTTGAAAGTTGCATCAGCAATATTTGACAGTAAAATAGCTCCCATATTATTATACGGTAGTGAAATCTGGGGTCATTCATACCGTACTCATATTGAGAAAATCCATTGTTTCTTTTTCAAACGTTTCCTTTGTGTTAATAAAACTATTTCGTCCAATGCTATACTTGGTGAAATTGGAAGAACATATCTATGTGTTAAATATTTCAGCAGATGTATAACATATTGGTGCAGAATATTACATATGGATGATCATCGTCTTCCGAAAGCATGTTATGATATGTTAAAGCAACAAGATGATCATGGCAGCTGCAGTTGGGTCACCCATGTACGCTTGCTTCTGTTTCGTACTGGATTCTCATATGCATGGATTACACAAGACTGTGGTAATATTGATGTATTTGTTAATGAATTTAAACAAAGATGTAAAGATATTGAACTTCAGAATTGGCATTCTAGAATAACATCCTCATCTTTTCTTAAATATTATGGAGAAATTAAATCTGCCCTGGAACCTGAGAAATACATTTTAGCACTGAATACTGATAAAGATCTTATTCGTATTTTATGCAAATTTCGCTGTCTGAGTCATAAGTTGAACATTCAACAACAAAGGTATAATATTGATACACAAATGAGTAAACTCTTATGTGACAAATGTGATTATAATGTTACGCAAGATGAATTTCATTTTCTACTTGTGTGTCCTTACTATTCTGTACATAGACAATTGTATATACCCAGTTATTATCATACCTTCCCATCCGAATTAAAATTCAAACAACTTCTAACAACAAAAAATGTACATTTATTGAAATCTGTTGCAATATTTCTTAAACGCAACCTGCCTGTGTAAATACAAATTTTGTAATAACACTAGATGATATCCTGTCCATACGCAAACTATTATTTAAATGATTGTACTCTTGGCCATGAGGCCTTCAATACTGAATAAACTTCTTCTTCTTCTTCTTCATGTGTATTGCCCACCTACTGAAGTGGTGCCTTTTGATATTTTCACAATTCAGAAAATTGTATTTTTTATTATTTCCATGGAAACGGCTCTTATTTGCACTCTGTTCATGAAAGGTTTCGTTTCATATATATTAGCTTATACTAATCTATTATGAACCTTGCTTGAAAAATTTACAATTATCTTTCAAAGGTTTACATCTTACGATTATGTGGAACCGGTGGGATATGTCATCTTCTGATGACTCTTGTTTGATTTTGTTCTGGTTCTTGTGTATTCTGTTTGTTATGTTTTGTACCGGTGAGGTATTTAGATAAGCAAAGCTTTGATTTTCTACCGAAACGGATTCTTGATTGAATAAAATTATGTTTAAACCAAAATATGTCAAATATCGAAGTATTGAAAGTGGTTTCCTGAGGCAATGAAAAAATTTCAAACCGATAAAATGTATGCAAAAAAAGGCCATTATAAAGTAAAAATATGATCCGGAATAGAAATGATCACAAAATTAAATGCATTCAGTTAAGAGACACTTATAATATTTCCTTTAGTTTCAACTGATAAAAAAATCATAATTGTTTTAATCCATGCTCCTGTCGATCTATCGATTTTAATTATATCAATAAAAGAGGTCAAATCCAATTGGGTCATCATACTAAAATATAACAGAATTAACTTCCTGAAGGTTGAAAGATACAAACAGTAAAATAAGAAATCCTGCATTTGTATAATTTTTTACTTGAGCCACGCTGCATATGCAACCCATCCACAAAGCATGACACGGGTTAATATTTATTATCATCATTATTATCATGTCACGTTTTATATGAAATACTGAGACGGAAGAAGAACAAAATCTTATGAATAGTCAACATCTTTATTGCATGAAATGCGACGTTTCGGTGTAGGTAACACCGCTATCAAGCAAGTGATACATGTGAATCGTGGCATAAAGGAGAATTTAATTTTAGAAGCTGGGTTGATGAGTTTTCTGTTATTCATAAATGTTTTAGATAAAAAATGATGTTAATAATCATAGTAAATGAAGGTCAGAGGTGTATCCATGCAGAAAGGGAGGGAGGGGGATGGGGTATTTCACTTCATCTCCAAATCCACTTTGAAGGACGTTGGTATTAAAAGAAGTTTTTAATTCAAATAAATTCCTCGTCATATGAAATCTGAATCTGGGCCAACTTTGATTATATATCGAAAACATCTCTGTTTACATTTTTTCTCGCGTAACGAACATCGTGAATACCTAGCGTGCAACAGAGTAAGATAAGCAGATACATTATTCAGATATTTTGTCCCCTATGGCAAAAACGGATCTTGTTCTAATTACAACCAAAGTCTCCACAGGCATTCAACATGCTAGAACAATGCATCTTTAACAATGCTCTGAACATATTTTCGTAACTGCCAAAGTTCTACATGTTGAAATAAACCTGAATTTATTTCGTTTAAAGTCGAACACATCTAGAATGCTATTATAAACAACTTTTATTGCACGTTCAAATATAAATTTGAAATTTATCATTTGTGAGATTTCAGTTTCACCAAGAGTTTTTATTGCAATTGAATTCATCATTAAAACAATCACAAAAAAATTATTTTATCAATGTATATTTTCAAACCTAAATAAAAATAATTTAAATTATTGCACAATAAAATTGAATTTAATGGGTTATTGTGCTTTGAGGATAAAGAAAATTCAATCTAAGTAAACCTAGCCCCAACAACAATACTCACTTTACTCCGATATTGAGTCCAGCAGGATTGTAGCCGAGATATGACCCTCCCACGTTATATGTCCGATTTGCATACTAATGCGGCTTGGCAAGAGGATCTCTGATTGGTTTATTCGATCGATCGGCTACTACATCTTGTTAGACTCAATATCGGAGTGTAGCGGCCATTATTGAGGCTAGGTTTACTTAAACTGAGGATAGTGAAAAATAATGACAAGGTGGAGTAATAATCGGTAAATTAGTCCACGACTCTATTGTTTGGACCCGTAGTATAACTAAACAAATCAGCCGGAACTACTTTCCTTGAACCCTTCTCATAACAGACTAAAAACAGTAGGTTTATCTATGCCACTGTAACGGTTTCGAGAATTAATTAAAAAAACCGACAAACAATGATGGAACAACTTTTATTCGGGTTTTGCATTTATAGTATTTTGTTAATTGAAAGGGTTCTGTCGCTAGCCTTGTCAACGTTTATGCAGTCGTTACGGCCGGATCACGTCGTTTTGACCTGAGAAATACTGCTGAAAATTTCTTCGTCTTGGCGGAGAGTTGAGACCAACACGTCTCTCTTCATTTCACAAAAATGATTCGCCCCTATCTTTTCCGTTTTAGGGAAAATATTCTCTTCCAGGACATGTTTGTAAACAAACGACCTACGAAGAGTTAAGATTGTTGTTGTGTTAAACTGCATCATGTAGAGATGGAGAATACTTTCAGAAGCGTAAAAACATAATGGACTGAAAATTTTCTTCTAAATAACGATTCTGAGTTCCCTTCATCCTATTGTTGACTTATATCAAAGACGTACATCTTTGCTTATATGCTATATTCGTGTACTTAGCTGTTACTCCTATCATAGTTCAGCTTAACCCGCAACCCTATCAATAAACAACATAACATTTTTGTTGGGGAGGAAATGTCTTAAATTTGATATTTTGATATTGTACTATAATTCGGATTACTATAATCACTGCAAATTTATATCTAGAAAAACAAATGATTAGTGACAGAAACCTCATTATCTAACCATGAATGACCAGGGTAAAATTTAAGTTAGACAACTGTAGACAACTGTACTGTTAGACAATCCGTGATAATTATGGTAATTTATTCAAAACATCTCGCATATTGACCCAAAAGTGCCAAAAGAAATGTAAACTAGCTCAAATATGTTAAGTTTCTTCTTGAAAGGCAATTGTTCATGAACTTACTGCATTATTTAAATATCAAGAATCAATGAATTTTGACGGTTGAATTCTTACAATAATATGGAACTTCGTCATAGGTAATAACTAAAATATTTTAGTAAATACATTTCTGCTTTCTTCATGAAGTGTATCTGGTAAGAAATATAATTATGCAATAAGGAAACACAAAATTGCAAACTACATGTAGTTTCTTTAAAATACCATTTTAACGTCTCTAGTCGGAGACGGCGGTAAAAATTACAAAAAGACAGATGTCCCTAATAATATGCCACCTTAAAACGAATTCTTTACATAAACAGTCTTGAAAGATTGGTAGATTAGTTGCAGCGACGATGTTAAAAATGTTAAAAATATTTAATAAGTCAAAGTCGATGTATTTGTTCAAGAGACACAGCAGCTCAATAAATTAGGTCAAACATATTTGAAATATGTAATTAGAATTCTCTGACTATCTTATAATTACCTCAAGATTGGACTCGTTTCGGTAGAAACACTTCCGAATCCCAAATTATTTGTTATCTTCATCTAGACCTATCATTTGGGCGCATGTTTTTAGATGAGATCCTGCCTATGATCTAAATTTCAATTGTGCATCAATAACAACGTCGACTTCTCATGGCCATGTCGTTTTCATCATGAAGTGCACGTGCAAAGCATGACCCACGCCTACTTCAGTTTTCTCAGTAAGTGCGGCTCAATCGATAGATTTTTTAAAGTCACGAAGGTCCCAGTACTGAAGCTATAGAGTATTTTAACAGAATATTTGGTAGCTTCTGTGGCGTAATGAGGCATATTGTTTGATAAAAACAACATTGTTCAACGCATTTTTTACGATTTATGTATGTTATTTTCCAAAATTTTTTTTCTCTATATTTGTCGTTGTATTGGCTTCCTATTGTTCATCTACGAACAATACTCATCATATAATAATTATATATTCAACCACAAGTGAACCTAAATACGCGTCAAACTTTTAAACCGAGTTGATTCTAAATTTTCGATTATTTATGATATATGTCAATTCAATTACTCGATTACTCGACAGACCTCTACCCAATTTGAAGCAGAATAAATGATTACTTGTAAATAACCATATCTTAAATGGGACCTTGATACAAAAGTAATGACAACTAGCATCAAAATTATCCCAAATTTTTCGAAACTTAATCGATAAAAGAAATCATTTCCGTAAAACTCAACCTGTATTACAGATATATCATATGCCATTCTCTCCCCACAGAGGCAGATCAAGTCATGTTGATTTAGCCTCTGTTCTATTACGCCGAAATCCGTGTGTTCCGGCAGTTTCCCCTGGCGGAAAAAAATTTCATCTCAATACATTTGAATTTCTGTATCAAATGACAACGCTTCTCGCATGGAAAGGGTGGTTCATAGCACAATGCGTTTGCCTTGTTTCTGTAGCCAAAATGATGATTTAAGAACAGCGTCGCTGATTGCACAACTAATTTTGATTGCCTCCAATCAGGCATCTCCCTTTCTATCCCACAAACTCGTCGTAATAGAACAGAGGCTCAATCAACATGACTTGATCTGCCTTTGTGGGGAGAAAAAAAATGATCACATGCTTGAAAAGGGTAAAACAATCTTTACCGAAACGTCGCATTACTGTGAATAAAGAAGTTGGATATTCGGATATAGTTCTTTATTACCTTACAACTTCTTGAATGCCAGTCAAACAGTTTACATAACAGAGACTAGCTATAGACCACAAACCGTAGACATGCATGCCACATAGACCGATCAATCAGGCCTCGCATCTCTAGGCGGGGTCGACTTCACTCAAGACAATTTCTTCACTACCGGCCTCATGTTATCTTATAAACAGACACATGTATCTAACGATAAACAGACATACTCGCCTCTTATCACTGCCGTCTATTTATTGTAAATACAATGATCCTTTGTTATAGATATAGAGAATACTGAACGACGTCCCGTTTCATAACATTTTTATGAAACGAGTGAATGGGTTGGTATTTAACGAGCGAAAGCGAGTTAAATACCTATACCATTCACGAGTTTCATACAAATGTTATGAAACGGGACCGAGTTAAATATATTATTTATTACTGGCTTTATTACATCGTCAAAATATATAAAAAGTCGCCGGCATGACCATCGCGGCCGGCCCATGAGCATTGTAACGTCATACTTAACAATTGTTACGTCATCATGACACCATCGTGGTCATCGCGCGATGTTATGACACATGTGTGTAATAACATAGTAGATTTATTTAACAGCAATATCTTCAGCGGGTATTAAAAACAGTCCTTTGAGTTGAAATACTGACGGATATATGATTCACACCAATTCCATTTCAGTCTTTCGGTCTCCATAGAGGTAGCTCAAGTAATTAAATCATGATCCAACCTCTGTTTGAATAAAGGTATTTATTGGGCTAGATAGGAGAACACCTAAGATGCCGTCAAAGTAATTATGCAATCAGATGTTTCCCAAAGTATTATCTTTAAAATCTAAATTTCCATATGCTGCGGAGAGCATCGAATTTATAGAACATGTATATTGCACTCTCAGTTCTCTTGAAATAGTACAATTGTGTGTAATTTTGCGACCTTGGTTGGACCTTGTTGAGGGTAAGCACGCTTTCAAGACGTGTGTTTTTCTATTTACGTCTTTGTTTCTTTTTGCTCCTCCCCCCAAAAAAGAAGGTTTGTGATGCAATGTTTTCCCGCTAGGATAACCTGCTTAAAACCCGTGAACTGGTGTTATGGCATCAGAGGTTAGATCAGCATTTTAAACTTTAGCGACCACTGTGGGGAGAGACATTCTCTCCCCACAGAGGCAACTCAGTCATTCCTAAATTAGCCTCTGTTCTATTACGGCTAAAACATGGGACAGAAAGGTAGAAATCTGATTGGAGGCAATCGAAGTTAGTTGTGCAATCAGCGACGCGTTTCAAAATTGGTCATTCGCAAAACCTCGGCCATCTCCGTGTTGTTCGTCAAAGCTTTCGTTGAAATCTAACATCCAGGGGAGGTAATTCTTCCTATTACAAACCATCGCTTTTTACCTTCTCATTAGTTATTTTTTGGTTGATTAGTATAATAAAATCTATCATAAAACAATTAATAATTTACACAATTATAACAGGTTCTATCTAATGAAAAACCCTATTCATATCTGATTTTAAAAGTTATTGAAAAATAAACATAAAAACATAATATTTTCCATGTCACTATACAACCGTCAAGAACTCCCCGAAACATGGATATCCAAAAGGTGTTTTCATTGGCTGCAAATAAGTGAAATATTTCAAGTTACAACTTTTTGCCGCTAGGGCAAACTGCCGGAACCCCAGGATCTAGCCGTAATAGAACAGAGGCTAATTCAGGTATGACTGAGTTGCCTCTGTGGGGATAGAATGGGGGAGGGAATGGGGGAGAGAATGCTTTTAGTTTACCTTCTAAGATTAACGTACATGCATATCAACAAATAGTTGAGAAATGTTCAGAGTGACAAGGAATTTTATTTGGCTTTGATAAATGAAAACAGAATATATTTGTATATACTCATATTCGCTTATATGACATTTACTTGTTTTCAATGAAGATAAAGCAAAGGTTTTTACAAATAGTCAGAAAAAAATCCGTCCATTTCATGTATTTTTATGCATTCTTTACACAAACAACCAAAATGTAGGCCTATCTGTATTATTGTCTTATAGAGAAAATTTCCAATTTTCCGATTGACGAAAATATAGATCTGGGCATTACTAAAAACGGTTATCATCAAAAACAAATAATACAAAATGACACCAATGTTATTGTTTGATATATTCAAAACGTATATCATACCCTATGTTACTTAAATGCATCTTTTCATTGTTTCCCGAAAAAATATTAGTTTATGCCAAATGTATTATCTCAAAATGGTCATAAAGCAATCCTATTATCCGAAGTCGTAGAAGAAGCCATGAAGTGAAAACTGCTTGTGATCATTTTAGTGTGAACACACATTTGAATCATGAAAACGTTAGGTTCGTTTAAAACAGATACTTAATAAAAACTCCTTTTTTGCAACTGGTATTATTTATTTTCTTTCCATGAAAATCCTTATCTTGCTAAAAAACGCGTTACTTCCCCTTCAACAGGTCCAACCCAGCACGAGTGTAAATATCTATGATGTTTGGACGTTGCTATTATCAGGTATGTAACATGTAAGTATCGCTACCTGTATGTATGTGTTTACTTTCCTAGGTCTACGTCCTCCCATTTTGATAACACGCATATACTCTGTGCCCAATGATCGCAACCTAATTAATTTCCTGTTGAAAAAAACCCTCAGTTACTCTGGGATGTTAAAAAATTCAGCAGGTGTCACCTGTAAATGATATTTATAATATTTTCATGGATTCGATATGAAAGATTAGTGCATTTCAATATAGAGCTGATGAAGTTCACATTTTACTTAATAGTACTGAAATTTCATACCAATGACAACTTTATATGAGGGTTAATTTGAAGAGGTTAAAAACTCACAAGAGTTATTATTTTTCAAGAATAAACTCCCACTTATCCATGTACATTGACAGTGGTAAAATTATCAACAGCACACATCATTCACAACAATCATAGTATTCGGTCCTTGGTTGGAGGTATTGGGAGAATTATACAGAACCAGCTTGGGGCAAGTTTTGTCAACTAATATTTCACTCGAGCAATTGCTTTTTAAACTTTTTAGAATAGAATATCATGTTTGAATTTAAGAATATAATTTCAACCAAAGATTTAATAAAATTTAATTATTCTATTAAAAAAATATATAAAGATGTACTCATAGGTCTTTTTTGCTCATGGGTTTAGAATAACTGAGGCCGAAGGATTTTATATACATGATATACCATCATAAACCTCGCTACCTTGTTTTATTCAGTAGCACGTTTTTTGACAATTTCATATTTGAAAATGTTCACTAATAATTGTACATTTATGATCATTGTATTATTTTGAAAGTGTCGAAAATCACATAACACAAGCCAATCATCCAAAGTCAGAGGAAAAAGTATGAAGATTCACCTAAAATCGATTGGCGGCCATTTTGTGTGAACACCTTTTATTCATCTTGTGTAAGAAAAAGGAATAGCATGGCTAAACTTTACATTATATATTTGAATTATTACTGATCCATTTACTTTAAATGCATTGTCTTTCAATTGGAACCATTAATTTACATTTTCCTGACATCACCTAATATTCCCCCTAAAAACGTGCTACTGCCCCTTTAACATATCGTACTGCAGAAGGGTGAAATTGCTTCTGATTTAGAACTACAAGAAAAAAAATAGTAATTAGGAACTATAGAATTAGAATGAAATCGATCATGTTCGATCGATCGAAATGTTCTTTCATATCGATTTCAATCTGTGTTTTAAATCAGCCTACAACTTCTTCTCAATTGTAATCACATGATTATAATATTTATTAACTACATGCAATTCAGAATAAAAAGTACTTACCAAATGTTCTGCCATATCGTTTTCCATCTATGCACAATAAACTCATAAAAGACACTTATGTTTGTTTCCGCATGTGTTACAAACATCTACCTTATGCAGGAAATACTGTGTAATCGATATAAAACATTCGTCATGGGAAAACTGGAATAAAATATTTATCAGAACCACATGCTATTGCCTTGTTCAAAAGAGAAGGGAGTTTTTGATATCTTATTTGATGTTCAAGTCTAAAATGTTCGACGTGCATGTATGATTTCACATTTCAATGTTCGATAAATGTATTTTGAAGTATGAATTCACTTTGATGTATGATTTCACATTTCAATGTACGATAACTGTATTTTGAAGTATGATTTCACGTTCTATGTATGATTTAACATTTCAATGTACGATAAATGTATTTTGAAGTATGATTTCACGTTCGATGTATGATTTCACATTTCAATGTACGATAACTGTATTTTGAAGTATGATTTCACGTTCTATGTATGATTTCACATTTCAATGTACGATAAATATATTCTGAAGTATGATTTCACATTCGATGTATGATTTCACATTCCAATGTACGATAACTGTATTTTGAAGTATGATTTCACGTTCGATGTATGATTTCACATTTCAATGTACGATAACTGTATTTTGAAGTATGATTTCACGTTCGATGTATGATTTCACATTCCAATGTACGATAACTGTATTTTGAAGTATGATTTCACGTTCGATGTATGATTTCACATTTCAATGTACGATAACTGTATTTTGAAGTATGATTTCACGTTTGATGTATGATTTCACATTTCAATATACGATAACTGTATTTTGAAGTATGATTTCACATTCGATGTATGATTTCCCATTTCAATGTTCGATAAATGTATTTTGAAGTATGATTTCACTTTGATGTATGATATCACATTTCAATGTACGATAACTGTATTTTGAAGTATGATTTCACATTCGATGTATGATTTCACATTTCAATGTACGATAACTGTATTTTGAAGTATGATTTCACATTCGATGTATGATTTCACATTTCAATGTACGATAACTGTATTTTGAAGTATGATTTCACGTTCTATGTATGATTTCACATTTCAATGTACGATAAATATATTCTGAAGTATGATTTCACATTCGATGTATGATTTCACATTCCAATGTACGATAACTGTATTTTGAAGTATGATTTCACGTTCGATGTATGATTTCACATTTCAATGTACGATAACTGTATTTTGAAGTATGATTTCACGTTCGATGTATGATTTCACATTTCAATTTACGATAACTGTATTTTGAAGTATGATTTCACATTCGATGTATGATTTCACATTTCAATGTACGATAACTGTATTTTGAAGTATGATTTCACGTTCTATGTATGATTTCCCATTTCAATGTTCGATAAATGTATTCTGAAGTATGATTTCACATTCGATGTATGATTTCACATTTCAATGTACGATAACTGTATTTTGAAGTTCTACAAGCATCACATTAACCCAAAAGCGTAAATGCAACTGTTTTTATAGGGGGGACATTTTCCCCCACAGAAGTCTTAAAGCATTACATCCCTATAATTGTTACATCCCTTTACTTGAGTGATATTTGATATTTTTCTGGAATGTAAGATAATCGTTAGATTGATATGAAATTTCATTTTGAGACGACCTGTTTATGCGCAGAAAGATGTATTTTACGAGTGCTTTTATAAATATGTATCATTTTAGTCCTTGTAAAGAGATGTCTTATCGTAAAGTGTCATTATCAGAATTTCACATAATATTGTTTTGGGACAAGGAAGAAAGAACAATTTGAATCTAAATACGAAATACGAAATCCTTAATTTGAAATGTTTATTTCCTTTTGAGAAAATTGAACTGGGTGTGAACAGTGAATTATTGCTTTGATAAGTTTCAATAAAATTCCTTTATGTGCATTAAGTTCGTATAAGAAGATTTATATTTTTTTATGTTTGGCGGTTTCGCCGAATTTATTATTAATTTGGTGACCTGTGGAATGAAACCTGTTTAATGAAGCTTCTTATACGAACTTAATGCACATAAAGGAATTTTATTGAAACTTATCAAAGCAATAATCCACTGTTCACAGGTCACCAAATTAATAATAAATTCGGCGAAACCGCGAAACATAAAAATATAAAAGTACAAAGCCTCAAATGGCACATCTTTTCAAGTCTATTGACCCCCAAAAGGTTGGCATATTCCACAGGTCACCAAATTAATAATAATTTTGGTGAAACTGCCAAACCTAAAAATATAAAGTTCAAAACCTCAAATGGCATGTCTCTTGATCCCAAAATCAACTTTTATTGATGTAGTTTGGCCCCCGAATTATTATTCTACTTGTAACATAAATCTAAGACAAGTTGTTATTTAAATTGCCAAACAGATGACCAAGAATTCAAACATCCCTTTTAAAGGGGCAGTAGCACGTTTTTGATAATGTTATATTTCAAAATTTTCACTGATAATTGCAAGTCAATGCTAAATGTATTAATTTGACAGTGTCAAAAATCTCATTACACAAGCCAATCATCCACAGTCAGAGGACAAAGTATGAAGATTCACATAAAATCCATTGGCGGCCATTTTTTGTGAACACCTTTTATTTATTTTGTGTAAGAAAAAGGAATCGCATGGCTAAACTTTACATTATATAATAGAAGTAGTACTGCTTCATTTAGTTTAGATATATTGTCTTTCAATTGGAACCATTAATTTTCATTTCCTGACACCACCTTATGATCCCCCTTTAAAGCATGTTGGTGTATTCAAATATTAAGTTCATAGAGACAGGTCTCACAATATTTTTTAAGTTCTCCTCCAGAATTTGAGTTCAAAATAAATTGTTACGTTTCTATGAAAACCACAAAAATACCAAGAAATTGAAAAGGCACATCAATATATGATGAGTAATGCACATACCAAGTTTTATTGAGCTAGGTCTCACAGTGTAAGAGCGGTGTACGATTGGCAGTACTGATGCACATACCAAGTCTCCTTGATCCATGTCTCACAGGGTACATGGCTTTGTACAATTGGCAGTACTGATGCAGTTGGAACAAGATTATCAGTGTTAGAGCTGTGCAGATGTTATCAGAACTTGAGTTTCTCATGTTTTAGCCAGTTGTTGGGAACTTTCAAATCCAAGGTTCAGAGTAGTAAATTTGTTCTGAAGGGTTCCAGGAATATGAATGTCATGTTTCAGAATAAAGAATTATCAAGTTAAAAAAAGCTATAAAATTTAAAAGAATAAAACGTCTAGATATTGCTCTCTTCATTCTCTTTGAAATTCACTAGTCCACTAGCTTAGCTGTAAGATGTAAAATGAAAATACTCCAACATTAAGTGTTGCCGAGCATGAACACAGTTCTCAGTAATGATGATCTGTTAGATTAATCAAGGAAATAGAGATGATTTTATGTGCGCTTCGATGACACATGGTGTTGGCGGGCGATTTTCATTCAATTAAGCAATGAGTTCTTGTAAACTCAAATCAAGAAACAAAAGATTAAACTGCTCTCAAATCATTCTCGATTATCAAGAGTTAACGTTTTGATAATATCTCCACTAACCTCTGGAACCAAGCAGGGCTCAATCCGATTCATAAATGTCCTCCCCTTAGTGACATATCTTCAGCAGCGTGCCAATGGCATGACTTTTTACATGTCACATCACTGCTTCGTCCATAAACAAAATTGACATCCGAAGAGATAGATTTCGTGAATGTATGTTCTTGGTTTAGCATCGAAAAGCTCTCTTAAGGGAAGTGATGTGTTTCTTTCTATCAAAACGGGTGGGAGTAAATCGGTTTGTTTCCCATTCTCTCCCCACAGAGGCAGCTCAGTTATACCTGAATAAGCCTCTGTTCTATTACGCCAAGATCCTGGGGTTCCGGCAGATTGCCCTAGCGGCAAAAAGTTGTAACTTAAAATATCTCCCTTATTTGCAGCCAATGAAAACAACCTTTAGGATATCCATGACTTGGGGAGTTTTTAACGGTCGTATAGTGATGTCTTTATGTTTATTTTTCATTAACAGTGTGAGAGGGAAACAATTTGAAAATCAGATATGAATAGGGTTTTTCATTAGAAAGAAACTGTTTTATAATTGTGTAAATTATTATTTGTTTTATGATAGATTTTGTTTTACTAATCAACCAAAAAATGACTAATGAGAAGGTAAAAAGAGATGGTTTGTAATAGAAAGAATTACCTCCCCTGGATGTTAAATTTCAACGAAAACTTTGACGAACCACACGGAGATGGCCGAGGTTTTGCGAATGACCACGTTTGAAACGGCGTCGCTGATTGCACAACTAACGTCGATTGCCTCCAATCAGATTTCTACTTTTCTATCCCGTGTATTAGTCCTAATAGAACAGAGGCTAATTCAGGTATGACCACAGAAGTTTGAATCTCGGAGTGGACAGTATAACACAAAATATTCAACAAAATATCTCTACCTATTATATAGAATACACAAGGGGAGTCACTCCAGTCGCTAAAACCTGATCGAAAACAGGACACATCGATTATTTTAACGTGCGGTGCAAATAATACTAAATTTTATCGCAAAACTATGCACTGGAATCATAGATCAATCTTTTAACTTGCTGACCATATCGCCCATATTTTCGAATTCCATCCAACTTTTGACCACTGACCCTCGCATTAACACCACACCTATCTTTGAACAAATGCCTGGCCGATTACGGGGAAATACCCGTCTTGTCATTTCAAATTGATAGCTGTTGGCAACAGTAACAAAGCAATTTGAAATGACAACACGGGCGCACGTGGAAATGGACCAATGAGAGGCGTTTCCATTTCCGATTTATTCACGGCAGCGTGTTTGATTTACGGAAACTGCGGGTATTTCCCCGTAATCGGCCAGGCATTTTTTCAAAGATAGGTGTGGTGTTAATGCGAGGGTCAGTTGTCAAAAGTTTTTATGGTTTTACGTATTTTTGTTCCGTTGCCTCTTATTGCACAAAAAATCGAAATAATACAAAAGAAAATAGGAATACAAATCCAGAAACTCTTATTTTTAGATTTTCATTTATGTGACGTCAAATGTTGACTTTGTAAGGAGGAAAACTACATAAATGTGAAAAAACATATTTTCGCAAAGCGCACATGTCTACAAAGAATTCATGATGTAGAATAATTATTCAGCTACAATATGCACTATCTACCGAATTTTATAACAACGTACTCACATAAAATTAAATTAAAGAACGACCATAACGTCTCAATCGGAGTGACTCCCATATGCAATCGCCCGCTTTCATTGGCTGTCACAATAAAAGCGTGAGCTAAGATTGTGTTTGTAATCATCGTTTTTACGACTAAATATATGGAAAGGAACACCTTTCCCGCATCTAATGTACTGTTTCTTGAGTAGATAGACGGATCAAAACTTAAAATAAAGCTTTGATAGTTTTAACTTAAAATTTCTCATATGTGATATAGGATGAGTAAAGATTTATGTAGCCAACATATGACAACATGACCCTCGCATTAACACCACCTCCTCTTTGAACAAATGCCTGGTCGAATGCGGGAAAATATCGGCAGTTTCCGTAAATCAAATACTCTTCCGTGAATGAATCGGAAAGGAAAACGCCTCTCATTTGTCAATATCCACGTGCGCCTGTGTTGTCATTTCAAATTGATAGCTGTTGGCAACGGTTACAAAGCAATTTGAAATGACAACACGGGCGCACGTGGAAATTGACCAATGAGAGGCGGTTCCATTTCCAATTCATTCACAGCAGCGTGTTTGTCGGCCAGGCATTTGTTCAAAGATAGGTGTGGTGTTAATGCAAGGGTCAGTGGTCAAAAGTTTGAAGAAGTTTGATAGTTTGGGCGAGATGTTCAGCAAGCTAAGAGAATGATCTATGATTCCAATGTATAATCTTGAGATAAAATTTAGTTTTAATTGCACCGCACGTAAAATAGTCGGGTGTCCAGTTTTCGATCAGGTTTCAGTGTCTCCCCTTCTGTATTCTATATAACAGATAGGAATTACGCTAAAATGTTTATTTCTTGACCGATTTCGTTCAAATTTGAAATGTAGGTTTATCTCAACATATGAAAACGATATATGAGTGCAAAAGTTTGAAAAAAAAATGTATAGGGTCCACTCCGAGATACGAAACTCTGTGAATAAAATGACTGGTTATGCCTACTTCTAAACAAAACAATTTCACAACGTCACGGGCGAAACGAAATAGTTTTTAAACCTTTCCGTTCCTACACCTTGACATCATTTGCCGTAATTTCTGTGCTAGCATTCCAACCCGCTGCACGGAAGTAGAAAGGTCCAATCAGAAGACAGCTTGTTAAATGAACTTCGACTGTCAGTTAATTGTTCAGCGATACATTACCACTGACTTAACAAGAACATGTTTTTTTAAATAAATAATTTTAAGTATTAGGTAAGTGTCTTCAATCACAATACACATCAAAATGACCGCATATCTTCTTCTTAAAATTCCATGCAGGAACGTATTTCAAATCCAGCTAATGGGGAGTGTGTGATTAATCGATTTGTGGCGTAATGTACAAGTGTACACCACATGTACACGTTCTTTCTTGTCCATAAATCAATGTTGGATATGATATGAAAAATAAATGCTTCAGACGTGATTGGTTATCAAATAATACGATTAATAGGCAAATATGTTTACAATTTAATTCAAATTGAATAACCTATATTTTGACAAATTTTAGAATTACTTAGAAAAAAATGTCAACAATTTAGTAGAGTAAAAAATAAGCTACTCTATAAACAAGCCGATATGGAAAATAATACTTTTGTATGCGTTTTATAAGGGAGAGAAACACTGAGTAATACATTGATGTTTATTTGCTCGGTGCTCATCAAAAACATGAAAACATCTATGCGGACCGAAGTTTGATATAAATTTCCCTAGGTTAGTTTAAAAAAAACCCGTCTGTAAGTATTTTGAATGTGTTCCGAATGTAAACGGCGACTTCATTGGCTATTGTTGAAAGAGCTGGTAAGGGGCGTAACTCGTGATCACGATAGGTGTCGCTGCTCCGGATCACCGGTTTTCTATCTTGTGATGGCAAGGTCTAAACGAGGAGAGTTGCTCGATAGGTTTTCACCTTGTCCTGGGAAGATGAAACAAAAGGGAAAATTCTGTCTAGAATTATTTATTGACTGGTTCTTCAAAGACTTCACAAAATGTTCTTGTCAATTTATGAAGGCTTCTCGTAAAAGATAAATAATAATATATATGCTACTCGAAAATTTTTTAGACTCAGTGCGGAATGTAGTGTAATTTTCTCTAGCGCCTATCACGTTCAGCTTAGTTTCTATAATGTATGTGTTTGAGAATAAATGCAGTATTGATGATTTGAGTTATCCTAAAACACTACTTTTTACCCTAATAATGTAGCCAATTTCAACAGAGTCCATGGATATTTCGTGAGTTCTCTCATGTAGGTTTCATGATACACTTTCTAGAATTCGTTGTTTTTCTATCACTGTTAAAAGCGCATTGTTTGTTGTAGCAACCTGGCCTCCGTAACATGGCAACGGCATTAACCAAATGCACGTGCAAGGCATGCTCGCGCCGCGCTAGTGGCGGTAACCTTGTAGGGTGTGAGTCGACAGATTAAAGGTGTGAAGCTTGTCTTCTGCTGTTGTGTCCTCATTTACCAAGGTAATGAATTAACACTACACACGTGTTCTTCAAGATCCATACATATGAAATCAGTGACACTCGGGTATAAAGATGAGAAGGCATGACCCACTTTCGAAAAACATGGGTCGAGGAAGATCACTTTCACCAAAGAATGGCTACATGTCTATTGCATTGCTGCAAGATGGATGTAGCCAACGTTATGTTACCTGACGTATTGGCGTGTCTCAAAAATGCATCTCTAATCTTAGATCAATATTCCAGCAGACCAATTCCACCAAAGATAGATCCCGATCTGGACGCCCATGTGTCACTACAGCAAGAGAAGATCAGTACCTTGTTTTGACAGCTTTGAGGACTCCCCATACTACTGGCAGAGCGTTACAGTCTGAGGGGAGCAATGGGAACCTCTGTTTCTAGCAAGACAGGAACACAACATCGTCCAGCTCTCCGTCCCATCTACAACGTGGCAAGACTCACAGACTTGCATGGACCAGGGAGCATGTGGCATGAAATAACTGTACATGGTAGCGTGTCCTGTTCACAGACGAGTCTCGATTGAATCTCATCTTTAAAACATTATCGGTTAAGTGGAGATACTGAGATCATTTTTGCAAATCGCAATAGACCGTGATGTTTCAGTTACTGACATTTGCAAATGACATTTGTGTAGTGTGAAGTAAAGAGTTCCTGTATATTGTCATTTTACTTTTAACCGCCGTTTTGATTTCCGCAAATAGTAGAATAAACATTTGTCTCACAATATTAAGTTCGTTTATTTATTGTCCTTCATTGCAATAATTTTATAGTCTTATTTCAAAGTGAGTCTAAACTTTTGTCGAGTAGTATTTATGAATATCTATACTAATTGATGATAATACATTAAATTGCCTTAATTCCATCTAATTAAACCATCTTAAAAGGGCAACTGCTGCAATGTTTGAAAAATAAATGTCATTGATCAGTTTGGTTTAAACATATTTACATACAATTGAACACACTAATCCTTCCCTATATAAAATATTTACATAGGTATATCATAAAGGTAAATAATTGATTAACATTTTATCTAAAAATATTATTTGTGCAAGGAATATACAATGCAGTATTGTAAAATATAATTATACAAAATATTACATAATTTACATTACAATAGTGAATTATGGCACAACGATGAAAGCTCAATAAAGGAACAGTTTACAATGCATATAATTTCTGTCATAAATTTAAATCAGTTTTGAAAATAACATCTTTACTTGAGAAAGAGAGGCAAGAGTTCTCATCTCGTAAAGGGTCGCTTTGTAAGTCTCTTAGAAAGCGGTTCTCAGCCAAAGAGTCAAGGCATTTCTGTTGAGCTCCCTGTCTGAGATCAACGAGAGCTGTAGAAACAGACGCTTCCTGGTACGCCGTTTGGGTTTGGACCTCCTCCTCATTCTCCGAACCCAAAGGCGAAGATAAGAGATAGATGATGAACTCAATTTCAGGCTGGCAAGGAAGTTGGTTCTTGGCAATAAATCCCATGCCAGCCCCACATGAACTTTTCAAAACATACTCTAGTGACGTCCAATCTTGCTAACCCTATCTACCATAGCTCGGGAAATCAAAATCGCAGTCAAATTGGGCTTTCTGAAGAGGTTGGTGGTGCCTCTCTGAGGTGGTCAAGCACAACATTCAGATCCCAAGCAGGAGGTCTGAACTTCTTTTTCTGGTCTTCTAGCTCAAATGATTTAAGCATAAAGAGCAGCTCCGGCGTCTAAGGTATCTTCTTGTTGAGCTTGACAGCTAGGACAGAGTTAATGGCTGCCAAGTAAGTAGCGATTGTGCCACCCTTTAGGTGACACACCTCTTTCAAGTTGATAAAAAAAATCAGCCTAACTGAGGGGAGACCGCCAAAGGGTCTTTCTTCCTCTCCACATGAAAAGCCTGGAAAAAAGACCACTTGTCGTCGTAAAGCCTGGTAGAGGCTCTATGGGAATATGCAATTGCATGCGCCGCCGGCGAGGAATAACCCTTAGCTTTTTAGGGCTCCCTGCATATGAACCATGTGTGCAGACAAAACCTGAATGGGTCCGGATGAGGAAGTCTGGTGCTGAGTTGGAGAAGTAAGTCCTTTCTTTCTGGAAGAGGCCAAGGGTTCCCCTTACCAACTCTCTGAGAGCGGGAAACCATGGACGAGCCAGCCACCAGGACACGACCAAAATCAGTTTGAGGACCCTCGTCATCTTAATCTTGGCTATGACCCTCGGTAGCAAGACTGGTGCAGGAAACACATAAGCCTCCCCTGACAGTGACAGAGTGTTGACTACCCAGATCCAGAAGAGGACGAAACTTTCTACTAGAACTTCGAGGATGCTTCAACGTTGAAGCATCCACTCGGTCGGGGCTGGACACAGTGTCTGCTAGGACGTTTGTACAGCCTGGAATGTGGCGAACAGACACCTCCATCTTAAAAACCAACGATTCCTGTTGTTTGTTGCCACCAGCACGTGCTTCTGACGAACGCTAGGATCAAAATACGAAACTCCAAACTGTTGATGTGCCACTAAACATCCTCGGGGACCGCTAGTCTGCCGACTTAGGTTAGAAACCGACCCCCGATAAACTCCAGATCCTGAGACGGAGACAGGTGAGACTTGTCGAGGTTGATCAACCACCCCAGCTGCTGCAAAAACCTGAACGTAAACTGCAGCTGCATCTCCAGCAACCTCCTGTCTCTGTTGGGGAGTAGACAATCGTCTATCTACGGGAAAAAGCTTATTGAAGATGAAGAAGAAGGAGTAACCCCACAATTGGTGCCGTAATTCTGGTGAATAACCATGGGCCCAGGATATTCCAAATGGGAGGACCGCCCACTGGTAGTGGACCCGATTGAAAACGAACCGGAGGAACTTCTTGTGACATGGTGCAATCGGGACGTGCAGATAGGCATCCTCAGTTGTTCAACCACCAACTCAGTTGTTCAACCACCAAAAGCAGTTGAGGCAGCATAACCATGCGGAAGTGAGTTGGCTGCTCGAAGAACAACTGATTGAAGGTTGACAAATTGTGAATCATCCTCAATTTGTCTGTCCCTTCTTCTTGACTAGGAAAATGGTTGAATAGAATCCTGGAGAACCGTCCAGCAGATGTTGGTATTCTCCTGGAGGGGGGGCTGCTGTTGGGCAGGATAAACCTGCTCCAAGGGTGAAACTGTCAGAGAGAGTGAGCCTGTTATCGGTAGAGAGTACCGGTTTTTCAAAATGTCTGTGATAAATGGATCATCTAGAGAGGCCCAATTTCTCCAAATACCCCCAGTCTCTCGGCTACTGAGCTGTCCAAAACCGTCACGATTGGAGGCAGGAGGTCCCAGTCGGACGTCAAGGGTGTCTCATTGATGGTTACCCCCCTTCTTGAACCTAAAGGGGATGTCCTTCTTGAACTTGAAGGTCCCCTTCCCAAAAGCCCTGGAATCCTTGGGCTCAGCTTGCCAGAAGCGCTTAGGGTTGTAGGTATTTAGCCTCTTCCTGGGAGACATCCTGACTGATAGCGTCTTCAAGAGACGCAAGATGACCTCTGACTGGGCTGAATCAGAGACCTGCTTGTGAAGCTCTGGAATCCTATCTGCGAAAGAGGCAGAGCTGGTCCACCGGAGACGCAACAGCTTCTGACCTGCCCACGCCCCATGCACGTAGGAAATAAGATCCAAAAGAGCCATCCCTTGCCAAGCCAAGAGAGTATGCAGCTGCTAGATCCTATCTGGGTTGTCTAAGTCCAAACTGTGGTCAATGGCGTCAGTACCTGAGAACAAGACAGACGAAATCTTTAGGATCTCTTGACCTCGGTCTCCACTTGAGCGATCTTGCTGTCAAAATTGTCAAAAATTTTGAAAAATAAGAAATAGAAACATAAATGTGAAATAGTTTAGAACTAAGTATTATCGATATATCAGTATATTGAAATACAGGAACAAAGTGATACAAATCGGTACACACTTCTGAAAATATCCAATATATCAAACGTTTTAAAACGAGCTGTTTTAATTTAAAATTGAAAAAAAAAAAAAAAAAAAAAATATATGATTGACGGAGAGTTCTTTACAATGTGTGAAGTTGTGTTGTTAAGTAGCTCAAATTTGTGTACAGATAAAAAAATAGATGTGATTGAAAAAATATCCCTTTCCAAAACGGCTCATAGCTGAGCAGTGGTGATCGTTCTTAAAGCTCAAATCTAGACAAGATAACATGGACATTCTTGCATTAAAAAAGTACCAATATATTGCAATACGTAATGCAATACGCTTTTCAGAAATGAGGAACAATACCCATCCTTATTTTGAACCGCAAAGGATGGAAGAGTACAAAAAAACCCCGGTCTCTTAAGTCACAATTACCATTCAGGATGGTGTAGCAAGTCAAAGAAAATAACAAGATGATGATGCTGAAGAATAACACAAAGCAATGCGAGTAAAATTCTGTCCAAAAAAAAAAAGACAATAAGAAAGGGGATAACGCCAAACGCGATGAGAAACATAACACAACAGGAAAGGAAAACCTGCCATACACATACACCGTGAGAATGCGAGAAAAAACAAACAGAAAATCCATGTGGGAGAGAAACGCACCTCACAAGTAGAATACAATAATACAAAATAGAAAAGAATAAATATACCTAGAAAGGACGTATCTCTCAACCAAAGACACGTCTTTTCACCTCGAACGAGAGATCGAAAGTGAGGCATTTGTATGCTGACGTCACTGACCGAATGCACATGCGTGCAGGTTAAACTGGGGTTTACTACGTTTCAGAAGACTAGCGCTTTCAACTTCTTGTAAAAGTAAATTAAAAAAAGTGTATGTAGAGCAAGGTAAATATTTAAGAATTTAATTACTCCTAAACAAAAACATTTCTTCTGTACTTAAGTAAAAAACTGTTGAATAATTGAATGGTAAAGTACACATTTAACAATAACTTATGTACAATAAACCAAATGTGGGTCCACTAGAACAGATACATTACTTCAAGGTAAACATCTGGACATTTCCATAGAAGGAATCAGTAAAATGTGTAACATAAATTATTCCTCTCTCATCCCAGTCAATACCACGAGGACCATATAGCCCCTGCTGTGATGTCAGTAGATCTCTCACAAACTCTCCACTGTCTCTCAACACCACAACCTTGTGTCCATCATAGTCCACCAAGAGTATGTGTCCTGTAGCAGTACTGGTGATGCCTAAAGGAAACTCCAGTTCTCTGTCTCCTGTAGGGGAATAGTTGAACACCACCTCTTCCTGGGGAGTCACACACACCACAGACTTGGTCATCCAATCGGATACCAGGATGTTTCCTTGTCTTGTGGTACAGAGGTTGAATGGTTTCTGTATGATGTTCTCTCCATTGTGTATTGGACTGATAGAGTGCATAACCTTCCCACTCCTATCTATGATGTCTACACAGGAAGGGTGATAAGAACCTGTTGCTAGTGTTGTTGATGTGAGGGTAGTCAGACCATAGTACTTCTTCTGTGTTGTTATGGTCGAGTCGAGGGTCAGGTCAGGGGTCACTGACACTACTGCTATTTGTTAAGAGTCAGGAAGAGTTACAGCTATCTTGTTGTCCGGTAACATAGCTATCATCCTTGGGGCACCGTTTATTGTCAGTCGACTGTATTGTTGCCGATTGTTTCTCTTGAAGAATGATTTAATACACCTGTTCTTGTACTCAGTTACAATAAGAATATAAAGACCTTTCACCTCCATACTCACAATATCGTCAAGACGTGGGTCATGTTCATCCTCTGTGGTTCTGCAGTCAACAGTGTGACTAAGTAAAGGTGTAGACACAGTGTCCAGATCAACTTCACCAAGGACTTCAATCTTCCCCAGTGACACTTTACTCAGTACTCTGTCGAGCCCGTCCACATCCTGTGAGAACTCTATCCTAGTCCTCGTCCCTCTCTTCTTCACGTCTTCTACAGACTCTGCAGCCTCGGGCTCACTGGACTGGTACAGATCATACATGTCCATCTCGCCCCCAGAGTTCAGAGCCTGGTCTATCAACTCGGACTGTTGTCGGTACATGTCTCTAGCCATGTCTCCTGTCTTGATACCTGCTTTCAGTTGATCCATCTCCTTTTCCGTGACTTCAGTCAGTTCATCCAGTAGTTCCTTCTCCTTCTTCTTCACAGCATCGATTATGCACTGTGCTGTTGATCTAATCTGAGACTTGATGGATGATGTCTTATCCTGAAGTTCCCTGCATCTCGAGTTGCGATACTCAAGTTGTTCCTCCTCAACTCTGGATTTGTTCATCAATGTTTCCTTCTCTTTCTCCAAAGAGCTTCTCATTTCCGGCAACATGGACTCCAGAGACACAACCGACACACACTTCCGGTGGTAGATGATGCAACAAGACTGACACAAGGTCCTCCTGCAATCTCCGCAGAAGAACTTGACAAACTCGTCCTTGTGCTCTTGGCACATGACCTTGGTCCTCCTCTTAGCCTTGACCTCATCAGTCACACCTGACACGTCGTGATGTGTTGTGGAAGGATTCTTTTTGTGTGCCTTGAGACAATTGGAACAGAGAGAGACGTCACACACTGGACACCAACTGACTGCTGGAGTTGTCTCCCCTTCGTCATGGCACCAATTACAGTTAGTAGTGTCTGCAAAACAGAGTATGTTCACGTGTCAGGAATTATTATGTTTAATAACTTAACAAGTAAGTAAATTAATTTGAAGACGTTCGAATTTAGCTGAATTGACCAGTAAGTTTTAACTGAAGCTATTTAATGAATACATGAATCTGTGTACCTACCTTTAGTGCCAGGACCAATAGTGTCGAGGAGACCCTTGAGTAGGAGGGTTGGTCTCATCTGCCCCGCCCACTCCTCCACAGGTCGGGAGGGATTAGGTACTCTCGTCAGCCTCCGGCAGAACGGACATGGAATCGACTTGGACCTGACGGCATCAGCTCTGGTTTTGGTGAAACCAACAATGCATAGACCACAAAACGAGTGGCCACAAACCAGAGTGGACGGGTCTGTGAAGATCTCATGACAGACGGTGCACGTCAGGAAATGGTCAGTTAGTTTCTGGGCAGTTGCCATCTGGAAGAGTTAAACTGCAAAAGATTCTATTCCTCAATTGATTCTGTTATCTGTCAGACTGATATAATATATGTGAATTTCGGTAGAGCAACATTTAATATGGTATATATAGATAACAAACTCTTAGCATTCGGTTGCTTAGTGGGCACTATCTTCATTACAAAGATTCTATTCTTCAATTGCTTCTGTTATCTGTCAGACTGATTGGTTGGTTCAGATTGATGTAATTCTTTACCAGAGTGGGGGACCCATATTTTCGATTTCTAAAGCTATCATCATACATATATAGAGATTATTACCCGAGGAAGTGGGTCATATGACTTTTACGAAACGAGTGTGAATTAAGTGTTGTATTACCCGAGCGAGAGCGAGTTTCGTAAAAGTCATAGGACACACTTCCGAGGGTAATAATTTCTTTATTACCGATTCTATTCCATTTTACGACATCATAAATATCCAAGAAACGGGCCGCTTCCCTTGCGACGGTCGGCAACAGTGACGTCACGAACAATGGTGTCACAGGCGAAAAAATACGGGAACTCGCGCTACAATAATCGTTGCTAGGCAAAAGTGATATGTGCACTAGTGCTCATATTGAAAATATGTCACTACTTATTTTCAACCATATGGGTAATAATTAGTTATATCATACATGTACCACGAACACCAGTCCATGAATTCGACTCTTAGACTGAATTGAAAGAATAACCATCATGAGAGACCAATTCCTAGGACACGTTTGTTTCATTATAATTATACCCAAATAAATAGTAAAGATGAAATCCCCAAAAGTGAATTAGCTTCAAAATAATAGATTTAAGTAATTGTCATATCAAATAACGAGTCAAGTTACACATTGAGGGTTAACAGGATAATCTGGTGTTCATATCTGTCTAAAAAAGAGTTGCAATGAAATGCACTTCAATCAATAAAGGATGATTTCCCTGTCCAACAACCTGGTAGATTAAAATATCATAATTAACCTATGAATTAACTTTTTTAAATGTGTGTTAATTTATTTAGAATTTGTCCATTGCTCCTTTACCAAGCAAAGCCCGAAAGGTTGTTTAAAAAATCTCATCAGCAATGAACAGGACCAGGCCAAAGAAACTGATGAGGCTCGTATCCAGTAAACAGGTACACAGTTGAATAAGCAAATTGTAACTGTTGAAGAATGTCACATCTGCAATCTTGCTTCAATCATAAAGAGTCACACAGTTCTAAATTTCTAATTTGCTCAGTGGACAATCTTTGAAATATCCAAACTATCAGAAGGTAGACTATCTTTTATTTCAATATGGCATTATCTCATTTCCATATTTCAACCAATCTGAAGAGTTCACGTGAACTAAGATTGTTATTCCAACATGTCATATTATAATATGTACATACCGTCTTTCTCACATTTTATTATTTATTTAAATTAGATAATACACCTATGGAACAGAAACACTAATACAGTAATTTCTATTCAGCCATGTTTAAACTAATCTTAGGTTCGGAACAACCTCTCATTTTGGTATTCTTAATGGAACCTATGATATAGTAAATACAGTCTGATTAAAATCGACTGTGATTCGAGGGAAAAAAGTGTACAAATATTGTCTCTAGTGGGGTTTGAACTTCAACTAGCTCGGCTTTCCTCTCATTTACAGTATGTTTATAAAAAAAGAAATTTGCTTGTTCTCTCTTTTTTTTTATCACTTTATTTCTTTTTTGTAGGTATCACGTCCATACACAACATACATTTTCAAAATAATATGTACATATTGATCAAGTGTGACAGTGGGTGTCAAATCGACAAAACATTGTAAGTTTTCGGTATACAATTACATGGTAATATGACAGTTTCAATAGAAAGGGATTATGTAAAAAGGCTGTGGCATGAGGACCAGAAGGAAATGAACTTTTCATATCTACACTCAGTGTAAAGATGCTGTTTACTGACGTTATAGGTATCTTGAAGGATAGATTTAAGACCATTGACGTGCGGCCTCTTGTTCTGGCATTTACAGGTATATATGTAATGCTTAGTAACAATAAAGATCAAGTTTAGTACATCGTTTCTCTTTTCTTGGTAACCAAATATAATATGTGTTATATCAGGCTCTAAGGTGATTCCAGAATTCAATTCAATCCAATTGAACAAGTGACGCCACAAGCTTTTTACATGTACACAATCAAATAAAAGATGTTTTATAGTTTCATTTGTATTGTTGCAAAATGTACATAAAGGTGAAGTTTGTAATTTGTAGATAACAGCACTTTTGTTAGTTGTCAGTATTCTATGAATAATGCGATATTGAAACCACCTTAATTTGCAACTAATAGTGCTTCGAAATGGGATATAATTATAAACTGTCCATAATTTTTTATTTATATCTGATCCAATGTCAATTTCCCATATTCTTTCATAGTTGACTTGATTTTCTAAACAATCTTTTTTCGTTAGTTCTGTGTAGAATTCTTTACATCCTTTTGGTGCTTTGAATAGTATTTTCAAATGATTTGGAATAAAAGGCATAATTACCTGTTTGTCTAATAATAGTGAATTTTTCAAAATATATTCTCTTATGCAATTAATCAAGCCCATGTATTCCAGAAAGTTTGTTTTGACAGGGTATATTTTACAAAATTCTGAAAATTTTAAAAATGAACCATCTTCTTTCAGAAGATCGTTAATATATTTTACATTTGATGTTACATAACGTTTGATAAGTACAGGTTTTTTGTCAATCAATATGTTGTCATTTGTCCAAATGTACTCTGTTTTAATATCATTAATAGTTCTGTTGCTTTGTAAGGTGGCCCATGCATTGAAAAATCTTTCCAGAAGGCGTTTTTAATATGTGGTATAATGCATTTTCTCAGATAGGTTGATCCCATTTAGAAAGACATCTGTTAGATTTTTTAGCTTATTACTTTTGGTATACAATCTTCGTATCCATGATAGTGTGATAGTATTGTTTCAAGGATCAGAGGGGCCTTTAGACCTTTGAGACCTTTTTTTTATCAAGTTGTCAATCATAAATCCATAAAAATATAACCCCAATAAACTGTTTAAACTTGTTGCAATCATGAACGAATAGCATCATTATCATAAACTGAACTATCCCTTTGAATTTCGTTTCCACAATGAAAATCCCGATAGGGCTGTCCCTTAAAACCCAGTGTTTTGACTTTAAGTTAGCTATACCAAACCTTATCTCAAAACCAGAGGCTGAAGTTAGATTATCTTCAAAATCATTCGAATGCATTTTACCTTTTTATTTTCGGCAATTACCCTCTCTACATGTAGCAAAGACTTTTGTATTTAGTGTGACTTAAGCAGATTGTTGACTTTAGGTCCCCTATACAAAACCTCAACTTAACACAAGGGGATTATGTTTCAATCATTCTTCATTAATGTTTCAACCAAAAACATTGTTTTCCACCTTCTTTTGACTCTTTTTGTAACACCCACATCTTTGTTTTCAGTCATAACCCTCTCTTTGATGTAGCAAAGACTTTAGCATGCAGTGTCGCCTTAAACAGACTTTAAGGTCAGCAATACAAAACCATACCTCAACACCAGGGTCTTACGTTAGCAATTGATCACCATTTTCCAAGATCTTTCCAAAATCATTTTGATTCATTCCTCATAAGTTGTTCAACCAATAACATGGGTTTCAGCTTCTTTGGACTAACTTTGAATAAAACTTACCCATTCTTTTCACCTTGAATCCTCTCCTGTCAGATTTCCCTTTTCTTATCTTTACCAACATATAGAAAACGTGCATAATTCCTACAAGTGTGGCGACTTTTTAAGCCCCAAAACTATCTTTTTGCAATTTATACCCTTTCTATAATGAAGAATAAGAATAATTGGGGGGGGGGGGGGGGGGGGGGGTGGTCATATCATAGTACTTTTGAAACACTTTATGGTTTATAAATCCATAGTGTTGTTTCATGGTGCAGTTGAGTATGCATGAAGATTCATGAACAGTTCCACTTTCAACCAGAAGTTTTTTTACAAATTCACAGTCTATAAAAACATGAAACAGCTTTTCTTTCAGAATTGCAAAAGGAACAAATGTCATCATTAACAAGTTTCATGACTTTCAATTCTTTCTTGGCGTAAATAATACAATGCGGAAATTTAGATTGGAACTCTAACAGTTTAACGTCCCTTGTTGAGCTTCTGTACTGGACAAAAATATCTTTCCAGTTATGAGATGACAAATCAGTATTTTTAGCCCAATCAATTTAACAATCAACATTTAGTTCTTGAAGGGATATTCTTCCTTTGACAATAATTTGCTGTCACAATGAAATTGACAGATATTGTTATATACCCTCTGAGGCTAAGAGATTCATTTCCAAGCTATAGTAAAATATAAAAGAATGTGTACTCAAATTATGTACCTATTTTGGTTTTATTAACTTTGTTCCAGGCCAGGACTGTAAAGCCATTGACTGAGTTGAATGAGATTTTGTAATCCAATTAATAAAATGGTTATTTCATTGTGGCTGTTTCGAAAGAAACACAAGTCAAGATTTCACCCTAGTCCAGATAATGATTTACCAAATGATCTTGATTAGGATGAAACCATATAGTTTAGCTTCTAAACAAACTATCACAAGTTATATGAATAGTGTGTGGCTATTATCATTTAAGAACATTTAAATGCTTTGAAATAAATCATCATAAAGTAATGTTCACATGTGTCTATTTTTATTTCATCAAATAGGAATCGTGTATTGATTGATGAATTGATATAGCTCAAACATGTACACAAATAAGGTCATCCATTATTTTTAGATGATTCTATCCTTCTGTTATGTTCGGCTCATTATAATATAATTGACTAAGTTGATGAAAATTATGCCAGTTGCTTAATGAATTTGTGATTGTTAAAATAACTTGGAAACCTATCAAGTTAATTTTTCGCTAGAAGGTAGGCTACATAATTTTAGATGTTACTTTTTAAATTGCAGTCAATGACACATGACCATTGATTGGTGAGAACAACACTATTTTCAGGATAGCAACCTATATTAGAAAATATATTAAGAATAGAAATTGCATGATAAATAGATAAGCATATATTCTAAAACATTTGTTTGTTTTAAAAAAAATATATGTAAAACAGAAAATCTTTCTGATCTAATACACATACCACTTCTAGGCACTAACATAAGCAATTGTATGGTATGCCAATAGCTAAGGGCTAATGCAGTGATTTCATGCTGAATGTCGAAATGAGATGAATTTGATTCCTTTTAAAGGCACCACTCGACCGCGTTTCGTCCGCCATTTTGAAACGTTAACATTACGAGAAAACAAATGTGCTGTATTATGCTAATTTATCAACAAAATAAAGAAATAAATACTTGATTGATATAAGAGAAGCGTATTTACAAAAAAATCATAATAAAAATTATCAGTTACCACAGCATTTTGTTGTAGCATTTCAGAATCGTAACTTCGGTGATTGGCTTCATTTCAGGATGTTTTTATTTTTTGAGTGAAACACTTTATTCTTTGTCAAATTGTCTAATCTTGAACAATTGAAATGCTAACCTCACAAACATATTTGAAATTAAGTGCGAATTTATTTTGTAAAAATACCCCGCTCGAATGGTCCCTTTAAGGAAAAGATGATGGTTTATTTCTGTAAGTCTATTTCAAATGTTTAAATATCGATAGTTAGTGAACACTTAAATACCGAAAATTGAATTCTCACATCAAGCAGAACATTACATTTTAACGAATAATATAGATAAATAGACAATGGACAAAGTGTCAATGCAAACAAATATGTCCAATTACATACAATGAAATATGGCACATGTACAATCGGTACAATTATTGACAATTTGGCATTCCTTATAGAGGAATTACAATTTCTCCCCTGATACCCTTCGGTAAGTACACATTGGACTTTTGGATTAAGAGGTATTTTTGTGAGAGACGGGTCTGATGATATCCAGTTGATATTGTTTGCTGATGATGTAACGTTATTAGATGACACTGTTATTGGTTTGCAGAAGAAGCTTGATTTACTAAAATGCTACTGTGATAAATGGGGTCTAAAGGTTAACTTAGATAAATCATGCATTGTCGTATTTAGAAATGGCGGTTATCTCAATAAGAACGAAAAATGGATGTATGATGGAGAAAAGTTCAATGTTGTTTCATATTATAAATATTTAGGTATAATATTTTCCTCAAGACTTGTATGGTCAAAGGCATGTGAAACTCTTGCTATTCAAGCTAACAAGGCCTGCTTTCCCATTTTTCAACTCATTAACAAATATCCTCAACTCCCATTGAGTGTAATAACCCAAATATTTGACACCAAAATAGCACCAATACTCTTATATGGTTCTGAAATATGGGGTTATTCTGTGAGAGATAAAATCGAACAAGTTCATAGTTCTTTTTTCAAGAAATATTTAGGAGTCGGTAAATTTGTATCAAACTCAACTATTCTTGGAGAAGTTGGTAGGACAAGACTATGTATTTACTATTTTCAAAGATGTGTTAAATATTGGACCAGGTTATTACACATGGAAACGAGTCGCCATCCAAAGGCCTGCTATCTTATGCTTCATCATCATATCATATGACGACCATGGTGGTATCAGTTGGGTGTCGTACCTTGTTAATGGAAACTGGTTTTTCATATGTATGGATATCTCAAGAATGTGGTGATATTCCAGCTTTTATGCAATGTTTTAAACAACGATGTCATGATATTCAGTATCAATTATGGCATAGTAATTATGTTCATCATCATATCTGCATAATTATTGTTCTTACAAGAGTATTCTGGAACCAGAGATTTATATGTTTAAGCTTATTTCAAATAGAGACTTGGTACGTACTCTGTGTAAGTTCAGATGTATGAGTCACAAACTTAATAAACAGCAATACCGATATGATAAAAATGTTAATACTGACCTACTCAAATGTACAAATTGTAATTATGGCGTTATTCAAGATGAATTTTATTTTTTATTAGTTTGTCCATTTTATGAAATAAGTAGAAAATTGCTGTTACCAAGCCATTTTCATACCAATCCGACAAGGGAAAACTTTGACTTGCTTATGGCTTCACAAAATATTGAATATCTTAAGAATCTTGCTATTTTTCTCAAACGTAATCTACCTATGTAATATACCATCTCGATGTCCATGCGCTCTGATTATATGTACATACGATTTTGTACTTTTGGCAATGAGGCCAACATTATCCAAACATGAAAAGAAAATTTACATTGGAAATTGTTGGACATTTAGAGAAACTATTATTGTTGTCCACAAATATACAGTTAAGATGTTGGTTAGATCTAGAGATAAATAACTAAGTTTTAAAGTGAGCGAGTTGAAGTTTTACGCCACAGGGGAAATATTTTAGCTGAGTGTTTTATTATTACGGCTATATCACAGAGAAGGCAGGGACTGAAAATTAAGGGGTGAGGTGCATCAAACATGCTGATGTACGAAGTATGAAGCTGAAAGGTTGCTCAGTAATGAACAAAAGGATTTTGGATATTTAAAAAAAAATGGTGAAATATCACAAACCAAAAAAAGAAATAAAAGAAACAATGTAACTGGTTGAGAAGTTAAGAAGTAATGAATAATACTAAAGTTGGGTATTTCTGAAAATGGTGAAATATTGCTAACTTAAGGCCCTGGTGTTGAGCTAAGGTTTTTTTTATAGCTTATCTAAAGTCAACAAAGTGTGCTTAAGTCAACACAAAATGAAAAAGTATTTTCTGCTTAACAGAGATGGTTAGAGCTGAAAATACAGAGATATGGTTCATTCAAAGAAGCTGAAATCAATGTTCTTGGTTAAGAAATTAATAAGGAATGAATAAAAAAAGTGGAGAATGGTGATGATTACTTAAGCCACTGGTATTGAGTAAAGGTTTTGTATAGCTGACCTAAAGTCAATGTAGTGTGCTTAAGTCAACACTGCATGCAGAAGATTTTGCTACATCACAAAGAGGATTAGAATTGAAAATAAAAAGGCAAGGTGCATTCGGAGTCAGTCAAAAGAAGCTGAAAAACAAAGTTCTTGGTTGAAAAATTCATGAGGAAGAATAAAAATGATTTTAGAAAATCTTGTATTATGGTGATAAATTGCTAACTGAAGCCTAATTAGATACTGTGTTATCCGGCTAGGAATATCAACATGTTAAAGTAATAGCAATGTTCCTGACAACCCTTTCAAGTAACCTAACGTTACTGTCCTAAATCTATTGGTTTGGGTGCAATGCTACACTGAATTTCAGGGCAGTGACATCTGTGGTTCACTAGTTCCAGACGATGCTATCAGGTTTCATCGCAATATATAGCCACAATAATGTTGCGGGCTCTCTCCATGCAATAATACTAGCAGCTGCGAGTAAGTGAAATACCCTTGAAAGCGGTGATTAACCTCGTATCACCTCACCTACCTTCCTAAAAAACTAGTGTCGACTGCAGAAAACATATAAGATTAATCAATGTTTGATGTATTTTTACATGTATTTTCCTAGATATTTCTTGATCTTAATAAGTAACCGAGCCTCGCATGCCCATATGGCTTTAATGCAGATAAGGAAAGGATGGTGAGATGAGGGTTAACAAGACATCATTTGGGCAAAACTAATATTAACTTGATAAACCTCAAGAAATCCTTTTAAACAATACCATTTTACTGCCCCTGTTACTCAAAGATTTCATAAACAATATCATTTGACTTTAAAATATAAACTATTGTTGTGCCCAATAAATGTGAAATTGAGATCAATATCTCCTTATTGAATAGACAAAAACTTGAATAATTGTGCAACAACGCCATATAATAATGTGATGTTATTTTAAATTTAAATTTGATTTAAAATGAGTAAAATACATTGCTATGTGTTAGGGCTCAGGAGTATTCCCTACAATACAAATATCAACCCCAAAGGTTTTGTCCAGTTTTGCTAACAATGTCTTTGTTAAACACTTACCTTGACATATCAGCTTAAGCTAAGTTGTGTCGCTCTCATCTCTGGGACGTTTGGACACTTTGTGGGCTAGTTGGTAGATTTTGTAGTGTCTGGGATGTCACGTGGTACACTCTTATATCAACTTGAATTTTAGCACTCTCGTCCAATCATATGGTCACGTGGAGAACAATTACATCTTAGTGGAAGTGACTTTGGGCCGTCACGTTTGTGTATTCTAATGTTGATGTCTTGTCTTTAAAGGAAATGGTGATTTCTGTTGCATCGCAATACTGTTTATGTTGGCCTGAGTTGAGTTGCCATGAATATTCTGATAGCCTTAGATCTTTTAAGTCAGATAGGGCTTATTAAAGAACTCTAAAACTGTAAAAATGTCGAGATCCTTATGATATGTGAGTATTGCGTATATACTGACACGAATGTATTGCCTGAAAATACATAACAGGTTAACTGTTGTGGAAATGGCACTTGCAAAACCTTTCATATATGTACAATACCATGAAATAAAAACATACACATGAAAACAAACTTCAACCATTAATTGAACTTATAAATGATCTTTAAAACCTATCACAGTTATGTCTGATTATAATTATATTGACTTATAGATTTAAATTATTTTGTTGTTTCAAAACGTTTTGTATTCTTTTGCACTTTTGTACATTGGGTACAATATCCTGACATAAACTTTTCAGTCTGCGATGACATGCATCAGTTCATTGAGGGTTAGTATGATTTTGAAGATGTCTTCACAGTGCATTTGAAAATTCCGATGACATTTGACAGTTGACATTTGACAGTAACCAAAGACCACCTGATGACCACATTGCTAGATAAGCACATACATGTACCTTCAGTCATTCTTTCTAATCTATTGTTTATCTCATCTACGTGATGCCTTTGACAGGTACCTCATATTCTAAATCGATATTTTAGCAATTGTCATGTTTAATTAACTACAAATAAAGCAGTAAATGCTTAAACATATGTTCCTGTTTATATTGTGAGTGGCTCGGTAAAGAAACTAATAACGTTCCCAATATGTGAAGTATTGATACACATAAAGAAATTGTTTTATTTGGTAGATTCTGAAACCATTAGTGACATTGAATAATTTCACCTAAATTGGTCAGAGTCACTTTATCATAACATGATTTCTTTCATATTTGCTACCCAAAAGTCAAAGTTCTGCAACACATTTCATGATATGGTACATATACTTCTGAATCAATGAATACTTCTCACACATCTATCATTATTGCTCCTCCCAGTATTTGATTCCTTTTTTAAAAGGTAGCCATTTGTTATATTGCATTACATTCCATATATCAATTTGAAACAAGATCTGATATTGCTCCTACGGTGATTCACCAAATAATAAAATGTTTAGTGTAAGTACAAAATGAGACAATGTGAGTATGTCCAGTGAAACGAAGGTAACAAATTGAGAACATTCGACAGGCATTTGTGTTTTTGGAAATCTTAATTTCATAAATACAAAGTTTATTTTTATACCATGTTAAATTAATGTTTCTGAAGATAAAGATTATTTATTCTTAATCTATGACGATTCTTGTAAGTGTATTCCCAGCTAGGTTGAAGAAATTAAATATTTGAATTGTTATTGTAGAACTTAGAAAGGGGGCTTATTAGAGGAAATACTGTTTTAAGAACATATTTTTCATGCTCATAAGTCTCAAATAAAACAACAAACTATTACTTATTCAATCACATCTTTTATTCTTTTTATGTTGAATTAAGTGTAAAAACACATATTATAGTACATAATTCTTTTTCTTTATCTTTTCATTTCACTCGTATTCTTCCACTGGTCCTCCCTTAAAACCCTCCACATCAAATCATCTGTCTATGAAAATACTGTCCCAGTTCACATTTTACCTATGGAAATATAATAAAGGGCACCGAGTTCAAAGTTAAAAATATATGCTTCTTTGTAAAAGAAAACATGAACTACCATTCTAAAAATGTCGTCAGTGTTGTAAGGAATTGTACATTGGCAAGACAGAAAGACGATTTAGCTAAAGAATTAATCTACATTTTTCAAATCAACTGGCCGAAGAATAGGATTATCCATTTAAGCTGTCACTTAGAAAAGTGTTCCGGTGGGAAATTTAAAATGAATTCTTTTAATAACATTAAATATGATAAACCATTGCTTTACGCTAAATTGTATATTTTCTTTGACTCACGACGAAACTACCACTATGACGTCATAGAATTCGTCATGTCATTAACAAAGTGATACCTGACACTCAACACTAACCTGAAGAAACAATATGTCAGAAAGCAATTGTTAGCTAAAATTAATATTTAAATATTTGAAATTCCATAACTATATTTTATTATATGATTGGCGGTGAAATACCGAGATCTATCAATGACAGTAAACCGTGTTATCAGTCACTAGTGACAATAACAATGGAACGTGTTATCAGTCACTAGTGACTGATAACAACAATGACCTGACGTCATCGAACAATGCTCTGACGTGATGACACGCTCATGACGTCATGTTGTTGCTTTGGCGACGGGCTCTCTTTGGAGCCGACTCAACGTAAATGCACTTCAATTTTGTTAGAAATATAACGATTTAATCATAAAATAAATAGAAAATTCGTGTTTTCTTGACAAATACCATGTTTATCTCATCTCGTGAGGCAGAAAAGTAAAATGATAAACGGAAACTGCTGGCGACCACTTTAACGTGAACTGTACTGAACCGCTTTACTCAGATAGGGAAATTGATTGACGTATTGGACGTGTCAAATTGCCTCGCTATTGGTAAAATTTGGTTTCATTTTCGAGGAATCCCTTAGTCATCCTGAGACAATGGTACTGTCTAGTAGATCAAGTCTCTGAAGAATGCAACATTGACCTTCCCTGTCCGCTCGGAATGGACCTCTTACTCCCCGGAATGTTAATATGTTTCCTGAGACTTAGACATATTTTATAAATTGCAATTGTATTCTCGAGAAGCATAACAACACAGATGAACACTCACTCTGCAAATAACATTGTTCAAATTGATTTGGAAATTCAAATTCTATATTAACTAGAAAAGATGTCAATAAAACAATTGATTGTGTTATGAACTATCAAGTTCTTCAAACTAAACTAAGATTTTGATTTTGATGGGACATCTTTCCTTCTCAGTCACTTTTGTTATTACATTTAGATTCATTTATTTGCAATTTTGGGAACTATTGAGTTGAAACTTACATATTTGGAAATCATTGTTGCTCTATACAATTTCAAATATTTCTTATTTCAAACCTATAATTTTCTATGGAAATGGTGAACTGCCATCATAAAATCTAAAAATTATGAAAATGTCAAGTTATACTTCTTGTGACTCTGTTTAGTTTATCAAAATTAGGCTATGTCATATTCCTTTATTGAAATTCTTGGTACCAGTTAAAATGGAAAGGGATACTTAAATCTGAGAGAAAGTATAAATTGTGCTGTGTATGATGATAGTGGAGATGAGGCAGAGAATTGTGAATACGTAACCAAAGAAAGAAGTGTGTACTTGAGTAAAGCACCATCTTCGGGAAGTAGTTGTAATTCTAGAAGTATTATTTATTTTACTAACAAGATTCGTCGTGGAAGCCCCAAGGATATCTACAGAAAAGGTCAGGATATGCTGCAAGTCCTAAATTAGCCAGCTATTCGAGATAGCGCAATTTCTGCCATGCAGGGGAAGGTGGTATACTTAACGTACTGAGATATACAGGCGGTTGGTCTCTCTTCATTACCTGTTTTATCTTTCACTTATTGTCAATTCATTTACTACCACTTTTTTTGCATACGTTCTAGTCTTAGCATATGTTTCTTTTAAATGGTGTGATTTAATGAAACAATTGTGTGTATCTAAGTGTCAGTGCTAGTGGTGACCGTCATTGTACGGTTGTTGATGTTAAATAGGTTATGCAATGTATTTGTTCTATTATGATAGATCAATATCTCCAGTACCATTATCTATGGGAATGCAAAGAACATTTAATTGAGACAATATATTATACTTTTGATCATCATTTTATAACCGGTTTTTAGAATGCCGCCATAATTAACAGGCGAACGCATTGAACACTCATTGGAGCCTGTCGCCATTTGCATATCTACCTTAATGTCTGGAGACTAACCTCCTTCGAAACTAAAACACCAAAACAATTTTGTGTTAAATTCTGATTTATAAAATAGGCCGGAAGTAATTACAATAACATCTAAGAAATACTCTGTACTTGAACGTTATGTAACGGTGAATCGATTTTGTTGTCGGATTCGCTTTGATGGATGTGGCTGTACCAATATGCGGATTGTTATATGCAAAACAGTGTGATCCCAAATATAACATTGTTGCATTTTCAATACGAATCGAAACTTTATATTTCTCAAATAGATCTACCACTGGTAAATATAATGTATGTTTAATTATTTTTTATTCCACATTGTTTGTGGACAAATTTAAACATATATTCATACCCATAGTTCATTCATAGTTACATATTGGATGGTGGATAAAGGGTACAATTGGTATTGAGCATCGTTTTATTTTATTTTATTATTTTATTCTTGATATGTGTTGTAAAAATACGGATATTGGTTATTAGTTACTAAAGATAATCCACTGTGGCGTCTATCTTTTCATAATAGAAAAAAATACCATGATAAATTACATATAACCGTTTCCACTTTTTCTTTTCTTTCAAATAACAATGGTTATATTATCTAATTGCCTCTTTAGAATATATCTTTATATTGTAGTAAACTCACAAAAATAAACATTGTAGGTATTCGATTGTAGGAAATATTCGATTTGTTCCCTAAAAATATAAACGATTTGTTATTTGTCACAGTTGGAAATAATAGTCAGAGTATATGTTATGTAAAATTCAGCATACAACAGATCATCAGATTATCACTTTAAATAGACATGTCTAGCTACAGCGGCGTCAATTTACAAGGCAGTCTCATGAAGATGAAGCCTTGTTAGTTATTTAATAGGGTTTTGAAATAAACAATACTACATGTTTAGGCAATAATAATTGGCTTGAATAAATCGTCTTTAGCCGTCGGATATCTAAGCTATCGGAATATATATTAAAACATGAATGTTTTTATGAATATTTGAATGTTAAATGAACATTTAAAAAGGTGTCATTACGTGTTGGAAAATTATCATTAGGTGAAACTACTTCCCTTCTGCTACGTCATAGTAGGTAGACACGCTCGGGACACACTTCAGTGACCACATATTCTCTTCGCCGGGGCTAATTAGACCGACTATTTAAAAAGCCGTATTAGGCATGTGATAGCCCGATTTCGAAATTCAAAGTTGATTCTAATTCAAATTGCAAGCCCTTTTTATGAATATACTACCACCCATAGTGCGCTAGTTCCAACCGATGCTCGAAGGTTTTACCACATCACATAGCCACAGTAGAGTTGCGGGCTTTCTCCCTGCAATAATACCATTAGCCGATATATAAGTGACATACTAGTGAAAGTGGTGTTAATCCCAAAATCAGCACGCCTCCTTACCTTAACTAGAACCTGTCTGAAAATATATTTTCTAAAAATGGTAATCTCAAAGATAAATCCCAGATTTATACTCAGTGAATATGAAACTGCTGAAATATGAGGGCTCATACACAACTCTGACAATAATATTCTTCCAATCAAGGAGCACTTTTCTCAATTTGTTCCCAAAAGTATCCCAGCAAATATTAGTTTCCTCAAATGTATTATCTTAAGAAGGTCACTTTTCAGTGAAAATGTTTGCGGCCATTTTTGTGTGAACACCTTTTATTAATTTGACGTTAGGAAATGAAATCGGATAGCTTACTTTATTCAACATACTTCTTACTACGAATCTATCATGTTTAAAAATGGAGAATTATCTCTCCGCAGGCTGTATGCATGTTTTGAGTTAACAATCCAAGGCATAGTTTCATTTTCCACTCATTGTTTGTTAATGGCTTTACGAGGAACAATGAACAACAAAACGATTAAGAAACAATGTCCGGATCTATCAGATATCTATCTATATATTTCTCTCTCTGTATACAAGAAGTAACACACCATCGTGAATACCGAAATGAAAAATGATTTAGATTTTATATAAATGGAACGTTGTACCAGGCAATGAAAGATCCTGATAACAACATGTAATTTATGACAGCATGAATTATTATTTAATTGATAAAATGCCAAATGGAACTTTTTACCAGGCAATGAAAGTTCATGATTACAACAAGTAGGTTTTTAACAGCATTGCCATTCATTCTTAATAAAATATTTACAATTTTTGACACCCTTTAATAGCAAATTGAACAGTTAATTGTTGTGTGTGATATGGTGAGCTAATGTTGCCTGACTAAAAGGATAAGCAGAATTATATATAGAATATATATAGATTTTCCATGACGTCACATAAAAAATTCCACGTGGTTAACATCAAAGTTATATTTATGAAGCAGGAAAGGGGTTAAAAGATACAGAAATAAGAAAAATTGGAAAATAGAGCCAGGTAAGAATCATCCTTTTAGTTTGTTTTCAGAGTTTTCATAAGGCGTTAAAGGGATATTTTAATTTCTATTTGTTCAAATTTCCCCCTTTTAGTATCACAAATATTTGTCAGAGATTCAGACATTACGTAATGGAGAATGCATAAGGAGGAGTGGATTCTTGAAAATAATCAACGAGCTCCAAAGGGGCATGTTAACGTTTGTTAATGTTTACATATATTTCCTACCTTTTAAGAACAAAACAAAACAATTTTCGATGCACGTTTACTGTGTAGAATTGAATATGTGGTTATATGTGATATTTTATGTACGCTTTGTTGACTCAAGTTACAAACTTAGATATTTAAAGGGATGTGAAAGTTATCTTACATATCAAATTAGCAGACAGTTTTATTAATATAATAACTCAAACTGTAAATTTTAGTTTTTTTTTTATATGAAACCTTTTGTCTGAACAGGAAAAACTAGTTTCGAATATGTGTACGTTGTGGAAACAAATTAATAAAAGTTTCAAAAATAGCCAGCGATAAAATACTAGTCTTAACATGACAAAAGCTATTTTTTAGAACAAATACAGTTCTCTTCATTATGATTCACTCATGCCAAATACATCCACATTAGATGACCAAACACCCTACACCTTAACCAAATTATTCATATTCAAAGGACACATTATCAGTATCAAGCAAAAACTGTTTGTAACCATTTTAGTGTGAACACCTTTCAATCCTTTGAGATAGGAAATGTAGTCTCCAAGCTAAACAGAACATGGAACATCTGTTTTAAAACCGGAACTATCAATTTATAAACATTTTCTTGCAGTTAACAGTTATTATTATCTTACAGAGAGTCCTATTATAACTTAAAACGTGCCAATAAAGTCGGGTAAATATGTTCGTCAACGTCCCAATGACCTTAAACCTGTTAAGAAGGAATTCTCGGTTCAACAAGATAAACCAAGAAATATAGATGATTTTACGAGCGCTTTGTTTACACATGAATGTGACTGTACAGTGCCAATCAATGACTTATTGTAAACTCTCAACAAGATGGATTATCTCCCCTGGCTCCTCCTTGTAAGTTTCATTTAGCTATGCCTTGCAGACATCAAGTTCTACACAACTGCATGTCATGATTAGTGAACAAACAAAGTTTATCTAATACATGGTTTATTACAGAAACACTGTTACACATAGGGACTTCAACCCAGGGTACTAGGACTTACGGTGTGTTCGTTTCTGTAAAAGCTACCAAAAAGAGCTAGCCCTGATGGTTTCAAATTTTGCCTTGGAAACGCGTTTCTAAATTGCATATCCATGGAAACCGGAAAAATAACAACTTTCAGAAATTGAAAATCCCAAAAGGCACAACATGTCATTATTAGTCAATATACTAAGTTTCATAGAGCTAGCCCTAATGGTTTTTCAAATTCTGCTCCTGAAACTCATTTCTAAATTGTGTTTCCATGTAACCGGAAAAATTACAAATTCCAGAAAGTTGAAAATCCACAAAGGCACAAGTTCATGTTATAATTGGACAATATACTAAGTTTCATTGAGCTAGCCCTGATGGTTTTCAAATTCTGCTCCGGAAACGCAATTTTAAATTGCGTTTCCATGAAAACAAATCCAGAAAGTTAAATACCCCAAAAGGCACAACTACATGCGATGATTAGTCAAGATACCAAGTTTCATTGAGCTAGCTGTAACGTTTTCGGAGCCAACGACTATATCCTTAAAGAAATAGCTGCTCTCACATAGTCGATTTCTTGACACATAGACTGAGATCGCGTACATTATTTTAAACTCACCATTGAATTACCATATAATATCAATGAAGAATACCATTTATCAGTCAACAGGAGTAAACTTAAACTTAAGTTTTACAATGATCGGGAATTATGACACAGTAACTATAACTTATAAGGCTCAGTACCGGCAAAATTTACAAAACATATTGAAATCAATCATAAATTGCAATCAATTCAAAATTCAAATCTAAACTTGATGAATTTTTTAATATATTATTTGAATATAAGTTCAATTGAAATTACAAAGGTATATTTCTCTGACACCTGTTGATATGTATCGTACAACTTGATGACATGAATTCAAATGATAAATACATGTTCATGTATACACAACTTGTGAGTAAAGATTGCTTTTGTTGTTGACATGAAATTCCAACATAGCACATTCAAAGTTTTCCCAAATTATTAAAAGTGTTTGTTCTGAAGTTAAGTCAAAATGAAGCATGTTGAAGACACGTTGAGTTGTAACATACTTAACAATAACTTATGTACAATAAACCAGACGTTGGTCCACTAGAACAGATACATCACTTCAAGGTGAACACTTGGACATTAACACCGGTAGGTGTATGCTGTATGACGTAGATTCTTCCTCTCTCATCCCAGTCTATACCTGCAGGACCACAGATCCCCTGCTGTGATGTCAGTAGATCTCTCACAAACTCTCCACTTTCTCTCAGCACCACCACCCTTTGTCCATCATAGTCCGCCACGAGTATGTGTCCTGTAGCAGTGCTGGTGATGCCTCGAGGCGTACGCAGTGCTCTGTCTCCTGTAGGGGAGTAGTTGAACACCACCTCTCCCTGGGGAGTCACATACACCACAGACTTGGTCTCCCAGTCAGATACCAGGATGTTCCCTTGTCTAGTGGTACAGAGGTAGTCTGGTTCCTGTATTATGTTCTCTCCATTGTGTATTGGACTGATAGAGCGCATCACCTTCCCACTCTTATCTATGATATCTACACATGGAGGAGAGTAGGAACCTGCTGCTAGTGTTGTTGATGTGAGGGTAGTCAGTCCATAGTACTGCTTCTGTGTTGTTATGGTCGAGTCGAGGGTCAGGTCAGAGGTCACTGACACTACTGCTATTTGTTGAGAGTCAAGTGTTACAGCTATCTTGTTGTCCTGCAACTTTGCAATCATCCCTGGGACACTGTTCATTGTCAGTCGACAAAATTGTTGTTGATTGTTTCTCTTGAAGAAAGATTTGATACACTTGTTATTGCAGTCAGTAACAATTAGGGTATCTAATCCATTCACTTCCATGTTCACAATATCGAAAAGAAGTGGGACATCTTGATCCTCTTTGGTTCTACAGTCAACAGTGTGACTAAGTACAGGTGTAGACACAGTGTCCAGATCAGGTACGCCAAGGACTTGAATCTTCCCCAGTGACAGTTCTCTCAGTGCTCTGTCAAGTTCATCCACATCCTGTAAGAACTCTATTCTAGTCCTCTGTCCTCTCTCCTTCACGTCTCCTACAGACTCGGCATCCTCGGACTCACTGGACTGGTACAGATCATACATGTCCATCTCGCCCTCAGAGTTCAGAGCCTGGTCTATCAACTCGGACTGTTGTCGGTACATGTCTCTAGCCATGTTTCCTGTCTTGATACCTGCTTTCAGTTGATCCATCTCTTTATCCGTGACTTCAGTCAGTTCATCCAGTAGTTTCTTCTCCTTCTTCTTCACTGCCTCAATAACGCTACGTGCTGCAGATCGAATCTGAGACTTGATGGATACTGTCTTATCCTGAAGTTCCCTGCATCTTGAGTTGATGTACTCCAGTTCTCCCTCCTCAACTCTGGATTTCTTCATAATCGTTTCCTTCTTTTTCTCCAATGAGCTTCTCATTTCCGGCAACATGGACTCCAGAGACACGACCGACTCACACTTTCGGTGGTAGAGGATACAACATGACTGGCACAAGGTCCTCCTGCAATCTCTGCAGAAGAACTTGACAAACTCTTCCTTGTGCTCATGGCACATGACCTTGGTCCTACTCTTGACCTTGACCGCATCCGTCATATCAGACACGTCGTGATGTCTTGTTGAAGGACTCCGTTTGTGTGCCTTGAGACAATTGGAACAGAGAGAGACGTCACACACTGGACACCAACTGACTGCTGGAGTTGTCTCCCCTTCGTCATGGCACCAATTACAGTTGGTAGTGTCTGTAAAACAAAACATGTTCAGATATAATTGAGAGCTTTGCCAGAATATATTAATGAAAATGAACAAATACTTCAGTAAATAATTTGGAGATGCTGGATGCGAGACCAATTACTCAATTACTTTGAACTGAAGTCATTAAATGGATATATGAATCTGTGTACCTACCTTTAGTGCCAGGACCAATAGTGTCGAGGAGACCCTTGAGTAAAAGGGTTGGTCTCATCTGCCCCGCCCACTCCTCCACAGGTTCGGAGGGATTCGGTACTCTCGTAAGTCTCCGACAGAACGGACATGGAATCGACTTGGACCTGACGGCATCACCTCTGGTTTTGGTGAAACCAACAATACAGGGGCCACAAAATGAGTGGCCACAAGCCAGAGTGGACGGGTCTGTGAAGATCTCATGACAGATGGTGCACGTCAGGAAATGGTCAGTTAGTTTCTGGGCAGTCGCCATCTGGAATGATAAAGAATAGAAGTAATATTTGATCAGGACAAAAATAATAATAATAAGCTCAAGAAGTTCTTTTATACTTTTGTCGCCATCTGGATGGGTTAAACATACTACCATAGACAGTGACTTATGTTTAAAGTAAAGTTTTTAACAAATCATGACAGATTAAGACATATTTCATACATATTTTAAATTGTGTGAAAAAACAAGCTGCACTTAATTAGGTCAAAGATTACAGATTTTTCATTATGGTTAATTTATTATTGAAGTTTAATATCGATGCGACTTCTCGGATATGAAAGAGATGTCCAAACCTAAGAATATTAATCTTATTTTCACCAGCTGAAGATTCCAAATTAGAAAAACCAATAGTGATGATTAAGGATGAACGAATCCGTTTTGGAATATTATTACGTTTTTCATTATCTTATTTTGACTTATTCAATAGAAGGATTTTTTTAATTCGAAAACAAAACACTCTGATAATCTTATTGGTCGATACTGAATGGCTATCCTAAGTCACGTTGGTGATTCCCTATAAGTTGTTGCGTCACACGTCATTTTTTTATGTCCACTGTTTCATCAAAATACGTTCATTTATTATCTATCTGATTACATTATTTTTATATACATGTATATATATTGAATTATTTTTTGCGAAATACTTGTTTTCCGCCCTAAATAATGTTGGATTATATATCATATGCGACTAGACTTTAGTCCCACGTACGGCTGCTTAAATTTCCTAGATTATTTTGACTTTCAATTATTCATAGTTTGAAAATAAATCAATTTGCAGATGATGCACATAAAAAAAAAGTCGTAGTCACTCCTTATGAACTGTTAATGACATTTAATGACAAAACCAGACACAGGTGTAAGTTGTCTGATATTTTGTATTCATATAAACAGGAAAGTGGACAGATTACTCCTTAGAAGACCCGTATAACATTGAATATGACTAAATACACTTACATAAGTAATTAGAGAACAATTGCCACTCACTATCAATCAAGCATTGATTGCTCAAGGCTATTAAATTATTTCAATCAATTTCTATGACACTGATTGATAACAGAGGGGCATAAAGAATAAAAAAACGAGGGGCTTGGACTTGGATTAACACTAACTAGACTAAAGAGCTTGTTTCCATTCTTGAAATAGAAGTTGGGCGTAAATACCATTTACTCTTACAATAATTCATTTAGTATAAAATGTTTTAAAGATATGTAATCTGTCATTTTATCATGTTCATAACCTCAATTTAATACTATACTAAGTTTATCAAGACCAGAGCTTACATTTGTTTATTATCTTAACTGGAATTCACTTATCTTTCAATGGTTGCAAAAAGATTTGAAATTGTTCATAAAATCATTGTCACAAAACGCTTTTAATTGTAGCCCAGGTAATAGATTTTTATGTGTTGACACTCGTTTTGAGTATATTCGAGTCTAATGGCATATGGTTTACGATTTTTTATGTTAACGTGTATATTTTTTATGGTCCGTAATTTTTACTTCTACTAGATTTAAATACCTACGGCGCACAACTGTTTTTGTCAAAGAACGTTTTCAGTTGTTCAGTGTTTTGGAGTTTTTTTAGTATACAAGACATACTTGATTACAAACTTATATGGCCTTTCGTTATTCAGTAATAGTCATTTGATTTTGCGATGACCCCATGTTAATAAGAGCCATTTCAATTTGTGATAACTTCATAGCGGATGAAGTAAAATGGCAGGAATGTTGTTTTAATGAAATTAATGTATTAATGAAAAATACAGCTGTAGCAAAACGTTCATACATGCCTAATCTAATGAAAATGCTATGATATGACTCATGTGTACATAATCATTGGTGGCCCATCAAGAAATAGCAAGTTGAACAGCAACTCAGATGAATGTACTACATAGTGTACAATACCTGATAAGTCGACACTTACTTTCATAGCTTTTATGATTATCAGTTTGATGCATGGGATGATACTGAATTATCAATGTGTCTGAGAGAAGGGTATAATGTCCTATTTCGAACAGAATCGTCCTCCATATCTCAATAACATTTTGAATACTTGCATGTATGCAATAAGATGCATCTTTCATTGAAAAACATGGCATGAACATTAATATGAATACTTGTAAAAATTAAACTTTAGTGTTCGCTGTACTTACATCACTGAAACGAAGGACAAGCCCAGGTCTCAACTGTTGCTTCTCCTCTGGCGATTTGACTATTGCGATTATGCTGCCTTCAATTTGCATCTCATTTCGATTAAGTGTGGTTACATATGGTGCTAGATTCAATGTTATTAACAATTTAGTATATATAAGCACATACAATTCAAAGTAGCGGATTGATTATTATTCTTCATTACTTAACAGTTATTGTCAACTTTGGAAATTATTGGTTAACAGCTGTACAAGAAGAAGTAAACTCGAGTTTAAGTAAGGATATTTAACGACATTCTATATCAAATGAGTTATTTATGTTTGCATAAAGCGAGCGATGGTTATTTCTTGCTCTTAAACTTAAACTTAAAATATGCTGAACTAACATCGGCAGGCATTTTGACATAACACTTTCACACACAACACATTCTGATAAAAGATTGTAAAGTAGGTAAAATCCATTAAAGGTGCAGTAGCACTTTTTAGGGGGATATAATGGGGTGTCATGAAAATAAAATATATTGCTCCAATTGAAAGACAATTATTCAAACTAAATGAAGCAGTAATAAATCATATCAAATGAAAAGTTTAGCCACGCCAAAATTCTTCTTACAAAAAATTGTGTTCAAGCGAAAATGCCCGCCAAAATCATTTTTATGAATCTTTATAATTTGTTTTCTAACAATGGGTGATTGCTTTGTGTAATGAAATTTTTGACACTATACATTAAGCATTAACGTACAGTTATCAGTGAAAAATTGAAAGTAAAAAGGTTTAAAAAAAACGCTATTGACCCTTTAAGATAATCATAGGGCATTCAAAGATAGCTGTTTGCAAATGATGTGAAAGCAGAATGACCATGATAATAGATTTATTTTTCATTTGTCACATGGTTTCAGTGAAAATGTAAGGCTTTTGAGTTCGTTGATTGGGGGGTGTATAACAATGACTGAGGGAAATAATTAGATCCCTTTCCTTCTTTGATATGTATGATAGTTGTCAGTGAATTTTGAACCAAGGATGTATAATTATCAGAATTACCAGGTATATATTGATATACCATTGATGTATAAATTTTAATGTTTATGTTTATAAGAATTTATATGTGATTGTAATTTCAGTCAATCTTCACAACGTCACGGCTGAAAGAAGATTTTCAAATTTGTTGACATCGCCCTTGACATCACGGGCCACACTTTTTGGCTCGCAGATTATCCCACTGTGAGACCATTGAACAAGCAAATCACAAGACAGCTTGTCAAATACTTTTCGACTGTTGCGTCGCCGTGACCTGATGCTTTACCACTCTTGAAACAAACACATTTGAATAGATAATTTCAAATAGTATGTAAAGTGCCTTAGGCGGTCTTTATGATCTATCTTTTAAAAAAAAAGTCCACGCAGGAGCGTATTTTGACTCCATCTCATTAAGTAGTGTGTTATCAATTGATATTTTGGTGTATATATGAATGAGACGACCTTACGTTTGAATCATTCTTGCATTGACATGTTTTAATTTTAATGTTTATTTGGTAAGGATAGTTACATTTATTAAATATAAGGAAATGCTTGTTCATTAAAGACATTCGCTTCTGTAAATAACATAGATTTTTTCCATCTTGAATAAATAAAAAATATAGATTAAATAACAATTGTGATATCGTTTGTTGTGCATCACAATTCCCGCTTGTGCATAAATCAATTTAAATATGGTGTGAAGAATACAATATTTTAGGTGTGATTGTTGATCAAATAATTTGATTAGGTAAATATAGACCACTGTGAAATGTCTTGTGTATTTCTCTATTTAATTCAAATAGAATTGCCTCAGTTTTGACAAATCTTCTAACTTATTAAGAAAAACAAGTCAGTTAAGTTGAAAAAAAGTTACCCTTAAAAACAATCAGTTTAAAAATTACTTTTGAATGTTTTTAACAAGGGAACGAAAAACTTTATTTGAGTTATTTCCTTTGTTTTCGTGATACTGAGTAGCTGAGTATGAACGTTTGTTATCAAATATCAATCGGATAGATTTCAAAAGTTTGTCTGTTAATATTTTGAATTTGTTCCAAATGTAAACGGCAATTTCAATGGCTACTTTTTAAGAAGTTGGTGAGGGGCTTGACTCATGATCGCGATAGGTGTCGCTGCTTCGTTTCATGTGTTCTATGCCTTTTGAGGCAAGGTACAAGTAGATATGTAGAAAAAAGAGAGGTTGGTTCCATATGTTTCTGTCTTACTGTGGGAAGATGTTACATTTCATGAATAACTATTAATTAATCAACTATTAACTAAATAGAAAATACAGTACAAACGAATCAGGTTCAGTCACTTTGCTTACTGCTGGTTTGAAAAAATATTTCACAGTATTAAAAAACTCACATGTTTTTTTACGCAAGCACAAACATTTTACATGGCAATGTTTTGATGACATCACTTGTTTCTTCATTTGCTATTGTTAAGAGTTTTATTTGTTGGCTCTTAAGTGTTACATCAAACATTAGCTTCGCTAGAACTTGTTATTCTGTTAGTGTTGAAACAGAGACAGTACAAGGGATAAACTATTAAAACAGCCAAATTACCCACTTTAAATATATGTGACTTATTAAGAGGTTTTCAAAACGTTAGTACTTAATACTTAGTTAAAATATATGGTTAACTATTATTTTCTTTGATTACTTGAAGAAATAGGACAATCCCAATGATACCTGTTTCAATAATCTAATTCAATATTCTAATTGCACTCGAGTCATTCTGAAACTTACAGCATGATTCAAGCGTAATTGTTTTTATTATCAATCTGAAGAATCATGCATGAGGTGAAGTATTAGAAGTCGTCACATCGTTATTTGGATGAAGCTCACAGCGTTTAATATCCTTGTTGACACAAAAAGCTATAATTATACCATTTTGGAATAAATTTATTTAATCCGTTAACTAAACACTTCTCATTCCTTTGGAAGGGCCATTAGGTTAAGGCTGGTCATATTTGTACTTCCAACTCCTCTCTATGACATCTGCTACATAGTAAGAACCTGCTGCCAGACCAACAAACCTCTTCTGTGTTGTTATTGTCGAATCGAGGGTCAGGTCAGGGGTCAATCAATTAATTTATTTCCGGTACTGAAAGGCCACAGGCCTGTAGTATAATACATTAACATAACAACATGTACACGCATTTGTAGTTCACATAAATATGATAATAATTAAGTTAAATTTACATTATGTTTTGAAACATATTCTGATCTGAACAACATGGCATTGTATACAAACATGGACAGATTTTTTAGAACTCCATGATTTTTCTTATTTAACAATTCTGCAAATTTAAACCTGTATGGATAAACAAATTATTATTGTTTAATATACAACTTTCTAAGAGGATTATAAACCGGACAATTTAAAACGAAATCATATTCATCTTCTATTTCTCTCATATAACATAGTTTTCAAATTCTATTTTCTCTTTGGATCGATTTGATACGCCGTCTCGAATTCGAACCAGCGGAGTTTACAGTCCTGAACGCTAAACCCGATGCACTGACTACTGAGCTATTATGACAGCGCTGACAGAGGTCTTTTGTTAGGTCCTCTTATAACAAAGGCCTTTTTTTGGGTTTCTTTGATATTTTACGGCTGCCTCTGTTATTTCCCATCCTTTCACGTCATCGGTCCAATCAGTGTTATTATAACTAGTTGGCGGTTTATAAAATAGATAAGACATGGTCCATGGGCCTTATCAATAATAAAGGATGTTTGCCCTCGTGATTTGCCCGTGGGCCCGCGAGCAAACATCCTTTATTATTGATAATGCCCGTGGAACATGTCTTATCGATAACCTATATACCTTATCTCTGTATCTCTCTTTGTTCTCCATGTGCATAAACATGCGTTATTATATTCCAATATTATATGTAAGCACTGTACATAGGGTTTTACGAAGTTGGATAAGCTGCACTCATTTGAATAAAAATGTTAAACTCAACGTGTCTTTTCTAAAAAATTGAGAGTCTCTTGGATAAAGGTATATATGATACTAGTTGAATTTACAAATATGTCTTTTGAGGACGTCTCGCGATGTGGTATAATCTCAGATAGTTACTCTGTGAATATGAAACTGTTTAAAGAGGAGAGCCCCTACGCAACTCTGACAATTGTAGTCTTCCAATTGTAGTCTTCCGTTCAAGGGGCAGGGGTTTTCTGAATTTATTCCCAAAACATTTCTCAGCAAATATTAGTTTCGTCAAATGTATTATCTTCAGAGGTCAATTATTTTATATACAAACCCAATTATCACAAGTCGTTGAAGAAGACATTAAGTAACTAATTTTGCGGCCATTTGTGTGTGAACACCTTTTATTAATTTGAGGTTGGGAAATGAAATTGGATACTTTACAATATTCAACATATCACTTACTATGAATATATGTCATGTTGAACATTTGAGAATTATTTCTTCGCAGGCTGAATGCATGTTTTGGGAAAACAAACGAACGATTCCAAAGCATAGTTTCATTTTCCACTCATTGTTTGTTAATGGCTTTACGAGGAACAATGAACAACAAAACGATTAAGAAACAATGTCCGGATATATATCAGATGTACACATGAATTAAACAAACCATCGTGTATACTGAAATGAAAAATGAAAAATGAATTAGATCTTATATAACTATATAACATTTTACCAGGCAATGAAAGTTCATATTTACAACAAGTATTTTTTAACAGCATTGCCATTCATTCTTAATAAAATATTTACAATTTTTGACACCCTTTAATAGCAAATTGAACAGTAAATTGTTGTGCGTGATACGGTAAGCAAATATTGCCTAACAAAAAGGATAAGCAGAATTTTATATAGAATATGTATAGATATTCCATGACGTCACATAAATAATGGCACGTGGTTAACATCAAAGTTATATTATTGAAGCAGGAAAGGGGTTAAAAGATACAGAAATAAGAAAAATAGAAAAATAGAGGCAGGTAAGAATCCTCTTTTCCTCTTTTTAGAGTTTTCATAAGGCGTTAAAGGGACATTTTGGAATTTCTGTTTGTTCAAATTTCCCCCTTTTAGTATAACTTAAAACACAAATATTTGTCAGAGATTCAGACATTACGTAATGGAGAATGCATAAGGAGGAGTGGATCTAAAAAATAATCAACGAGCTCCAAAGGGGCATGTTGTCGTTTGTTAATGTTTACATATATTTCCTACCTTTCCTACAAAACAAAACAATTTTCTATGCACGTTTACTGTGTAACGTTGAATATGTGGCTATATGTGATACCATAAACTGTAAAACTGTAAATTATGCAAAATCCTTCCTTCCAGACTCGGTTAAACTATGGAATTCATTCCCGATAGAACATAGAAATTCGCCATCTTTATCTACTTTTAAAAAAGCTATAGCCAATGAAACTATCATGTATAGTAATTTAAATTTCAATTTTGGTAGTAGATTAACTCAAATAATACACACTCGTCTTAGACTTGAATGCAGCGATTTAAATGCTCACAAGTTTGAAGATTTGTATCACAAATTCCCGCCTGTTCCTGTGGCCATAACTATGAAGATTCGACACATTACTTTTTTACATGTCCTCTGTACACCCATATAAGGCAAAATATGTTCTTCTATCATAAAGGTTTTGATTTGAGATCGGTCTTATTTGGAAACCCAAATTGTTCTTCTTGTGTTAATAATGAACTGTTGATATCTGTGCACGAATTAATAAATTTAACTGGCAGATTTGCAACTTATTGATGAATTGAATAATGATTTATAAAATATGAATTATAGGCATTTTTTTTATGTTGTAGTGTTTAAGATTGTTGGTGTTTATTTATTTAGATAAATAGCATATATTGTTAAACAACCATTCGTTATCGTGTTGGCGTTTTTATAGATTATAAGACAACTTTTGTAAATTCACAATGACTTGTTGTGTACCTTGTTGGCGTTTGTATAAATGATATATATATTTTTTTGTAAATTCACCATGACATGTTCTACATCTTGTATTTTGGAGCGGTATTAACATAAACTTTTAGCTTGTTTACCAATCCAATTCTTTATTGAAATAAATATGTTTAAACCAAATGTGATATTATATGTACGCTTTGTTGACTCTAAATAAGATTTGATATTAACTCCTCTCACAAACTTAGATATTTAAAGGGATGTGACAATTATCTTACATATCAAAGTAGCAGACAGTTTAATTCATATAATAACTCAAACTGTAACTTTTAGTTTTGTTGGATATCATAGTTTTTGTCTGAACGGGAAATATTAGTTTAGAATATGTGTACATTGTGGAATCAAAATGATTATCGTTTCATAAATAGCCAATGACAAAATAATATTCTTCACACGACAAAAGTAAGTTTTTAGAAAACAAATTATAACCACTTCTCTTCATGATCATTCGCTCATGCCAAATACATCAACATAAGATGACCAAACATCCTACACCTTAACCCTATTATTCAAATTCGAAGGACACATTATCAATATCAAGCAAAAACTGTAACCATTTTAGTGTGAACCCCTTTCAATCATTTGTGATAGGAAATGTAGTCTCCCATCTTCCCACGGCAAGATCGTTTAAAAACTTTTTCGTTTCGCCCGTGACGTTGTGAAGATGGTAGTCTCCAAGCTTAACATGTACAGAAAAAAATTGTCTTGCAGTTAACAGTTCTTATTATCTTACAGAGATTCCTATTATAACTTAAACCGTGCCAATAAAGTCGGGTTAATATGTTCGTCAACGTCTCAATGACCTTAAACCTGTAAAGTAGGAATTCTCAGCTGAACAAGATTAACCAAGAAATAGAGATGATTTTACGAGCGCTTTGTTTACACATGAAGGCGACTGTACAGTGCAAATCAATGACGTCTTGAAAACTCTCAACAAGATATGAACAAGAGCCATCAGGAGAGATGGATTATCTCCCCTGGCTCCAACTTGTAAGTTTCACTAAGTTACTATCATATAATTACCATTGAATACCGTATCATTTCAGTGAAGTATACCATTTATCAGTCCACAGGTGTAAACTTAACTTGTAACCTTTACTGAAAGATTAAGATGCGAGAAATTGGCGTAACTAAACAATGGTTTTTGGTAAGGAATGTTTTATGACATCACACCAGTAACGGACTCTTGGATCAACCTACCCCTTGACATGAAATAATCCCTAACGCAGAAGTTACTAAGAAGAAAAGTAAATTATTAGTTCTTGGCTGATAACACGTGTGTCCCATGAAGAAGAAAACAACGAACATAATAAATAGAGTATTATCTTATTTAAAAATCTTATTTGTGCAAGAAATGTACAATGCAGTTTTGTAAACATAAATATACAAAGTTTTACATCATTTACATAATGATAGTGGATTATGACACAGTTATTATAACTTATAAGGCTCAATCTCGGCAAAGATAGCAAAACATTATTTAATTAAATCAAATTTTGAAATCAAATCAAAATTCACATTTACACTTGATGAATTTTTTGATATATTACAATCCTAAAAGCCATAATAAGCTCACTTGAAATTACAAAGGTATATTTATCTAGCACCTGGTGATATTTTTCCGTTCATATACATCTGGATGATATGATTGTTTGAAGAAGTGCATAAAACCTCGAATATTACAATAAATGTCCATGTATACACAAGTTATGAGTAAATATTGCTTTTGTTGTTGACATGAAATTCCAACATAGCACATTCAAAGTTTTAATTCCCACATTATTAAAAGTGTTAGTTCTGAAGTTTGTCAAAATTAAGAATGTTGAAGACACGTTGAGTTTTAACATACTTAAACTTATGTACATTAAACCAGGTGAAAAAAAACCGTTAAATCACGAAAACAGTTACATCACTTCAAGGTAAACACCTGGACATTATCACCAGTATCAGTCCAATGTGTGACGTAAATTCTTCCTCTCTCATCCCAGTCTATACCCAGAGGACCATCGAGACCCCGCTGTGATGTCAGTAGATCTCTCACAAACTTTCCACTTTCTCTCAGCAGCATCACCTTGTCTTCATCATCATCCGCCACGAGTATGTGTCCTGTAGCAGTGCTGGTGATACCTGTAGGAAACTGCAGTGCTCTGTCTCCTGTAGGGGAGTAGTTGAACACCACCTCTCCCTGGGGAGTCACACACACTACAGACTTGGTCTCCCAGTCAGATACCAGTATGTTCCCTTGTCTTGTGGTACAGAGGTTGAATGGTTTCTGTATGATGTTCTCTCCATTGTGTTTTGGACTGATAGATCGCATCACCTTCCCACTCCTATCTATGATATCTACACAGGGAGGATAGTGAGTACTTGCTGCTAGTGTTGTTGATGTGAGGGTAGTCAGACCATAGTACTGCTTCTGTGTTATTATGGTCGAGTCGAGGGTCAGGTCAGGGGTCACTGACACTATTGCTATTTGTTGAGAGTCAGGAAGTGTTACAGCTATCTTGTTGTCCTGCAACATAGCAATCATCCTTGGGCCACTGTTCATTTTCAGTCGACTGTATTTTTGTTTCTTGTTTCTCTTGAAGAAAGATTTAATACACTTGTTTTTGAAGTCAGTTACAATGAGGGTATCTAGTCCTTTAACTTCCATGTTTACAATATCCAGAAGGTGTGGTTTATCTTGGTCCTTTTTGGTTCTGCAGTCAACAGTTTGACTAAGTACAGGTGTAGACACAGTTTCCAGATAAGCTACGTCAAGGACTTGAATCTTCCCCCGTGACAGTTCTCTCAGTACTCTGTCCCGTCCGTCCACATCCTGTGAGAACTCTATCCTAGTCCTCGTTCCTCTCTTCTTCACGTCTCCTACAGACTCTGCAGCCTCGGACTCAATGGACTGGTACAGATCATACATGTCCATCTCGCCTTCAGAGTTCAGAGCCTGGTCTATCAACTCGGACTGTTGTTGGTACATGTCTCTAGCCATGTCTCCACCCTTGATATCTGCTTTCAGTTGATCCATTTCTATTTCCGTGACTTCAGTCAGTTTGTCCAGTAGTTCCTGCGCCTTCTTCACAGCATCAATAACGCTCTGTGCTCTAAATCGAATCTGAGAGTTGATGGATGATGTGTTCTCCTCAAGCTCCTTACATTTGGATTTGAGTGACTCCAGTTGTTTCTCCTCGAGTCTGGATTTCTTCATCATTGTTTCCTTCTTTTTCTCCAATGAGCTTCTCATTTCCGGCAGCATGGACTCCAGAGACACAACCGACTCACACTTCCGGTGGTAGAGGATACAACATGACTGGCACAAGGTCCTCCTGCAATCTCTGCAGAAGAACTTGACAATCTCTTCCTTGTGCTCAGGGCACATGACCTTTGTCCTCCTCTTAGCCTTGACCTCATCAGTCACATCAGACACGTCATGATGTTTTGTGGAAGGACTCCGTTTGTGTGCCTTGAGACAATTGGAACAGAGAGAGACGTCACACACTGGACACCAACTGACTGCTGGAGTTGTCTCCCCTTCGTCATGGCACCAATTACAGTTTGTAGTGTCTGTAAAACAGAACAGGTTCAGACATAATCGAGAACTTTGCCAGAATATATTAATACAATTTAACAAATCTTAAATAAATTTGAAGATACTAGAAGCGAGACCAATTATTCGATTAGTTTGAATGAAAGCTATTTAATGAACACATGAATCTGTGTACCTACCTTTAGTGCCAGGACCAATAGTATCGAGGAGACCCTTCAGTAAGAGGGTTGGTCTCATCTGCCCCGCCCACTCCTCCACAGGTCCGGAGGGATTCGGTACTCTCGTAAGTCTCCGACAGAACGGACATGGAATCGACTTGGACCTGACGGCATCAGCTCTGGTTTTGGTGAAACCAACAATACAGGGGCCACAAAATGAGTGGCCACAAGCCAGAGTGGACGGGTCTGTGAAGATCTCATGACAGACGGTGCATGTCAGGAAATGGTCAGTTAGTTTCTGGGCAGTCGCCATCTGGAATGATAAAGAATAGAAGTAAGTAATATTTGATCAGGACAAAAATAATAATGATAAGCTCAAGAAGTTCTTGTATACGTTTGTCGCCATCTGGATGGGTTAAACATACTACCATAGACAGTGACTTTTGTTTAAAGTAAAGTTTTTTAACAAATCATGACAGATTAAGACATATTGGTTAATATTTAATACATATTTTAAATTGTGTGAAAAAACAAGCTGCACTTATTTAGGTCAAAGATTACAGATTTTTCATTATGGTTAATTTATCATTGAAGTCTTCTCGGATATGTCCCAACCTAAGAATATTAATCTTATTTGGACCAGCTGAAAATCTCAAATTAGAAAAACCAATAGTGACGATTAAGGATGAACGAATCCGTTTTGGAATATTATGACATTTTTCAGTATCTTATTTTTTTCATTCGATAACAAAACACTCTGATAATTTTATTGGTCGATACTGCTATCTCAAGTCACGTTGATGATTCCCTTTATAATTTGTTGTCACACGTCATTTTTTTATGTCCACTGTTTCACCAAAATACGTTCGTTTATTATCAGTCTGATTACATTATTTTTATATATATTGACAAATTTTTTGCGAGATACTTGTTTTCCGCCCTAAATAATGTTGGATTATATATCATATGCGACTGGACTTTAGTCCCATGTACGGCTGGTTAAATTTACTTCATCATTTTGACTTTTAACTATTGATAGTTTGAAAATAAATCAATTTGCAGATAATGCACATAAATAACCAAATTTGTAATCACTCCTTATGAACTGTTGTGGAAACATTTAATGACACAGTCAGACAAAGGTGAAAGTTATGTGATAATTTGTTTTCATATAAACAGGAGAGTGGACAGATTACTCCCGAGAAGACTTGATAACATTGAATATGAATAAATAAACATTTATATAAGTAATTTTGAGAACAATTGCCAATAACTATCAATCAAGCATTTATTGCTTTTGTCGATTAAATTATTTCAATCAATTTCTATGACACTGATTGATAACAGAGGGGCATCAAGAAAAAACACGATTGGCTGGGACTTGGATTAACACTTACTAGACTAAAGAGCTGTTTTCCATTCTTGAAATAAGTTGGGCATAAATACCATTTACTCTTACAATTATTCATCTGGTATAAAATGTTTTAAAGATATGTAATCTGTCCTTTTATCATGTTCATAACATCAATTTAATACTATACTAAGTTTATCAAGGCCAGAGCTCACAGTTCTTTATTATCTTAACTCGAATTCAGATTTTAAATTGTTTTAAAATCTTTAATTCCAGACAGACAATCGGACATTATTGATTCGGAATTCAAGGCCATGGCCCATATTACGTGTAGGAGAATGTTCGAAAACTGGCCATTAGTTTTGCACGTGGGGCATGTTTGAGGCCGCTAGGCCGAAAACATGCTCCACGTGCAAAACTAATGGCCAGTTTTCGAACATTCTCCTTCTTAAAACAAAGTTTAAGTAAACGAGTTCTTGCTACAAAAATGATCGCCACAACGCAACTTTTCATGTGCAAAACTAATTGCGACTTATGCTCTATATGTATTTCATGATCTTCTTGACTGTTAGTTTCAAACTTTCCCCTGTCAAGTAAACATCCGTACAGAATAAGTTTGCCGAGTTAAAGTAAGTACACATTAATTCCGTATGATTTATATTAATTTACTTCGTCGAAACTATAATGCATTTTACACATTTTACATTTACTGTATACTATTTGTTTTCATTTGATATATATTTCATTTAATTATGTTATCTATTTCCAATAAAGAGAGCAATATTTCTTTTTTGTGTGAATAATAAACATTAGAACTAAGAAAGGATAATCCTATTGGGGAAATGGACATCTAGTAATCCACAGTGATATATATATAAATATATACTTAATTGGAAGTAGTACACTTGAATAAAAAGAAACAAGAACATCCTCAATCGTACTTACAAATACGAAACATATAGCGTGTACCATATCCTTTTTTTGAATTATCATTTCAATAATGGTTATGATTAAGAGAAAAATCTTAATTTAAAGGGGCAGTAGCACGTTTTAGGGGGAAAGTATGGTGATGTCGGAAAAATGAAAATTAATGGTTTCAATTGAAAGACAATGTATTTAAACTAAATAGAGCAGTAATTAATTCAAATACATAACGTAAAGTTTAGCCATGCGATTCCTTTTTCGTTCAAAAACTGAACAAAACGTGTTCACACAAAATGGCCGCCAATGGATTTCATGTGAATCTTGATACTTTGCCCTCTGACTATGGATAATTGGCTTGTGTAATGAGATTTTTGACACTATCAAAATAATATATTTAACATTAACTTACAATTATCAGTAAAAAAATAAAAATAAAAATTATCAAAAAATGTGCTACTGCCCCCTTTTTAAAAATTAATAGATAAAAAGATAATTAGTTATGATATAATAATTCATATGTAGTACTTGCTAAGTAATAATTAAATACTTAGCATTTAGTTAAGGCATTAAGAGACATTTGAATTTGTTGATTAAAAAGTCATTTGATGGAGATAATATCAAAATAAATTTAGTATATTTGATATAATCTCGTTATTAGGTGTGAATAGTATAATCGTATTCAACTTAACGGTATCATTACATAAGCATTCCTGTCAGGAGAAAATCATCTTGAAAAAAAAAACATTTATCCAATTATCAGGACATATATCCATCAATAACTAAATATTCATCTTTTTTTGAAAGATTATGTTTTTAGTCCTTTTATAATGTTTAAAAATCAATAAGCTTATATGTCTGTTTAACTTATTTGTGATATGCATTGTACATTCTAAATACTGTTTTAGATAGGATTGTTTACTTTTTCGCATACATGTAACAGGCGTTTTATTTCCAGTTTCTTGCGTTTGAAATATCTTATTTTCGTTTTTGTTAGATAACTCTACTCTCCTAAAATAAACCGTGCCCATGTCCCTGTTAACTTAAATAAAATTCTGCGATGCTTGTTGGCCGGTTACGTCCAAGTCGCCATTAGTTTTGCATGCACTTTTCAAGTGGATTTCAGCACTTTTCTCGGGATTCAGGCAGTTGCGTTCGAGCGCATTAATTTCGACGGCAACATTCTTGGTATCGGTCCAACAAACTATTGGAGACCTTCCGTAAATTAGTCAACTATTGGGGACTTTCACAAGCGAAGTACAAAAACAAAACTATACTAATGTTTACGTGACTTTGTTTTAACTTGAAATATTACAAATTCATGTGATGCTGGTAGCCTTGTAACAAAATACAAATTACTAAAATTGGATGAAGCGTTCGTAAAATATCCAAAAGGTTCCAACAATAATTATGAATGCTATACATCAAACATGGGTCTTTAAAACTATTAGCGTTTGCATGAAAGGTATGTATATTCCTATTTTACGGGTCTGCAAAGGAATTTAGCAATATTCACTATGACATTAACATTATTGCAAACATAAGTCTTAAACATCTTCCTTACAAGGTTTGATAAAATCATCATGGTGAAAATACTTTTTTCTTGCATCCTTGTCGAGTTCACAAACCATTAACAGGTGATATTCATCTTCAACTACTGATATTCCTTTGCTTTGACAATTTAAACAGAGTCTAATTAAATATTTTGTATCATTATGTCTTTCTGTTTCAACAGCAAGTTTGAAATTATTACATCTAAATTGACTCAAAATATGTTTTAGTACAATGGGATATCTAAGGAAAGATATCTTTCAACTGACATTGCCTTAAATTGACAGTAAGTCTGACATTTACTCATTTAAGAAACAGTGCTATGCCAAACTTAGCTCAAGCAACAAACAATCTTTGTTTAAAAGTGAAATAATCATATTAACTCCTGATTACTTCATTTCATCCATACAAACAAGTGAAACAACACTGAAATGAATACTGACAACCATCCAATCGGCACTCTTCTATTATATCTTCTTAACGTCTTAAAGTCTAGAGATTTGTTATCATTATATATTTATCATCTTACTTCATTTATTAATACAAACAACACACAACAGACACTCCCAACCGTCAGGCATATTCCAATAGAAAATCTACTTCTACGAAACCACCGTTCTATCCGCTTACGAATTGACCGAAAAATTCTTCTATGAACTGGATCCTCCAATAAAATCACCTACACCCGTTTAGTCAAGTAAGACAGCAACACAGTATTTTTGTAGATTCGGATACTTAATATAAACTTAAGCTGTTGACTTTCTGTGAAAGCTATTTCATTTCAGGTTAAGATGCAGGGCTTCAATTGTAAAGACAGGCAAGTAAGAATAATAACATCTTTGTTTTACATAAACATTATCCATATTCCGAAACTAACATTAATGGCAGTATGCTTACATGAAGAACAGTTGAATAAGATTTAAGTTTTAGTTAACCTATAGATTCATCTTCGAAACCTTCCTCTCTATAATTTCTTGTAAAAAGCCGAGCTTATATGATATAAATAAAATGAGTGGTTGTCTAGCTTCTATGACATACATGTCTATACTTGCGTGAGCCAATTCACTCTCTAATTTCTTAGTTTCCTATGGAAATATATCCTTTACTATATCGTTAAGCAGAAGAAAATATACATCAGGAAATGATCTGTTAGTTTCTGGGCAGTTGCCATCTGGATTTTTAAAGGAATAACAGACATTTTAAAATCTGATGTATACTTATTTATGTGAGAGTTTAACATTCACCTCAAGAAGTTCATAATACGTGGGTCTTTAACTTGAATAATTACAAACACTAGGTTATGATTTATGTTAAAGTAGTTGTGATCTATATCTAAATAATGAGAATATATGCCTAGAATTCAAATTTACAATATCCCAAATCAAATAACAAGAACATATTAAGTTAGAAGCATTTTTAGAATCTTGATTTTGAAGTTTAATATCGATACATTTACTCAATCAACAATTACAACTTTTGTATTATAAGACGTTCTAGGAGATCAAATTTAACTCTAAAATGTATAGAATATATTGTTATATGTTGTGAGTTAAACATTGACACTATTGTTGAATTGGAAACAGAATGAATTAAAAGCAACTGTCATGATAGCAACATTTGAACTTGTGCAATTTGCAAAAACGACAATTGCATGTTCAAATGTGTATCATTGAAACTTTAAATCTTTTTATATTTTGATATATTTCTTATATCTCTTAACGCGATCAGTAAAAAATTGAAAATTAACTGATACATTAATCTTCTGATTTTCTCTGCTTTTAATGGGACACATTTAACACAACAGCAGATAAGAGGATAATTTAAAATATTTTGCCTTAACAATTTTATATTCACCTCAAGTTGTTTATTTGTAAGAAGGCCATGGACCCATTAACAAAGTGATGAAACTATATACTATATTTTAAACACAAATGAACATCTAAAAACAAATTTGCACGTACAAAACATGTTACAGTATGTTGATTCAAATGAAATAGATTACTATTCAGATTGTTTTGTCTTGTATATATATCATAAAAAAGCTATCATCAACATAAAACAAACAAAAAAAAGTCGAGAGCATATTCCTTTGGATTATAGCAAGCTATGTCAGACAGGGTTTCTCTCTGTTTTGAAAGATATGGCATTACAGCCTTTAATGCTAGTTAAATAGCCTTAAACGAGATTGGTTTTGTTAGGATGATTGACAACATTCAACTCAAATTAATATGTAACAAGATTAGATGGTTACTTTCCTAATTTTGTACCAACCTGTCTGTATATTTCGCAGGTAATATAGGTGTTATTCCACCATGTCAAAACTAGTCTCCCTCATTCCTTGCTGTCCTAGGCAATAAGTTTCAACACTGTTCCTTTCTTGATCTGTAACAGAAAGCCTCTTGTCAAAACATTACTGAACATTCCTTTGAAATTTTCACGAGCCGTCACAATTTTATTTGCTACTGAAATGCTTTGACAAAGGCTTGCAGAATCTGCAGAATTCGAATGCCTTTATGGACCATTGGTTTTGAAATCTCAAATACATTCATTGAATAAACACAACGGTATACACTCATACACTAGCTACATAGTGTGGTTATGCCTCCCATGCCAACTATCATTGAATTGATGTATTCTCTATGCCACTGCATTTCAAGAGCATCAAGCTATATTGTTATACATTGGAATTCATTTGGCTGCTTACAATAATCCAGAATAAATTTAAATAAAATTGAGGTTATTTTCTCTATCAAGCTTAGTTTTCACTACAACCTAAATTATTCTAACAACCCCATACAAAACATGCATGAATTATCTACGATAATCCACTTCGGTATAGTAAGGGGCATTGGAGTGAAAACGGGGCATTAAAGCCCTATCGTCATACTTGCATGCAGTTTGTGATGAAATTAAGCTATTGAGAAAATAAATACATGACTCTGTAGAAAAATCTTTCATCGAAAGTTTGACATCATATGTACATGTTTTAATCAACAAAAATATACTTAATTCAACAGTACCCTCTGTAAAAGTGCCTTACATTTAACGAACCCACTTAAGGTGATATATTCATTAGGTCCAAAAAACATGAGGGAAAGAATTATGCGATGGCGCAGATTTTTTTATTTCCATTTTAAACATTTGTTTTTGTACATTTAGCAAAAATAAATAAATATAACCTTTGAGTCACTTTATCACTGCATCGGTGAAGATAAACGTGAACAGAAACGGGTAACATTTTTGGACCCTGCGTTTCAATGTTTTTTATAGGCACCAGACAAAAGGTGGAATCAAGTAACTTTTTGTTTTAGGCCTCTGTAGGATTCAACTTTTCCCTATGTTGGTCGCAAAAATTTGCATAAATACAATGAATACAATAAAAAATACTTTAACAAATATTCTTCACTTCACAACACTTTAGTATGAGGCTCTAATTGGGTAACAATCTTTATGTTCAGCTACATAGTGGTGACAAACTAATACTTTCTATTGATATCTTGAAGGTACTGTAGAACAATTGTTACTCATTTTTCTCATTTCATTTTTCTTCCATGTGACACTTTTTTGAAACAACCAAGACCGAAAATGAAATGCCTGTCTTGACATAATATAACATAATAATTGCTTTTTGTAACATTCTATTTTCGTTTTAAGAGATTTTTTTATTTATTTTATTTTCAATGAAAATCTCTAAAGTCATATTCCGTTGTGAAAGACAAATTCAAATGTAAATTACTGATTATAAAACCTCAATGCTAATCAACCTTTTAGAGATTGATTTAGACGAGTTTCAAAAATTACGTTTGGTTGACAAGTATCATAGACTGATTTTCGATCATAATTGCAACCTCACACCTTCCTGTTGTAATTATTTGACGTCGATAACCATCAACATGATAATCTCTGATGAGTTGATACTTCTCTATCATATCAAACCATTGATAAAGTTTTGCATTTATAATCCCGATAACTCAGAAAATGGCTCTAAATATTGGTATCAGATTATCTTCACCTATCTGCTGTTAACTATTAAAGAAGATCTTATCATTAGTTTACGAGACATATCTATTTTAATTTCTAACGATGCGTAGGATCATACCTAAGTTATAAGGTTGCTATAGTTAAAACATGTGCTTGAATATTTAAATTTTAATTTAATATTATTTATTCAAACCCGCAGTAAGCTTATGTTCAAAGGTTTAGCATCATTCATTCCGTGCTTCAAAAACCTGATATATAAAGAGACAGATTCTAACTATTCATTATTTGGATGCATTGCTTGATTGAAAGTGGGCAAACAAAGCAAAGATAAGATAAAAATCATCTATTTTACTTGTTAATCTGTCTGCCTTTGACTAAAACGAGGTCAATAAGGATCAACCAAGAGTTATGTTTAGGCTGGACCTGAATGACTCTTTTAGAGTAATCAGTCTGAAGTAACTCGAGTGTTGTCTTTTGGCTAGAGTAATATCAGCCTGAAACACGAGTCTAATCCAACTTAAATATATCAATATTAGAAGTAGCTATCACAAGTGATTGATAGGGTGAAAAGTGACTTAAACAATATATCAGTCATTCAACGTGGACCCTAAAGGGACAGAAGAGGGAGAAGGGATACACGAGGATGAGGAAACAGTCCAAAACAGGCAAAGTTAGAGAAAGACAACATGTTATATAACGACACAAATTTGACCTTGCTTCTTACTTGGCACAAAAGCCCTGACTAAAAGTTGCACTACAATAAGCCATTAAGTCAAATGGAAATATAACAGAAGTGTAACATTAGTAAAATAGTGTTAATGTTGTGGCCTATCAATTCAATGATTGTTCTCGGCAGTAAGTTCGAACACTGTTCCATTTAGTAAGCTGTCTTCAAAACGGGCTGAAGGGTTAACACTTGAAAATATCACGGGCAATTCATATTTAATCCGGCTGGAGATCTCAACAGAAAAGCATATTGAATATGAAGGCTCAAAGCTATTTGTTATACGTCCAAACACTGTTTCTATTTATCTGTTGCAGAAAGTTGTTGTCAAAACACTACTGGTTGTTATGAATTAACACCTATCAAAATGTCACTGAGTCACACATCTAGCTTTATTCTTCCACTACAGAAATACATCCACAAAAGCAATTAGAACCTGAATATCCATATAGCATGGACCAGTGGTATTACATTCAACTACAGTCACACATTCAACAAAATGGCAAACACAAGCTACAGTTTGTACAGGAACTTACAGCAAAGTTCACTAGAGAAAGTATTTAATTTCAATTCATAATTCAGGCACAGGTCTTAAGGGCAATTGAAACAGTTTAATGGTGTAAAGCATTTTCTTTGCAAATCATGTAAATTTCATAATCAAAACTTATTTCACAAATGATGTTGACTTAAGCAAAAGGACACTTAAACGAAGAAACTGATAATTGCGGAATAGCAATAATTGCTTTGCTTTAAAAAATACATGTATAATAACTATCTGTAAGATAATTACATAAAATAAACATAAAGGTACCTTGTTGTAGTAGTGGAACTTTATCTAACTATCTCAACCCAGTGTGGAGTGTTTAAATCAAAAACTTATCTTAGGTGATCTAAATGTGTAAGAATTTGAATATATTTATACAATAAAATTAAATGTGAAAATATGATATTGTTGTAACTATCTCATGTAGATTTCGTGAACACTTACGTCTATGTTAGTGAGACAAGACAGCCGTCATTCCTCCATGTTGAGATCGAACTGTATGCAGCTATTAGCAATAGATCCAAACACTTCAGTTTATGTAAATGAGGAGGACGGTTGTCACAACACTTTTCAACATTTATACTAGCACTCTTTTCCATAGTCAACAAGACATTCATTCTTTGTGCTCATGCCTCCAGCCATGTGAACAAGATAAAGAATTGATTTGTATTTGATTTCTATGTATTTTCTTGTCAAGCTTGTACAGGCTTTTGAAAGGGTTGTGCGAATCAAGGTATCTGAATTTACAGCGCCACATCATAATACAATATGCATACGTCTTGTATTCACTAAGAATCTTTATCTTTTAAAGCTAATTAAGATATGTGCTTTTGAAACATGCTTATTTTATAGAATAGATTTTCTGCATGTTAGTAATTTGGTTACTTTCTGTATATAAGCTTCTGTTTGAATAATTTTGGATTCACACACACACAAAAAGGAAATGAATTGCAGCTTATCGTGATATGAGAAATGCAAATTTAATGTTCTCCATTTAGCATAAAACCAATTCAAAAGACATTACTCTTGAAACGGTAAACCCGATTTACCATTTACCATTTACCATTTACCCTTTAAATTTTTTGTTTGTTCCATAGCTAACAGATTTCAGTCATCAACTGAACCTGACAATGAGCCCTTCCTATTCTAGATGTCACAAAACAAAGGTGAACAAGAGGAACACTGTGTATTTTCATATGCTAAATATGAAGAATGTTCGACCATATCTCTTCTACCGGTAAGACAAATGTGCATTAAGCCAAAGAAAAATGTGAACCAACTTATTAAACTCAAAGACTCACCATGCCTCCTCACTGTTGAAATGATGACTCTTGATTGGGGGAATACAATATCTATGATGACCATCATGCTATCGGCCAGATTATTATCACGGATATTCTTGAAGTTATTATTTCATATAAACATCACAGTTATCATTGAAATGTGAAATATTTACAAAATATCAAGTTTTTTTTGGGAAAATGATGTTCTGATGTAAGGCCATCTCTAAATCTTTCATATTTTTTTAATTAAAATATATATTTACAAATATTACTGAATAAAGTGAAAGCATTTTTATACCAAAAAAAAATAACAGGAACAACAATTACTCCTATAATTTTAATCAATTTTTAATTACATGTATATTAACTATCTGTAAGCTCCTTGCATTCACTGAAAGGTAGCCCATTGGTTTAGTAGTAGCTCATCACACTACCTTAAACTTGTTAGTTTCAAAATCAGCTTGAAATGTTAATCAAAAATATTCTTAAAATGATTTTGATAGGGCCAAATTAGAATTTAAAATTTATGCATACAACCAAACCAAATGAGAGTTATACCATATTGTTTGTCACCTATCAAATCTATATCTCCTAAACACATCACCTCTATGTTAGTGAGACTATACAGCCGTCATTCCTCCATGTTAAGATCGAACTGTATGTAGCTATTAGCAATAGATCCAAACACTGCGGTGTCTGACTAAAGTGGAGAAAAGCCTTTTCATGAGTTTTCAATATTTATAGTGTAACTCTTTTGAAACATTCACTTTGTCACCCGAATATACTTCATACACTTTGATTTGACTTGCCAAATGGTTTTAGAATCAGCAGTTTTGAATAACTAAAAGGGACAGTGGTTTGTATGCAACTGTATTCATACAGCCAACAAGTTAGTTAGTCGTTGTGCTCATGTCTTCAGTCATGTGACCAAGGTAAAGAAATGAATTGTATTTGATTTCAATGAACTTTCTTGTCATGCTTGTAAAGGCTGTAAGAAACAGAATATCTGATCTTACAGTAACACTTCGACAAGTGGTTTCATAGGCTGTGATGACCTACTTTGGATTATTTCAAACTTGATTGTAACTACCTTCAATAAATCTATCTCCTCGGTTTTTAATGTGGTATAGATATATTTCTTTACATATTAATATGGTAGTATCATTGCTTGCGAAAACAAATATCATTTGGATAAAATTTAGCACCACTAAAACTTAGATACATATTCTCCAATAAGATATCAATCTAGCTGTATTTGGAGTATATTTTCTAAGCTTCCGTGTGACACAATAGTGATTTACAAACACATGAATTGAAGTGGGGGGAGGGGTGGTGGTGTAAGATTAATTTTCCCAATTTAGCATAAAACCATTTCTTAAGATTACGTGTGTGTAAAATCTTGTGTTTAAAAGGGTTTAAGCGGATAACTGATTGAAACAATACACAAAATATAGAATTAAAGTTGAAAAAAAAACACATTTTAGTTGATTGTATCATATGTAAGATTTGCAATGCAAATATTTGAGTTTTTAATGTCAAATTGTCAAACAGATAACAACAATCGTTGTTCAAAGAACTGTTAAAACTGTTTGATTAAAACAATGAATTTTATGTAAGTAAATTGTTCCAAAACTAATTTTGATAGAACACAAATCTTCATTCATAAGGAAGACTTATTCAGTTATTGTATGCTAAAATCAATAAATGTGCATGATTTCCAACATACATGTATTGACAACATTTTAACATGGTAGAGATCATGATATTGTAAATTATATTTCTTATCTCTGCCTCAATTAACCAAAGACAGTTTTACAAAACATTAGCCAGAGAACAGTTACTTTATTCAAACTTCAGCAAAAATGTGTTCTTGTTAACATGTTATAACTTATTACTTTACATGCCTCTTAGATATTTAGTAAATCTTAACAAAACATGGTGTGTACTTTCTATTGCCAAGAGGATGACACTTATTTAAGGTAATGTCAAATGTGTTCGATTGTGTTCATCTCGAAATTCTCAGTCAAAACCTTAAGGATATCTCTCCTGTAGTTCCCTTAACAAATGTTGATGTTCAGATAAAACCAATAATACCATATGTTTCAGAAATACGAGGTTATTAAAAGTGGAATAGTTTATAGTGGAGTGGATTAAATTGCTTGAAATGCTAATGGATAGGTATCCTAAATAGGCTTATACAATGTTATGTGAAATAGATCGGTATAAAATTGACATATACTTATGGTTAAATCGGCCTATAATTTTAGGTAAAATCGGCCTAACTTTAGAGTAAAATTGGTTCATACTGATGGTAAAGTCTTCTATTACTTATGCTAAAGTCCATTTCTTATGGTGAAATCGATCTATGCTTATGATAACATCGTCTAAAAGTCACTGTAGCACAATGTAAAACTTTTTTCTCACATTTCCCCTCTAACACTTGTCTCAACCAACAATATATCTATCAGAACGTTTGTTCTTGCCCAAAAGACATGAATCGCATTAAGCAAAACTGCATGCAGCCGTAGTGTGAAAATGTGTCAGTGCTTCCCCTTAGGTAATTTGATTAACCCAACCATAACGCCTGTATATAAAATCCCTGTAATGGCATAATAGATTGTCTTGCTATTTGTAACATTATTTAGTTACTAACCTCCGACAAGTGACCTTAGCCTGTTAGCCATATAACATGTAATCGACTCATTCCCACAGATGTAATAAAACATCATTACCCAGAACAATCAGAGTTATCTGCCCGTCACTTGTCCACTAGGTGGCGTGACCTGTCATCCAATTAGATTCATTCACATTACAGAGTCGGTTGAGTTCAGACGTGTTTTGTCTCGCTCCCCGATTGTGTTGTTTGAGCTATTTAACGTGTTTGGTTATTATTGACTCCTTTTCTCTCTCAGTCTTTCTATTCTTTGTCTGTCTACTTCTCCTACGGGGTATTCATTCCTTGAGTCTGAATACTGTGTATTCGAGAAGTGTTCTGTTGACACAGCGGCTGTGTCAACTTAGAGCGAGGTGTGCACGTGGTGTCGATTTCGGTCGTGCAGCACGTGCAGCTGGTGCGGGCCGTGGGTCGGGCCGTCTCTCTCTCTCTCCCTCTCTCGCCTAGGCCGGCGCCGCACGCTTCTCGCGGGGTCGGGCGCTTCCTAGCGCTTGCTTTGGGCAAGCGTCTCACTGGGTTGTGCGCCTGGTCGCCTTCGCGCTTAGGCGCCTGGCCGCCTGGACGCTCACGCGCTGTGAGTTAGGACGCTCGTGCGCTGGTGCGCTTGGACGCTGCACGCTTGTGCGCTTGTGCGCTTGAGCGCTTGGGTGCTGCCTCGCTTGCGTGCCTCTCGCTCTTAACTCAGGGGAGCTTCCCGCCATGGGTAGCGCCTGAGTAGAGAGACGACTGACACGTGCCGCCGGGTAGCGCTTGACGCTCGGGACTCAGGAAGCAAGCGGACTCGTGCGCTTGCGCTTGGACAGGCGCCTGACGCCTCAGGCGCCGATTCATCAGTGCGCTCATGCACTGGTTGGACTTTAGAGACGAGACGCTCCTAGCGTTCTCCTCTCTCACTTGGACTCGGACCGGATCGAGACGCCTAGGCGTTCTCTCCGTGTCCACGGTAATAGCGGACGGGATCGAGGCGCACCAGACGCTCTCTCCTTGTTCTCTTGACCTTTCACCAGCCTCAGGCTGTCTCACTCCTGGATGGCTTTGGTCCCCTGCGACTCGGCGTCTCCGTACGCGGGCTTCTGCGGGCGGTGCGGATCTCGCAAATCGGCGAGCTATGACCCTGACGTGGTCTGCCGCCTCTGCAGGAACACATGCCCGGAGGAGAATCGTTGCGTCGAGTGCGAGGGACTCACACGGGAGCAACACAATGCTATCGCGCTGCCATCATGAAAAGTGAGCTCCAACAGCGCAGCGGCAGGAAACCCAACCCAGGCGCGACCTCCACCGCAGGCGCGGCTGGGGCGTCACCGGAGCGCACGGACCTGATAATTTCCGAGGACGCTGGGGAGTTCGACGAACCTTCCTCTCTGGTGTCGGACGTGGGGTCCTTGCGCTCGGACAGGTCCTTGCGAGACCCTATGCCGATGGGACGGGTGTCTGACCTCTCCCCACCGCGGGGTTCGTCCCCCGAGGGGCGCACACACTTGCCGGCCGACTCCCCACGGCGCGGGGGTCGCCGCAAGAAGGCCAAGAAGCCCAAGAAGCGCTCAAGGACGCCCACCCCTCCGACCTTCGATCAGCAGGCCTTCAAGGCCGACGTCCTCTCGTCCGTCAGGTCGATGCTGAAGGAGTTCGTCGGAACTCAGGACATGGACAAGGGCAGGACGGAGGTTCCCTTGACACCTCCTGTGGCACCCACCACCAGGTCGACTTGGCGCGTGACAGTTGTGTCGCCGGTCGCCTCGCCCCCCGACACGTCAGTGCCCTCCTCGCCTGGTTCTCAGCTAGGGGACAGAGCCGTGGGGGATCTCCCCCCGCGTGCTCCTCCGTTGTCCTCTGCTGGCGGCTTCCAGGAGGAGGAGGCGCCTGATCAAGGCGAGAGGATGGCGGCCATCGCCGACTGGTGTGGGGTGAAGTTGCGAGAAGTGGACTCCTTGCCAGGAGGAGGAGGTGGTGAACCCCAGGAGCGTGTTGTTCCCGCCTCACCGTCTCCTCCTGGCGGCAGGCAAAGACCACGACGCACACGTGGCGTCGTCAGCACCGGGCCGTCTTCTCCCGCCGCTGGTGATCTCAGATCGCCAGAGGGCGGGGCTCCCGGTTGCTTCTCCTCCGATCTCCCTCTCTCCTCCCGCCTTGGACAATGACATAAGGCGTGTGGCACCCCCAGGAGTTGCTCACTCCATCTCGGACGGCCACCTATCACACCTTGATAGGGAGGCCAGGAGCATCTTGGGCATGGCGAACTCCCTTGCCCACTCCTGCCAAGCCATGGCCGCCTTCGCCAAGGAGGCGGGGATGGAGGAAGGTGCCAAGGCACTATACCGTGCGTTTGGCTCTGCAGCAGGCAACATTGCGCAGATCATGCTGAGTGCCTCCCGCATCTCGGCGGGAGTCACTAACCTGAGGCGGGATGGGTTCCTGGCAAGAACCAACCTCTTGGGGACAGACCAAACGGCGGGCGTGTGGTCTCCGACACAGGGGAGACGTCACGTCAACCTGTTGGAGTTAGACGCCATACGTCTAGCGATCAATCACTGGTCAAACCAGCTGAAGGATTATGTGCTGTGCGTGCACACGGACAGCTCCACAGCGGCCTGGTCGATCAACAAGCAGGGATCGACCAAGTCGGGATCGCTGTTACAACTGGTGATAGAGCTATTTCGCCTGGTGGACAACCTCAATATCTCAATCAGAGCGGTGCACATCCCGGGAGCAAAGAACGTCCTAGCAGACGCTCTCTCTCGCCCGGACAAACCTCCATCCACGGAGTGGATGTTGCACCCTCGAGTGTTCGAGGCGATTTGTCTCCAGTTCGGGAGGCCGCATGTCGACCTCTTTGCGACACGGCTCAATCACCAGTTGCCGGTATACGTGTTGCCGGTACCCGACCCCCTTGCATGGGGATTAGACGCTCTCTCGTTAGGGTGGGAGGGGATGGGCGCTTACGCTTTTCCCCCCCCTGCCATCCTGACACAGGTAGTGGCCAAAGTCCGGGAGACCAAGGTCCTGAAACTCCTCCTGGTTGCGCCGAAGTGGCCAGCGAGACCATGGTAGGTGCCCCTCAGAAGGCTCTGCGCTCAGGAGCCGGTTCTCCCTACCGCTCAGGTGGGACCTTCTCAGGAGCAACCCGAGCAAACGAGTGCACGAGAACCCCCAGGTCCTCCATCTGCACGTTTGGGTTGTCTCCAAGATGGGTTGAGGAGCGCGGGGTTTTCAGAGGCGGTAGCCAACACAGTGGCAACCTCACAGCGGTCATCCACGCGCAAGCTGTATGATTTCCAATGGGCTTCCTTTATGGCATTTTGCGAGGGGAAAGGATTTGATGTGCAGGCAGTGACGGTACCTCAGGTCGCTGAGTACCTGGTCCACCTGCCCACAGCGAGGGGGCTCAAAGCCTCCTCCATCAACACGAACCTCGCAGCCATAATGTCCGTCCTTCGGAAGAAGGACCCCGGTCTGGACATTTCCATTCTAAAGGAACTCATTAGGACATACAGGAACGTGGATGGCCGCCACAAGCTAAGACCACCAGAGTGGGATCTGGCGATAGTGTTAAATCACCTCAAATCTGAGCACTATGAGCCGCTGACGGACACGACGCTGCTGCGTCTCACCATCAAGACTTGCTTTTTGGTTGCAATGGGGTCAGCGTCCAGGGTATCAGAACTGCACGCGTTGCAGGCTGATTTGCTCAGGTTTGAGGTGAGAGATGGAGGGTCAGCGACCTTGGGTCTGGCGCCAGACTTCCTGTGCAAGAACCAAGGCGCTGACGAACGCGGGAGGACCTTCACACTGCCATCAATCTCCCCGTCCATCGAGCCGATGGACGAGCAGGAACGTCTCCTCTGTCCAGTGCGCGCTCTACGCATCTACGTGGAGAAGACGCGGACATTGAGGCAAGGGAGGCGCAGACTCTTTCTGCCCCATTCCCAAACGAGTTCGAAGGAGATTGACAAGAGGCAGTTGGGGGTCTACCTCAGGTCGGCGGTAATAGACGCCTACAAGGTGGCAGGATTACCGGCACCGGCGCGGACCAACCCGCATGAAATTCGGGCCATCTCGGCGACAATGGCCCTTCATAGCAATTTGTCAGTGGCGGACATCATGGCCGGCTGCTTCTGGAAGTCGTGCTTGGTGTTCGCCAACCACTACCTGCGCGATGTCTCCACGGAGGACCTGGAGGGCGTAGCCCGTCTAGGGGCGCAGGTGTTTGCTCAGCAGCGGCCACGGGTGCTCCTCCTAGCAGGGGGCGCAACCCGCCACGTTGATGTCGCCCCACTCGTGGAGGCGGACATCCCAACACATGTCAATAAAAGTTATCAATTAACGGTTTACAGTGTTTTGTGGTGTTTTAATTACAGGTCGTCGACCTTGAGAGGTCAGACAATACGCCGATTAGAACGGTCGCTCGCTAGGTCGCCGATCCTCAGATCAATCTTGGGAGTTATCGCTGAACGCGACGAATCCGTCCCACCACCTACAGTGGTATCAGGCTAAGGTCACTTGTCGTTAAGTTGGGACTCCTAGGTAATGTGAATGAATCTAATTGGATGACAGGTCACGCCACCTAGTGGACTAGTGACGGGCAGATAACTCCGATTGTTCTGGGTAATGATGTTTCATTACATCTGTGGGAATGAGTCGATTACATGTTATATGGCTAACAGGCTAAGGTCACTTGTCTACGGTAAGTAAAAATAATGACGTTTAATCAAAAACGTACTATTTGATTTCAAATTTGGTAGATTCTGTTTTTGTTTCTTGTTGGAATAAAAATCTTTAAACGGTCACATAAAGAGAAATTCCCATGTCTTTTACAGGAATACTATTTATGAAATATATCAAACGCTATCAATTCTTAACTTTCATTTAGACTGTTTTAGATAAGTTTCCGTATTTATGTATAATTGACACATGTCAGAGTCGGTTTTTGAACATAATCGCAACCTCAAACCTACATGCAGTCACTCTGCGACGTCGATAAGCATACAAATGATACCTCTTTATGAAATGAAAGTTTTGCATATGCGACCCAAACACCTAACGGGGTGCAACTTTATTTTCTAAATGTTGGTATCAGATTGTCTTGAATGTAATGATACCCCCGTCCTATAAATAATTAAGATGAAATCTTCTTATTATTTCCCAGACATATTTTTAAACTTGTAAGAAAACAGAGATTTACTGATAATCGGTTCATATTTGATATACTGCTTGATTGAAAGTTGGCGAATAAAACTTGTATTTTAACCTATTCCTTAGATTAAAGTCGTTGTTTGTACTGTCAATCTTTCTGCCCTGATATAAACAGGGCTAAAGAGATCAATCCAGTCTTATTTGATTCAAGGGTTAATTCAGGATTGGCCCAATTCATTCCAGAATTATTTCAGGCAGGTTATCTGAGGCCAATATGAAGTTACTCGGTTATCTTTTGGCTAGAGTCAACTGATATATCTTATCGAACTGTGATATCTCATATCAGAAGTAATTTTCCTTTGTAAGTAATTTGGTACAATGTTTCTTGAAAATCATTGCAGTCACTCAACAAGTGGACCATCAAAAGGGAGTGGACAGAAGAGGTTAAAAAGGATTGAAGAGGATATGGGAAAGACACGTTATATACCGATGTTCATGTTCAATCATTAATGGCTGAAGTCTATGAACATTCTACCTTACATTTATACACTAGAATTAAAACTGTCTTAAGTTGTTAGTGTTGAATCTAAAGAAGCAAGACGTTGAAGTGCTTCCCATATACAAAATAATTCCTCGTCAATTTTGCTCTTGCAAAATATGTATAACTAATTGTGTAGAGGATGAATTTCACTTTCTTATAAATGAAGTGTATAATGATTATCCTGTAAAATCTTTTGAAAATATACTTTTGTAAATTAATGAAGATATAATGATCCATAATCTACAAAATTATAACCAATTTATATTCATGTATTTTAGATATGTTATATATTCATAAAGTTCTACCCTGGCTTAATACACATGCAATGTAATAATTAGCATGGATAAAGGCATGAGGACAAACTTGCCAACATCTGAATTGCACCTCTAACCTTTTAAAGTTGATCAGTGGCAATTTGAGGGAAACGAACAAAACTTAATTTACTAAATTAAAATTGGTCTAAATACATTTTCCTTTTAATAAATAAATAATAATATACAAAATTTGTATAGCGCCCTATATGGCTTAACAAAAAGCCACTCTAAGGCGCTTCACAGTGAATAAGCCTTCTTGTACAGGTGAGTCTTGACGCCCTTTTTGAATGCGGCATATGATTCAGAGTCTCTGATTGTGGTTGGTAGATTGTTCCAAACAGATGAAGCTATTTTGTCAAAGCGCCTGTCGCCATATTTGACAGTTCTGGTTTTTGGTACAGTGATGAGCGAAGCTGTTTCGGAACGGAGGGTTCGTGATGGTTGGTATGGGGTGATGAGCTCCTGGAGGTAACTTGGACCTGTGCCGTGCAGTGCCTTGTATGTATGTGTCAGGATTTTGTGCTGACATCTCATGTGTACTGGCAACCAATGTAAGTCCATCATAATTGGTGTGATATGGTTTCTTTTCCTTGATCTTGTTATCAGCCGCGCAGCGCAGTTCTGCACTCTCTGGAGGCGAGATTGGAGCGACTGGGGCAGTCCACACAGGAGGGCATTTCCGTAGTCCAAGCGTGAAATGACGAGGGATTGTACCAATATTTTGCAGCATTTCTCTGTGATGTAAGGCCTGATGGCTCCAATGTTCCTTATTTGATAGAAACAGGATTTGCTGATGGCATTCACGTGTTTCTCCATTGAGAGTGTGCTGTCGAAATGGACTCCAAGATTCTTAACAGAGTCGGTAGCTTGGATAGTGCTGGTTCCCACATTCAACTCAATGTCTTTCGTGATCTGGCTCTTGGGCTTGAAAACAATCACCTCTGTCTTGTCTTTGTTGATCTTCAACATGTTTGAGCTTGTCCAACTTGCAACCTCACTCAAACATGTTTCCAGGTTCTTGGTGGCTGAAATCCAATCAGTAGATGGGTGAATCACTTTGTACATCTGTTTGTCATCTGCGTAGACATGGTATGGAAGGTTGTGTTGCCGACATATTTCACTCATGGGTTTGGAGTACAGACAGTACAGGACTGGTCCAAGGACTGAGCCTTGTGGCACACCATATTCAAGGAGCTTGTCCATTGACAGGGATGTTCCTATTGCCATTTGTTGGGTTCTACAGCGCATGTAGGATTTGAACCAGGAGAGTGCCTTGTCTGAGATTCCATAGGTGCAGTGAAGCCGTTGAAACAGTATGTCATGATCGATGAGGTCGAATGCAGCAGATTGGTCTATCATCACCAATATGATGGAACACTTGTCGTCAAGAGCCTTGGTAATGTCATGATGAACACGAAGAAGCGCCGTCTCAGTGGAATGTCCTGTTCGATAGGCAGATTGAAAGTTATCCTGCAGGTTATTAGATGTAAGATGATGTTGAAGACGAGATGAAACAACCTTTTCCAAGACTTTAGACAGGAATGGTAGGTTAGATACGGGACGGTAGTTCTTCATTGTCTCCTTGTCTAATCCCGATTTCTTGAGGAGAGGTCTGACAAGAGCTTTCTTGAAACTGGGTGGGAGTTGAGATTCAGAAAGTGACTTGTTTAAAATTGCTGTGATGAGAGGAAGAACATGCTCCAGGCATTGTTTCAGTAGCCATGTTGGGACTGGATCAAGCTCACAGGATTTCAGTGGTGCTTTCAGGATCACTTTCTGTACTTCTTCCTGGGAAACAGGTGTGAAATGTGTCAGACATTCTCCAGAAAACTCCTTGTCAACTGCCATCGATGTATTGTCTTTGACATCCAAACCAGAAGATGAGATATTGTCTCTTATTGTGGCAACTTTGGTGGTGAAGAAATCGCTGAACTTGTTGGCTAGAGTTTCATCAGAGGAACATGATGGTAAAGGAGTCTTTCCTGACTGTCCCATAAGGTTCTTTGTGAGTCCGAAAAGTTGTTTATGATCAGTCGTGCTTTCAGCAATTCGCTCAGAGTAATGATCTCTCTTGGTCTTGATTAGTAGTTTACCATATTCCTTGCACTTGTCCTTGAAGAGTTGTTTGTGCACGCAAAGTTGAGTTCTCCTCCACTGTCGCTCTGCTGCGCGACGAGAATGCTTCGTCTCTCTGAGCTCATCTGTGTACCATGGGGCATTTGGTCTCAGTGTAATGATCTTTGTTTGCAGAGGGGCATGTTTGTTAATCAGAGAATCAAATCCGCTGTGGTAGGCTTGAACAAGCTCTTCCAAGGAACCGTCAGTGCGCTGAAGGTCGGTTGACTTCTCCATATCCTCACAGAAAGCTGGGATGGAGATTGCTCTGTATCTGCGGAAAATACGTTGTTGTCGTGTCGGTTTTGGTTTGGAACAGTTCAGGAATGCGTGTATTGCCAGATGATCGCCAGATGGGTTTCCCCTAGTGTCAGTGAAGCAGGGATCCACTATCGTTGGTGGTTCATCCAGGAGTTGGCTGTCCTCTCTGGTTATCAAGACGTCTAGGGTATGACCATGGGTGTGAGTAGCTCCTACAACATGCTGAACCAGTCCATGAGATTCCAGTATTCCAAGGAAACGGTTTGCGTCCGCATTTAGCGGGTCTTCGAGATGGAAGTTCAGATCTCCGCAGACAACTATCTCCTGTGGTAGAACAACCAAACAGTCCAGATAAGTAGACCACTCCTTGAAGAAAACATCTTTGTTGAAACCATTCTGCTTTGATGGGGGAGGGCGGTATACCACAGCCAGTATGAAGAGTTTTTCACCTGCCTTGATCGAGCATTCAATATGTTCAAAATGAGTGAAAGTTTCTTCTGGACATGGGTTCACTATCAAACCACTCTTGTGCAGTATAGCCACGCCTCCTCCACGTCTGCCGATCCGAGGAATATGCTGTATCTCGTATCCAAGTGGAACAAGTTCTGCTGTCACATGCTTGTCAATTGTTTTACTCAACCATGTTTCGGTTATAGCCAGGATGTCGATGTCATTGGTGGTAATATAATCACCCATGGAGAGTGCCTTGTTTCTAACAGATCGACAATTCACAGCGACAAACGTAATGGGAGCCACATATGATCTTGCTGGAACGCCCTCTTGAAGACGAATTGATTTGAGATTGAAGGAATTCACACTGACCTGTCTCTGCGTCTGTATAGGTTTAGAGTTTGGTGGAATTACACAGATATATCTTTGAATCTTTCTGCCGGCCCGGCGACCTCTTTTCCTATATCTTCTTTTATGAGGAAGGCTTGCAATAGTTTCATTCAAAAGTGTAAGCTTTTCATTGATTGATGAACTTCGCACTGGTTGAATAGAGAGGAGCTGTTCCCTGGTGTAAACAATAGCAGCTTGATTGGACTCCTTTGTTCTCTCCATGTGTGTGGACATGGTGGGAGGGAGCGCTTGGGTGCTGATTGGCCTAGGACTTGTAAACACTCCAATATTCACACAAAGAACTTGCAAAAACACTTGCAAAAACAGCATTTCAAACATCAAAAAGTGACATCAAAAGCAATCAAATGATTCTAAAGGTGACAATAGTTCTTCTAGCAAACTTTGACAGTAAGCGATCAACTGTGGGACTAAGAATTTCACAAAGTTGTCAGAGCTCAGAAAAGCATGACCTGCAGCTACCAAGCGCGGTTCAAGTAGGTTTGGATAATTTAAGAAAATATTGAGGGAACAAGTTCAATTTCTAGAAGAGTTAAATACACAAAAACTAAATATTTGTTTTATGGTGCATTGTAGAAAATGTTGGCGATGCTAAGGAAGGGTTTAACCTTTCTTATATCATTATTATTTTTTTCAGCTGTGGCAATACCAATGACTCTGTTCATCAGACTATGCTAGAACTGTGCTAAGACAAACTTAAGTGATGTTTAATTCACAAATGTTCGTACTTATACTGTTGGTCATAAGTTCGAATGCAAGAACATCCCATGAACTATGCAATTTGTTTTATCACGATATAGCTGTTGTAAATCCCATGCCCCATTTAGTCTCTCCTGCAGAATAATGAGGAAGTATTCGTGAGCGCCTTGTGAATGTTGATGTCAATCCTAACAGACTCATTGATAAGTGATCATATTGAGAGAAGCGCCAGTAAAATATTGATATCCTTTGGAGTGTGAGAGACTGCAAAGTATTTACATTATCTTGTATGAAATCACAACGGAAAACAACTTGACTGATGCTTCCTTGTGTACTTGCAAGTGTATATGTTTAACATGCATAGTCCCAGTTGTTTTTGACATATAAACTTTTTAATAAAGCATCACATATTTGAGAATCATTTATAAATGATAATTCGTGTATGTTCTGATAACATAAATGCATAACATGCATAACATGTGAGAGATTATACAAGTTCAATCAAGAAATAACTTATAATATGTTGATACTGGCTTTTGATATAAGAAAGTGTGAGAAAACTGTTTAAAAATAAAGACAAAATAATATGTAAAATTAATGTAGTAAATATAAACAATTTTTGATTTACAAAATACAATAGATGTCAACAAATGTAAAAAACTTCTGTTAAGTCGTATACTTAGAAACAGAAGAACATATCAATATTTTGAAGGCAACTTTAGTGATAGTGATATTTCGCGATTGACATTCCTTGTCATTTTCCCAAAAAACAAACTTGATCATAGTCAAGAAAAGATTGTACCAAAGGATGACAGATGAATGCGGTTTCATTATCAAATTAATGTTTTAAAATAAAATGAATGTTTTTTCGTAACAGGCGTGTCAAATCCAGAGTCAATATAGATGTAAATTGAGTCGTAATAAATATGCATACTCTAAGTCATTCTCTCCCCACAGAGGCAACTCAGTCATACCTGAATTAGCCTCTGTTCTATTACGGCTAATACACGGGACAGAAAAGTAGAAATCTGATTGGAGGCAATCAAAGTTAATTAGTTGTGCAATCAGCGACGCCGTTTCAAAAGGGGTCATTCGCAAAAGCTCGGCCACTCCCGGCTATTCCCGGTGATTCGGCATTCAGGGGAGATAACTCTTCCTTCTACAAAACATTGCTTTTTTACCTTCTCATGAGTTTGTATTTGGTAGATTATTAAAATAAAATTTATCATAAAACAAAGAACAATTTACACAATTATAAAACAGTATGTTTCTAATGAAAAACCTTATCCATATCTGATTTTCAAATATGTCCCCTCTCACACTGTTAACGAAAAATAAACCTAAAGGCATGATACTTTCGAAAGTCACTGTACGACCGTTAAGAATTCCCCAAGTCGTTGATATCCAAAAGGTGTTTTCATTGGCTGAAGATAAGGGAGATATCTCAAGTTATAACTTTTTGCTGCTAGGGCAATCTGCCGGAACCCCAGGATCTTGGCGTAATAGAACAGAGGCTAATTCAGGTATAACTGAGTTGCCTCTGTGGGAAGAGAATGACTCTAAGTGAATCAGGAACGGAAACGTGGATATATACTTGATTTTATGTGCGCTTAATCGACTCTGAACGAGAGGTGGAATTTATACTGCTCTCACCATGTCTACTCACTGGCATAGAGTAAGGATGTGACTTAGATCTTACATGTTTATCTGACATACAGTTTATCAGTCATAAAAAAGAGGTTTCTTGGCAAAAAAAATTCTTAAAAATCTTTCTTCATTCACAAAATCATGTTCAGATGATTAAACATCCTGCAGTTCAACCCGATTAGTTGTAGTTGTTGGACACATTATCAAGTTTAACTCTTCTAGCGACCATTGTGGAGCACAGTGGTGTAGTGGTTAGCATGAGACCTGGGTTCGAATACCGGTGGAGACACCATAAATTCGTGACTTGGGTCTCATCCTGTGTTGTGGCCCTGGGCAAGGCACTTCATCCACATTGAGCCCAGCTGTTAAAGTGGGTACCTGACAACTGAATCTACGTGTAGCGCTTAGTAGCAGCCGTGAAAGAACACTCTTTCAGGGTAATAATATAGCGCTTTGAGCGTGTCTTAGGACGTGGAAAAGACGCGATATACGGATGTACATTATTATTAAAATGTGAACACCTTCAATCCCTGGAGAAAGGAAATGTAATCATGAATCAATATCCAAATACATCTTTCGATTAAAAAACATTGTCTAAAAATTAGTAACAACTGTTTTCATTTACCTGAAGTCCCTTGTGTATGATAAAAAAACGCCACTGCACCTTTATAGTCAGGAAAACATGTTTTTCCAACAATCATATGTCAATAATTACAAAATGGATTTGTTACACCAATTTCCGCGATTCTGATTGGACGAGAGCGCTCAAAAACCTGCTGCCATTTCTCGATAAATGCAGAAAAATCTGCAACCATACCATGTGCATTCATTCCTTGTGACGTCACAATCACCTGACGCAATAGTCCGGTTTTGACAGTTGCGAGTAACGTTCTGTTGCAAAGACAGATATAACATATCTTATCACTTCCCACCTGCGTTTGTAACAAGTAAATACATTCTTCTCCCTAATACAATCCATACATTCACCGGAAAGACTGCATTTTAATAACTACGAGCCCTCAAGCTTGTTCGCTCCGAGCGTCTGGCAAACGGCGGACATTTTGAACGTCGTGTGATATGCTAATTAGGGTTATTTCGAAAATGCGGAATCCGGTTAAGACGAATTGTGATTGCATGGGTGTCATAATGACAAAATCATATGTAAAATAAATGTAGTATATATAAACAGTTTTTAATTTACAAAATACAATAGATGTCAACATACATAAAATACTTCTGTTAAGTCGTATACTTATAAAGAGTAGGAAATTCATATTAATTTTTATCAAATATTAATAATTTTGAAAGGCAACTTTAGTGATAGTGATCAATCGCGATTGACATTCCTTGTCATTTTCAAAATCAAACTTGATCATAGTCAAGAAAAGATTGTACCAAGGTATGACAGATGAATGCGGTTTCATTATCAAATTAATGTTTTTAATAAAATTAATATTTTATTGTTACATGCGTTTCAAATCCAAAGTCAATATAAATATGAATTGAGTCGTAATAGATATGCATACTCTGAGTGCAACATGAACGCTAAAAAGGGGATATATACGTGATTTTATGTGCGCTTTGTCGACTCTGAACGATAGGCCTACTGCTCTCACCATGTCTACTGGCATAGGGTAAGGATGTGACTTAGATCTTACATGTTTATCTGACAGACAGTTTACTAGTCATAAAAAATAGGTTTCTTGACAAAATTATTTCTTAAAATCTTTCTTCATTCACAATAACATCACAGATGTTAAAGATCTACAATTTGCTATTGGTTTTGGTTACATTTGGCTGGAACAACACATAGACACATAGATCTGTATCGAATAAATGTTTTTATTTTAGAATGTTTAAGCAATCAATACAGGATGAAAGCTATCTATCGCATCTGAATATCCGGAAATATAGAATCTCGCTTGCAAAATTTCGTTGCTCATCGCATGATTTACTAATAGAAACCGGCAGATATGTTGGACTAAAAAGAGAAGATAGAATTTGTAAAAAGTGTAATTTAAATCTTGAAGATGAATATCATTTCCTTTGTGTTTGTCCTGTCTACCTCACTTTGAGAAAGAAGTACATTAAGAAATATTATTTTACACATCATAATATTTATAAATGTATATCTCTATTAACTTACTCTAGCAAAACACATTTAGAAAATCTGTCAATGTTTCTATACTATGCCTTTTTACTCAGAAAAAAATTTACTCTATCCTGCCTGAACATATTGTATGCACATTGTGCTACAGGCCTGTGGCATATAAGTGCAAATAAAGATTGATTGAACATCTTCAGATGATAAAACATACTGCAGTTCAACCCGATTATTTTAAGTCGTAGGACACATTATCAAGTTTTAAGCATAACTCAATTAGCGACCATTGTAGAGCACAGTGGTGTAGTGGTTAGCATGAGACCTGGGTTCGAATCCCGGTGGAGACACCAGACATTCGTGACATGGGTCTCATTCTGTGTTGTGGCCCTGGGCAAGGCACTTCATCCACATTGCACACAGCTGTTAAAGTGGGTACCTGACAACTGGATCTACGTGGTCGTTATTAGCGCTTAGTAGCAGCTGTGAAAGCACACTCCTTCAGGGTAATAATGTAGCGCTTTGAGCATGTCTTAGGGTGTGGTAAAGGTGCGATATACGTATGTACATTATTATTAAAATGTGAACACTTTTAATCCCTGGAGAAAGGAATGTAATCACGAATTAAAACCGAACATGTAACGTTTGTTTTAGAACTGCAACTTTCGATAAAAAAGCATTGTTAGAAAATTAGTAACAACTGTTTTCATTTACCTCAATTCCCTTGTATATGATAAAAAAAACGCCACTGCACCTTTATAGTCAGGAAAACATGTTTTTCCAACAATCATACGTCAACCTTGTACCCGTTCAGTAAGACTTATCTGCTAAAAGGAAAAGTCCAAGAAAGGATTTTATGAGCGCTTTATTTACAAAAAATGTAATCGTACTCTGTCACACGAGGATTTCTTGTAAACTCTCTAGCAAGATACCTTAGATTGAACTGCCCTCGCTTTCTATTCACATAGACTGAGATAGTAAACACGATTATATAATTGGTGGTGACACAGGTGTTACAAAATGTATTTTTCATGGAGTGCAGTAAAAAATATATCATTCCTCAAGGTTTAAGTTCCAAAATTTATCAAAATTTATATAATGACATCTCACGGTTCAAATTTAACTATTCATTCTCTTTCCGGACATTTGAGCAGTTTGTTAAGAAATAAGTTTGAGACTTTGAAACTGTTTCATATTTTAAAGATAATAACCTATAAAACAACCTTAAAGTTAAACATTTGATTTGCTAGGGGGGAAAATCAGTTTATTTAAGTTAATTATTTTTTCAACAAAATTTGTCAGATATAATCACTTTAAATATTAGTACTTTCTTAAGAAGTTGTTCATAACATATTTAAGGTTAAGATATGGTAAAACTATAATACACAGATATCATTTTCATCATGAACCATTACTAAAAATTTATATGATGTTTAATTATAAGGATAAGCGTATTTCATATGGTACCTGTTTCAGAAACATATTATGATTCAATATCTTTATTCATAGTAATAGTTTATCTATACTCAAGTAATTCTTAACAATCCACGCCATGACAAAATATGAAAAATATCCAATTTCAGTTCAATTCAAGTTATCATAAATGTGTATTTCCATTTAAATAGTACGTTTTTGATTAAACGTCATTATTTTTACTACCGTAGACAAGTGACCCTATTAGCCTGTTAGCCATATAACATGTAATCGACTCATTCCCACTATAGGTAATGAAAACATCATTACAAAGAACAATCAGAGTTATCCTCCCGTCACTAGTCCACTAGGTGGCGTGGCGTGACCTGTCATCCAATTAGATTCATTCACATTAACTAGGAGTCCCAATTAACGACGGATATGTAAGAGGTGAGGCGGGCCGGAATGACGACGGTCACTTGTCTACGATAAGTAAATGTAATGACGTTTAATCAAAAACTTACTATTATTTAGTTACTAACCTCCGACAAGTGACCTTAGCCTGATACCTCTGAAGGCGGTGGGTAGAATTCGTCGCGTTTAGCGATAACTCTCAAGATTGATCTGAGGCTCGGCGACCTAGCGAGCGACCGTTCTAACCGGGACATTGTCTGACCCCTCGCGATCGACGACCCCTAATTAAAACACCACAAAACACTATAAACCGTAAAGATAATAAATTTATTCACAAGTGTTGAGATGTCCACCTCGACCAGTGAGGCGTCATCATCGTGGATGGTTGCGCCCCCTACCTGGGGGAGCCCCCGTGGTGTGGCTGTACGAATACATGCGCCCCTAGACATGCTCCAGGTCCTCCGTGGAGACATCGTGCAGGTAGTGGTTGGCGAACACCTAGCCCAACTTTGAGAAGCAGCCGGCCATGATGTCTGCCACTGACAGATTGCGGTGAATTGCAATCCTGCCGCCTTATAGGCGTCTACCACCGCCGACCTGAGGTAGACCCCCAACTGCCTTTTGTCATTCTCCTTCGAACTTGTTTGGGAGTGGGGCAGAAAAAGTCTGCGCCTCCCTTGCCTCAGAGTCCGCGTCTTCTCCACATAGATGCGTAGAGCGCGCACTGGACAAAGGAGACGTTCCTGCTCGTCCGTTGGCTAGAGGGAGTGGCTTGACGGCAGTGTGAAGGTCCTCCCGCGTTCGTCAGCTCTATGATTCTTACACAAAAAGTCAAGTGCCAGTCCCAAGGTCGCCGATCCACCCTCTCTCACCTCAAACCTGAGCAAAACAGCTTGCAGAGGATGCAGTTCTGATATCCTGGCCGCTGACCCCATTGCTACCAAAAAGCACGTCTAATTGGTGAGACGCAGCAGCGTCGTGTCCGTCAGCGGCTCATAGTGCTCAGACTTGAGGTGATTCAGAACTATCTCTAAGTCCCATTCCGGTGGTCTTAGTTTGTGGCGGCCATCCACGTTCCTGTACGTCCTAATGAGTTCCTTTAAGATGGAAATGTCCAGACCGGGATCCCTCTTGCGAAGGACGGACATTATGGCCGCAAGTTTCATATTGATTGAGGAGGCCTTAAGCCCCCTCACTGTGCGTAAATGGACTACGTACTCAGCCACCTGAGGTACCGTCACCGCCCACACATCGAAACCTTTCCCCTTGCAAAAAGCCATGAAGTCCATTGGAAATCATACAGCTTACGCGTGGATGACCGCTGTGAGGTCGCCACTGTGCTGTCTACCGCCTCCGAGAACCCCGCGCTCCTCAACCCATCTTGGAGACAACCCAAACGTGCAGATGGAGAACCTGCGGGTTCTCGTGCACTCGCTTGCTCGGGTTTCTCCTAAAAAGGTCCCACCTGAGTGGTATGGGAACTGGTTCCTGAGCGCAAATCCTCCGAAGGGGCACGTACCATGGCCTGGCTAGATAAAGCCTATTATTCTGTATGCTTCAGAAATATGGGGTTTTCAGCCATGGCATGTTGTTGAACAGTTTCATATTAGATTCTGTAAGTATGTGTTGGGTGTAAGTCATAAATGCTCTAACGCTGTTGTCTTAGCTGAATGTGGTAGAAATTATATTTTTGTTGACACCTTATTACGTGTTATAAAGTATTGGTTTAAAATTTTACATTTTTCTATGGATAGATATCCTAAGCAGTGTTATATTATGTTACATAACTTGGACAAAGTTGATAGGAAGACTTGGGTATATTTTGTTAGAAAGACTTTCTTCAAGAATGGTTTTGGTTTTGTGTTGGAAGCCCAAGGTGTGGGTAACGAGGAGCAGTTTTTGAAAGAATTTCTTCTAAGAATCAGTGACTGTCACAAACAATTAATATTCTCTGAAATGCATAACTGTTCTTCACTGGATGTTTATTCAAGTATCAAAACTGTGTTTTGTATGGAACCTTATTTATCATTTGTGAAATTTAAAGATGCAAGGCGCAGATTGACAATGTTACGCATCGGAGCACTTCCAATATACAAGAATACTGGTAGATTTGAGTGAACAGCCATGGTGCTGTCATAATTCCGAATGGCAAGACATTCAATTGGAAGTGACGACCCGCCAGGACGAAACAGAGGTACTTGCGATCCGCGGGGCAGATTGGGATGTGCAAGTACGCGTCCGTGAGATCCAACGACACCATGTGGTTGTATGGTTGTAGCAACCGCATGATAGACCACACGGTCAAGAGCCGAAAATATGGCGGCCGCTTGAGGTAGGAGCAGTTGAACTGTTTCATGTCGTGAATCAGCCGCCATTTCTTCGGGTCTTTCTTCGGTTTCACGAATACCGGAGACTAAAAGCCTGGCGTCAGATCCTGGAGCGGGATCTCCACCTGTTCCAGCGTGAGCGTAAGCGGTTCCGGCTCTAGCGGTCGCTCCACCGGCGAACAAGTTAAAGGGGGGCGGGTGTGAACGGGAATACGAAACCCGCGCTCCAAGATCTGACAGACATACTCGTCTAAGCTCAACTGTCTCCAGTTGGCTACGAACATCGATAGACGGCCTCCCACTGGCCCCTCCTAATCCGACACTACTGCCGGCGGCAGGCTAGGAAGCTCCCAGAAGTCCTTTTGCCACGCTGTGATTTCTTGGGTGTCCTTTTGGGTGAGGGGCCGGCATTGAAGTCGTTGCAACCCTTGCCTGGCCGGCCCCCAATCAGAAAGGAAACCCCACCCGTCCTAGAGCCGGCCGGAGATTGAGGTGTGCCACCCTTACGCTTCTAAGGCGTTGTTCCACCGGAGGAAACTCTTTGTCGGAGGTTAGTAACTAAGTAATATTCTAAATGATCAATCAAAAAATCATATATCAAATAAATAACATATCAAGGTTACATCTTTTATGCTTAAATAAGTAAGAAATATTTCATAAAATCTATGAAACTACACAGTGTAAAAGTAGAAAACACCTATTACTATGGTAACATATAAACAAAAGGTAACACAATACTTTGCATACATAACGAAAGAGTCTTGTGTATGTGGTATGTATATGGTATGTGTTCTTTAATCAGTTAATTAATCGCAAATTAATAAATGTTCATGTATATACAGTGCATGGGTAAGGATATAGTGTTAACACTTAATCTGCAGGTAAAGCAAAGTTAAGGTTGCTTGTATAAGTTGAGTTGTAACATACTCATCAAACAATAACATATGTCAAATAAACAAAATATGAATTCACTAGGACAGATGCATTACTTCAAGGTAAACACCTGGACATTAACACCAGTAGCAGTACACCTTGTGACGTATATGGTTCTTCTCTCATCCCAGTCAATACCCTGAGGACCATTGAGCCCCTGCTGTGATGTCAGTAGATCTCTCACGAACTCTCCACTTTCTTTCAACACCACTATCCTGTGTCCATCAAAGTCCACCACCAGTATGTGTCCTGTAGAAGTGCTGGTGATGATAAGTTATGTACAATAAAACAAGATGTCGCATCACTTCAAGGTAAAAACCTGCACATTATCACCAGTATCAGTACAATGTGTGACGTAGATTCTTCCTCTCTCATCCCAGTCTATACCACGAGGACCATAGAGCCCCTGCAGTGAGGTCAGTAGATCTCTCACAAACTTTCCACTTTCTCTCAGCAGCACAACCTTGGGTCCAGGACAATTCACCACCAGTATGTGTCTCAGTGTCTTAGGACTCAGTAATTATAACTTGTCAGGCTCAGTCTAGGCGAAGTTCTCAAAACCTATTTAAGTTCAATCATAAATTGCAATCAATTCAAAATTCAAATCTAAACTTGATAAAAATCTAAAATTACTATCCTAAAAGTCACATTAAGTTCACTTGAAAACAAAGGTTGACACCTGTTGATAATTATCCGTTTATATACATGTCAGATTACAAGGTTATATTTTATCATTTTGAGCAAGTTTTGTTCCAATATTAATTGTATTTTAGATTTAAGCAAGTCTAGGCCCTCTAGCAGGGTAGTTACTCACGTGACCATCCGTATAAAAGCGAAATGCACGTGCAGGGTACCTTACAGTCAAAATCTAGGTTGTGTACCTTGAATTTCGGCCTAATGCAGTTGTTGTAAACGTTTGTAATACATTCGTTGTATGTATATTAAGTGTCACTAATAAACTGTAGTAAGGCAATGTGACTTTGCTTTATAGTGTCCCGGTCAACTGCTGATCCGGTACTTTGTGGAAGTCTAGGTTCGGATGCTCCCCGAATCCTAGCAACGTGTAGACGGTAGTCAACGGAAGGGGCAGTGAAGCGTGGTCCGGGACGCCCAGCAGCCACTTGACCCCGCTCATATGTACGAGGGTACATGTGTCATCGCGACACGTGGGAACGACAACTCCCCACAGGTGAACTGTTGTTGATTGATGTGAACTGTCGTTCAGCTATGTGAACTGTCGTCCAGTGTTGTTAACTGTTGTCCAGTCGAGTGAACAGTTGCTCACCGTTGTGTACTGTTGTAAACTGTTCAGTTGTGAGATTGTTGTGTGGGCAACATGTGGAATGAGACTTTTCTTATGTAATGGACACTATTGAATTATGAGTGATATAATTTGACAAAGACACTTGTTTTCTGCGTGTGTTCGCAGTTGGTTTTGAGATCGTGTTGTGTTCATTATTTTATGTGTTCTTGATTGTTGTATGTATTTGGGGTGTTAGTTGGGAGGTTTTGTGTGTAGGTAGTGTAGTGGTAGGTTATGTAGGTAAACTATGGGACGGGTTAGTGATTAATGTTAGTTTAGTTTTTATTTTATTTTGTAAATAAACTTTTCATTACCACTTTGGTTTTGTTATTCCTCTGATACGTGACAATACATCTTTATGATATGAATGTATGAAGAAGTACATTAAACCTCAAATGATAAATAAATGTTCATATATACATAACATATGAGTATAGATTGCTTTTGTTGTTGACATGAAATTCCAACATAGCACATTCTAAGTTTGAATTTCCCCCATTATTAAAAGTGTTTATTTTGAAGTAAAGTCAAAATTAAGCAAGTGTTAAAAACACGTTGAGTTGTAACATACTTAACAATAACTTCTGTACAATAAACCAAATGTTTGTCCGCTAGAACAGATCCATCACTTGAAGGTAAACACCTGGACATTATCACCAGTATCAGTCCAATTTGTGACGTAGATTCTTCCTCTCTCATCCCAGTCTATACCTGTAGGACAATGGGCCCCATGCTGTGATGTCAGTAGATCTCTCACAAACTCTCCACTTTCTCTCAGCAGCACTACCTTGTGCCCAACATAGTCCACCAAGAGTATGTGTCCTGTAGCAGTGCTGGTTATGCCTTGAGGCCAACTCAGTGCTCTGTCTCCTGTAGGGGAGTAGTTGAACACCACCTCTCCCTGGGGAGTCAAACACACCACAGACTTGGTCCCCCCGTCAGATACCAGGATGTTCCCTTGTCTTGTGGTACAGAGGTAGCCTGGTATCTGTATGATCTTCTCTCCATTGTGTATTGGACTGATTGAGCGCATCATTTTCCCTCTCCTATCTATGATATCTACAAAGGGAGGAGAGACGGAACCTGCTGCCAGAGTTGTTGGTGTAAGGGTGGTCAGACCATAGTACTTCTTCTGTGCTGTTATGGTCGAGTCCAGGGTGAGGTCAGGGGTCACTGACACTACTGCTATTTGTTGAGAGGCAGGAAGTGTTACAGCTATCTTGTTGTCCTGCAACATAGTAATCTGTCCTGGGCGACTTTTCATTGTTAGTCTACTATATTGTTGTTGATTGTTTCTCTTGAAGAAAGATTTGATACACCTGTTATTGCGGTCGGTTACAATGAGGGTATCTAGTCCTTTCACTTCCATTCTCACAATAACGGCAAGAAGTGGATCATCTTGATCCTCTTTGGTTCTGCAGTCAACAGTGTGACTGAGTACAGGTGTAGACACAGTATCCAGATAAGCTACGTCAAGGACTTTAATCTTCCCCAATGACATTTCTCTCAGTGCTTTGTCCAGTCCGTCCACATCCTGTGAGAACTCTATCCTAGTCCTCGTCCCTCTCTTCTTCACGTCTCCAACAGACTCTGCAGCCTCGGACTCACTGGACTGGTACAGATCATACATGTCCATCTCGCCCTCAGAGTTGAGAGCCTGGTCTATCAACTCGGACTGTTGCCTGAAGATGTCTCGTGCCATGTTTCCTGTCTTGATGTCTGCTTTCAGTTGATCCATCTCTTTATCCGTGACCTCAGTCAGTTCATCCAGTAGTTCCTTCGCCTTCTTCGTCACTGCCTCAGTAACGCTCTGTGCTGTGGCTATAATATGAGACTTGATGGATGATGTCTTATCCTGAAGTTCCCTGCATCTCGAGTTGATGTACTCCAGTTGTTCCTCCTCAACTCTGGATTTGTTCATCAATGTTTGCTTCCTCGTCTCCAATGAGCTTCTCATTTCCGGCAGCATGGACTCCAGAGACACAACCGACTCACACTTCCGGTGGAAGAGGATACAACAGGACTGGCATAAGGTCCTCCTGCAATCTCTGCAGAAGAACTTGACAAACTCTTCCTTGTGCTCAGGGCACATGACCTTTGTCCTCCTCTTGACCTTGACCTCATCAGTCACATCAGACACGTCGTGATGTTTTGTGGAAGGACTCCGTTTGTGTGCCTTGAGGCAATTGGAACAGAGAGAGACGTCACACACTGGACACCAACTGACTGCTGGAGTTATCTCCCCTTCGTCATGGCACCAATTACAGTTGGTAGTGTCTGTAAAACAAAACATGTTCAGACATAATCGAGAGCTTTGCAAGAATATATTAATGAAAATGAACAAATACTTCAGTAAATAATTTGGAGATGCTAGATGCGAGACCAATTACTCAATTACTTTGAACTGATGCAATTTAATGAATACATGAATCTGTGAACCTACCTTTAGTGCCAGGACCAATAGTGTCGAGGAGACCCTTGAGTAGGAGGGTTGGTCTCATCTGCCCCGCCCACTCCTCCACAGGTCGGGAGGGATTCGGTACTCTTGTCATCCTCCGGCAGAACGGACATGGAATTGACTTGGACCTGATGGCATCACCTCTGGTTTTGGTGAAACCAACAATACAGAGGCCACAAAACGAGTGTCCACAAGCCAGAGTGGACGGGTCAGTGAAGATCTCATGACAGATGGTGCAAGTCAGGAAATGGTCCATTAGTTTCTGGGCAGTCGCCATCTGGAAAAATAAAGAATAGAAGTATGATATTTTACCATGACAAAAATAATAATACTAAGCTCAAGAAGTTCTTTGGTTACGTCGATGATTCCCTTTATAATTTGTTGCATTGTTTTTTTATGTCCACTGTTTCACCAAAATACGTTCATTTATTATCAGTCTGATTACATTTTTTTTTGTATATATATATTGACAATATTTTTGCGAGATACTTGTTTTCCGCCCTAAATAATGTTGGATTATATATCATATGCGACTAGACTTTAGTCCCATGTACGGCTGGTTAAATTTCCTTCATCATTTTGACTTTTACTATTGATAGTTTGAAAATAAATCAATTTGCAGATAATGCACATAAATAACAAAAACTCGTAATCACTCCTTATGAACTGTTGTGGAAACATTTAATGACACAGTCAGACACAGGTGGAAGTTATGTGATAATTTGTTTTCATATAAACAGGAGAGTGGACAGATTACTCCCGAGAAGACCCGTATAACATTGAATATGAATAAATAAACATTAATATAAGTAATTTTGAGAACTATTACCAATAACTATCAATCAAGCATTTATTGCTTTAGTCGATTAATTTATTTCGACCAATTACTATGACACTGATTGATAACAGAGGGGCATCAAGGAAAAACACGATTGGCTGGGACTTGGATTAACAGTTAGAACACGAAAGAGCTTTTTTGAAATAGGCTAAATTTGCGTAAATACTAGATGAAGATATTAAGAGAGTCTGCCTGTAACGTTTACGTTACATTTAGTGCAGTAATTGTGTAGGAGAAACTAAAGATAGTCATTTGCTTTGTATCTTATCGGGTTTTAAATGAAGTATTACAGTATCCCTAGGGTTGAACATCCTTTAAATTGAAGACACAGTAAATTGAGGAGATAAAGGGATCTTAACAAAACAAAAATATATTTTAACGGTTGCAGACAACGTTTGCGAAAAAAAACCAGGAAATGTCCATGTTCGGTTATGCAATAAAAATCCCTTTTCCTCAAATGTAAGATAGTGTTCACACAAAAATGGCCGCCAACTGTAATTGGCCGTTACATGCAAGTATGAATGATTCAAGACATATTTGTTACTCTGACAATGAAACATTTTGTCAAAATTATTATTGATTGGGGAACTTTTTAAAGGACAATTTAAAAAAAAACTGTCTCCTTAACTCAAAGTTAACATCAACAACATCGTCATCGGCTACATGAGATATATATACATATGTCTGGTTTGTTTATTAGAGTTTTGACAAAGAATAAAAAGAAATATTGTTAAGTCCATGGATGTATATAAATGAGAATTTGATATCAATTTTTTGTTATTCAAAAGACAATCCATTTGAGTAATTGTGCTTCAACACAAATCATGGTTTCTTGAAATAAATATGTTTCTATGCATTGTTATATGTTGATATTATACATAAGATGTTGAACAGGATATAAGTAAAAGTATGTAAAAGTTTCTACCGATGTAAATTTCTTCAAATGTCTTATTCCATGTCTGGTAAAAATATTTTCTTTGTTTAACACATACCTTTTAATACCAGCCTGGGCTCATGTAGTTTTCGTCTAAATGGAAGTTTGAACAAGTCTGTCACTTGGTGGGCGTGTTGGTAGACATTGAACTCTCTGGTTCATCACATGGTATCAACACAAGATACGTGGGGTGATGTGTCCTAGATGAAGATAACAACAGTCTATCTGTAATGTCTCATTACATTTAGTGCAGTAGCTTTGTTGGAGAAATACGACTTTGAGTTATAGACTTACACTCTATAGCTTATCAGGCCTTCCATTTTGTAATATTACTTTAGTTAGTGTCAAATAATCAGCTGCTAGGTTCCACATGTGTTACTGTGAAGGCTAATCAATGTTTTAAGTAAGCCATCGGTCATCATGTTTCATGCGATGTATTCATCTGGTTGAAGACAATTTCATTTTAAGAAGCAGGATCACGTTTTTAAGTTAATAAAGAGATCATAAGTAAAAACATAATTATAAGTATTAGCGATTGGAAACATTGATTGAAATTTGGAAACAGTTCTAAAACGAAATTATTAGGTTAGGTTGAGCTATCATATTCCATGTGGTTCAAATGAACCAATGACGGCCCAATAAGAATGGCAACACAAGGTTATTGGCCGTTAAATTGATCATAACTTCTACAAGTACGGATAATCGAGTTAATTCAAGAGATATTTGATTTTCTGAAAACTAGGCAAACATTTTAAGAGTACAATTTAAAAAACAAAACATTTTCTCTTAATTCAAAGTTTACATCAACAACATCGTTTTGGCTACATGAGATACAGATGTCTGATTGGGTTATAAGAGTTTTGACAAAGAAATGGGAAACTATTTTTAAGCCCAAGGTCGTAAATGAATGTAAATTTGATATCATTACTTTCTTATATAATATACACTACACTTGAGTAATTGTGTATCAACACCCATCACGATTTAACAAAATATGCTAATATGCATTGTTATGTGTTGATATTAGGCATAAGTTATTCAACAGAATAAAAGTAAAAGTATGTATCTACCGCAAATGTCTTATTTCAGATTTGGTAACATTATTTTCTTTGTTTAACACATACCTTTTAATACCAGCCTAAACTGATGTAGTTTTCGTCTAAATGGAAGTTTGAACAAGTCTGTCACTTGGTGGGCGTGTTGGTAGACATTGAACTCTCTGGTACATCACATGGTATCAACACATGATACGTGGACAGACTCGGCCTTGATGAAAATGACGACAGAGTCTATCTGTAATGTCTCATTACATTTAGTGCAGTAGCTTTGTTGGAGAAATACGACTTTGAGTTATAGACTTACACTCTATAGCTTATCAGGCCTTCCATTTTGTAATATTACTTAAGTTAGTATCAAATAATCAGCTGCTAGGTTTCACATATGTAACTGTGAAGGCTAATCAATGTTTCAAGTAAGCCATCGGTCACCATGTTTTATGTGATATATTTCAGTATCCATATGGTTGAAGACAATTTCAGTTTCAGGAGCAGGATCACGTTTTTAAGTTAATAAAGAGATCATAAGTAAAAACATAATTATTAGTATTAGCGATTGGAAACATTGATTGAAATTTGGAAACAGTTCTAAAACGAAATTACAAGGTTAGGTTGAGCTATCATATTCCATTTTTCTCAAATGAACCAATGACGTTCCAACAATGACAACACAAGGTTATTGGCCGTTAAATTGATCATAACTTCTACAAGTACGGATAATCGAGTTAATTCAAGAGATATTTGATTTTCTTAAAAACTAGGCAAACATTTTAAGAGTACAATTTAAAAAACAAAACCTTTTCTCTTAATTCAAAGTTTACATCAACAACATCGTTTTGGCTACATGAGATACAGATGTCTGATTGGGTTATAAGAGTTTTGACAAAGAAATGGGAAACTATTTTTAAGCCCAAGGTCGTAAATGAATGTAAATTTGATATCATTACTTTCTTATATAATATACACTACACTTGAGTAATTGTGTATCAACACCCATCACGATTTAACAAAATATGCTAATATGCATTGTTATGTGTTGATATTAGGCATAAGTTATTCAACAGAATAAAAGTAAAAGTATGTATCTACCGCAAATGTCTTATTTCAGATTTGGTAACATTATTTTCTTTGTTTAACACATACCTTTTAATACCAGCCTAAACTGATGTAGTTTTCGTCTAAATGGAAGTTTGAACAAGTCTGTCACTTGGTGGGCGTGTTGGTAGACATTGAACTCTCTGGTACATCACATGGTATCAACACATGATGCGTGGACAGACTCGGCCTTGATGAAAATGACAACAGAGTCTACATGTTATGTTTAACTAACATTTGCAGTGACTTTGAAGGCTAAATAAAAGTCTGAAACAAAGACATATACCTTGAAGCTTATCAGGCTTTCCATTACATAATATTACCTAGTTTAATACGCGTTCAAACGAAAATGTCCAAAAACGGTTGATTCAAGAGATATTTGATCTTCTGACAAACTGGGCAAACATTTAAAGAGTACAATTAAAAAAACCAAAACATTTTCTCTTTATTTAAAGTTTACATCAACAACATCGTGTTGGCTACATGAGTTACATAAGTCCCACTTGTTTATAAGAGTTTTGACAAATAATTGAAAGAAATATTGTTAAGTCCAATGACGAATATAAATATTTATTTGAGATCAATATCTCGTTATTGAATAAACAATACACTTTAGTAATTGTGTATCAACACACCTAATCATTTAACGAAATATGTTAATATGCATTGTTATATGTCGATCAAATATCTCTTGAACAAGTAAAAGTATGTAAAGTTTCTACCACAAATTTCTTATTCAACGTTTGGTTACAATATTTTCTATGCTAAACACATACCTTTCAATATCAGTCGGAGTCATGTGGTGTTCGTCTAAAGTTTGAACAAGTCTGTCACTTGGTGGGCGTGTTGGTAGACATTGAACTCTCTGGTTCATCACATGGTATCAACACATGATACGTGGGGTGATGTGTCCTAGACTCGGCCAAGATGAAGATAACAAAAGAGTCAACCTGTAACCACGTTAACCTTACATTTGCAGTGACTGTGAAGACAAATATTGCTTAGTTTAGCATAAGTATCACATAATCTGCTAGGTTGTCACTAATCTTCCCCTCACGATTCAAGAAATACAAATTATAGAGTTTTGTGACTTTTTGAAATATGAAAATTTTCTTTTAAATGACTAACTTAAGTAATTATTTTTTATTATTTCATGCTTATATTGACTGGCTAGGTTTCAATAAAATCTATACATATTTGACATGGTTGTTATCCTTTATAGATAGATAAGTCCCCCCGTTTTAAATTTCATATGTTTTTTTATTTGCCTGTTATTTGATATTTTATACAAGAATGAAGCCCTTGGCTTGCAACTTATCAGGCTTTGCTCAATTTGTTATCTTAAGTTTAAGATATGAAAATGATATTATAATAGCAGTACGTATGTAACTTACCATCCAGTTCACATCTGCCGGAAAAATGTGCTTCTTATGAGCTGGATAATTAGAATAATTGAAAATCGCATGAAAAACAGCGATTATCCTGAATGATTAATGTCAATTTTATAACGCCTAGACAGAAATGTATAAACCTTATTTCATGACTTGACTCGCTAACATTTCAGCTGTTGTTTTAGGGGAAAGTTAACTGATAACAGATGGCGTATTAAAGACAAGCAATCACACCATACTCTGACCATATCTACCTGTTATGATTTAAATCACCCGTCCACTTAACATGGAACATTATCAACTTTTATCTGTGCTGTTGAATTGTTAATTAAGAATTGACTTCAAAATTTATTAAGTTCATGGAGGTATAAACTTAAAAACCGATATGCAAACTGTGTAAATCCGTTTACGCGAAGATTGCACAGCGGTTTTTAAGTTTATACCTCCATGAACTTAATAAATTTTGAAGTCAATTCTTATAAATAAATATACACAAATTCGATGTTTTAATACGTTTATTTGCTCCAAATAAACACAAAGCAACAAATACTACTGCACTATTTACGCGAACGAATTCAACTCTCAACAAAACGAGAGAGAAAAAATGTCAATCAAAACGTCATTATTATTTAAGCTCCGCCTACGACTAGTTCACCAGCCAATGAAAATTCACAACTGAATCACGCAACGTCTTGTCACGTGGCCTTGACATTCCTAGTGTCAACCGTTGTACGTAAACACAGACTCGCGACTGTTGGATTCGGGATGAAAATAGCCGATTAGACTATCGTAGGTGCCATATATGTGGCTTAAAAGCTTAAAAGCAATCAGATCAAATCGAATTAAGTTTATGTTAAACGGCACAGTTCTCTAATCTTGTTGAGAAACAAAGCTAAAAAGTGCAGCATTTCAATGGCCGATCCCCTTGCAACAGCCGCGACTGCGGGAGAGGGAACACGACCGGGTGTATTGTTATGAGGCCATGCCATTTATCAAAGAAACTATAAAATATATATTTGATATAAGCTATTTGTAATTTGTGTCTTTTTACCGAACTGGAACAGCATAAAAAACGTTACTTATTTACGAATAGTTCCGTCATTTGGGGCGTGGCTAAGTGTGAATGGGCGTGGCTAAATGTGATGTGACGTCACGAAATTAAGTTTATGCAGGTATGAACTGAATTTCTGTTACAGTGTTCAGCGAATCAGATACACGGATAACAAATGACATTTATTTATGATGTGTTGACGCGAAATCACTGTCCAGTTTTAACCATAATGTCTCTAAAACAATCCCTTAAAGCAATAGTGCTTAAAGAGACACAGATTGTATTTCTCAAATAGTTTTTTTGGTTTTGATAAGTTACAAAATGTCTGTTATGCTGATTGAAGTTCTGATCACTGGACTTGCAAATCTATCCATTTATGCTTATTATCTCTGAAATCTTTGATTTTATCGAAACATTGAATAAACATCTCAAGTACTTGTAATAGTTGAAATTATGCATACAATTAACCTACCTATTAGTTACAATACCTAATAAACACTATCGAATCAAACATATCTTCCTGTCAGCTTTTTATAACATTCCAAGATTACGTTTGGTGAATATCAATCAATCAATCAAATTTCCGACTTTGAATGGACGTATTCGCTCAAAAGTACCGATTGACCTTGAACTTGAAAGTGGTTCCTGATGTAATAACATAGATTTCAAAAGTTGAGTAATGTGATCCCATCAACATACTCTGTGTCACTTTAATAACTCACGGATTGTCTTTGTTAATTGTAAGATATTACCCGGGAACCAGTTCTGTTGATTTATAATCAACAACTTGATAAAGACGAACTTACATTCGGTAAAATACACAAACAATTAGCAGTGAAGATAATCATCAGGCGAGTATGAAAAGTCTCGATGCGGTAATATAAGTAATTGTTGTCTTATCATAAATGATCTGTGAATATGTTGGTATTCATTCAAAACATAAACGCTATTCAATAAAAAGTGAAATTGATCAAAGTATGGCGTTTTTAATGAGATTAAATGTAAAGGTCGGAAATCGAATAGGACAGGCTCTTTAATGATCTGTACTTAGTTGAGCAGTGCACAGTATCATAATTATAAACAATCACAAGTGGTAAAGGGTATATAACATGTATCTTCCATTAATGATGGGTGGTGCAAACGTTCATCTTCATTCACAGCACTTTTCTCAGCATTCAGTTTCTTACTGTTATATAAATAGTTCCCAAAGTGATACACTCTTCTTTAAGTTGGAACGTTTAAATCTATGTTTGTGGAAACTTATTCATTCATTCGTTGTTAACTGAACTTCTATTGCGAATAGACATCAATATCAAAACAGAAATGAACGATAGAGCAATTGGATATGCAGTTCATCAAGATATATCAAACATATGTTTTGGAAAAAATAAATAAACAAGAATACATTTTCTAACTGCCAAAATTACTTTTACAGACGGATTATTTGTTTAAGTTCCAATTAAAGGACACTATAACTTTCAAGGGTGAAGCCCCAGTAGACTTTTAAGGACCACAGAGTCACCATATCTACAACTTAAATTCGTCATTGGCTAGAGCGGCTGTTGAACCGATTCCAGTTTCTAGGGCTCATTTTGTAAAGAATAACATTGGTATTTTCCTTGTGGGCTATATACCGGGTCACAGTCACCAAATCTACAAATGTTTATTCCAATCAGCGATTAAAGCATTGAAACACTTTCATTGCAGTTCTCATGAAAAGAGAAGTTAGAAAGTTTCTAACAATATCATCTAATATTCTCGATTCTGAAGTAAATATACCACCAACATTGTTGACATTTGAAAATCTCATTTCTCGACATTTTTGCTATTGGTTAATTTGTAGTTATACCAAACTGTTTTGGCCATGAAGTCCTTTTACATTATTTCTATTTGAAAGCAACTTGCACTTCAAGAAATATTGCCATATACTCAAAACATACTCCCAATAAAAAGGCATAATATCTGCAGTAATATAATAAGCATCTATGGAACATTAAATATACAATGTGATGAGTTTTCTTACCATTTTCTTTTCAACATTTGATATTTGGAACATTTATAGTTCATACTAGGGTATACAAGTCATGACTTTTCTTTTCACTTTACCCTTTTTGCTTTGCCAAATAAATTCAAAGCACTTTTATTAAAAATCGTATATTGTCTTATTTGGTGGATTTGATAAGACAGCAAAGAGGAGATTAAGTTCAGGTGAAAGAAGTCATTAAGTACAACGTTTTGACCCTAAAGAGTTAATGTTCTTATCACAGTAACCTCATTCTTAGTCTGCATGATGATGATGATGATGATGATGATGATGATGATGATGATGATGATGATGAAGTTGATGATGATGATTATGATCGATGAATAGGAAACAACATGAATATCTATATAATATCTCATTTTAAATCAAATCCACAAATCTTATCTTCTCCATAGCATTTTCGTATTTAGAATTCGTAAAGCGCGACATGAAGAGTTTGTTTAAGGCTGAAGGCTGCACAAATATCAGACATATTTCTTACAGACTATGTATAACATTGTTCTGGGTGATGCCTTGTACGACTTTAGAAAATTTACAACAGGCTTCGCCAGACTTCATATATAAAATTAAAAAATTATAAACGCCCATCTTACTGCGCTTTCCTCATGTCAGTTCACGGGATACCACTGACAAAAGGTTGTTCATAAAATACGAAAAATAACTAATTTTTCTACTTAATCGTTTCTAATTTTCAAATTCAACATTGAATATCTAATCACATATTACATTTCCGGCACAAGGCCTTACTTCGTCCAATCAGAAGACAAAATTTGTGTAAAAGCCATAATGCGATGGTTTAGTTGTATAACTTCCTATAATGTGTCGCTAACATGCAAAAGTCTGAATTTACTATAGTATATATATTCGTGTCATAAACAGCATTTAATGGAATAAATACATATTTTGTCTTGATAAGAATAGAGCCCGCATTATGTCTAGCTCACATCAAGCGTAGGCTGTTGCCCTCATCCTGATTCGATCAGTTCGTACACAAAACAAATTCTACTTTCGCATCGACTATGACTATCCACAAAAGCGTTTTTATGATGGAAATATTGGTAATATTGAATTATTTTTATATATGTGACAAATCAACAGATTGCCTACTTTGACATGTTGGAAATCAATGGATATATGGACAAAAGAAATCAAAGAAATCTATTTCAAATATTTTCTTTTATTTCAGCAAAACTTACACTTGTATAACTGAACTCAGTACAATATGCCATAAATATTAATTGTATTACTGAATGTTAGCCAGTTCAATATACTGTAATTGTTTCACATGTACATGTATCAATGTAATTAAATTAGTTAACACATTTTCATGTAAATTCCTACACATAGACTACTTATATGTCACAGCCAGGTAGCCATGATTGGGATTCAATTGCTTTATTAGTAGTTCACACTCTGCCACAATTTTAAAAGTGGCCAATTTTGCTTTAGGATGTGGTAAATGTGAAATTAGGTTAACGGGTGTGGCCCCTGAGGCCACAGGGCCACAAAAGCTATCAATCATAATCTTCACTAGTCAAAGAGTACATGTATATTCACAAGGTTGCAACTTTCTGGGCCTTTTGCCCCTGGAGAAGAAGATGAAAATAGGTTTTAAGGGTGTGGCCCCTCTGACCCTTGATAGGGTCAATTTGCTACCATGTGCGGATGTGCTAAGGTAATAAACTACACTTAATGTCTCAAGTATCTGAAAGATCTAACTTATGAAAAGGCTATTCATATGCATGTATAAAATCAAATTTTATATTCGTATATGTACATATAAGTGTATGGAGCATCTGTAGGGTACGTGCTTCAATCATAATCAATATACCATTTAACCTACATAGGGCTTTATCTTATCAACTTTTCGTCCAGAGTAATTGTATGGCCCTTATGTACTGTGTTTACCAGTCGAGGTTAGCATACTGAATAATAATTATGATATAGGTGGTACAGAAGGAAACGATTAACACTGTTGTATGTAAAGTGAAAATATATAAGCAAAACCAGTTACTGATAATGAGTGCAAATCTCACGTGTACATATACACACCCTGTAATACGCTATTGCGTGATGACGTTTGCTAATTCTATGGTTTTGTCAGTTTTCATCATAATTTTAGCTTCTTTGAGACATATTTACTAGAGATTGGTAATATATCAAGTAAGGATCTAATAAAATATTAAAGTTATTAAGATATAGATACTTTGACATGGTTGCTACATGTAGAGGTTAACGATTTTCCATTTTAAGGTTACGCACTGTTTGTAATCAATGAACAAACTTATATGACTAAATGCATGTATGACATCAATATAGTGCGAAGTTGTGACGTCACAACAGTGTCTAAGGCTTTAAAGTTTCTATCGCAGTCTTGTAGATATTTTTGGGGCATATTATAACTTTTATCTTCTTTTTTTCCCCCTAACAAACTCGTAGATGATTTGCTACCACACTCATTTTATTCCGAATCTTAAAAGGGCCGTAGCACGTTTTTTGAAAATTTAATAATTTTAGATTTTCACATTCTCTCCCCACAGAGGCAACTCAGTCATACCTGAATTAGCCTCTGTTCTATTACGGCTAACATACGGGATAGAAAGGTAGCTATAGAAATCTGATTGGAGGCAATCGAAGTTAGTTGTGCAATCAGCGACGCCGTTTCAAAAGTGGTCATTCGCAAAAGTTCGGCTATTCCCGTGTGGATCCGCACCAAAGGGAGATAACTCTTCCTTCTACAAAACAATCGCGTTTTACCTTCTCATTGGTTTTTATTTGGTGAATTATTGAAATAATATTTATCATAAAAACGAAGAACAATTTACACAATTATAAAACAATATGTTTCTAATGAAAAACCCTATACATATCTGATTTTGAAATAGTTTCCCTCTCTGAGACTCACACTGTTAAAGGGGCACAATGCGCTCGCGGGTCAAGGCGAATTGACCACCGTTAATGAGACCGTTACGGAATTGATTTAGCGGGTAGCAAGGTCACGTGGTGAAGACTGGGCACTGGCCCAGCGAGATGCGGTCGTAGTTTTGACAGGGGAATCCCCTTCATGACCGATTTTTTTCAGGGAAAAAAGCTTCGTGGAGGTTTTTAACTTTTCATTTAATATTGTGAATATATATTATATAGTTTGATGTAATATTTACAAAGTATCTACTCAGTTTATTTATACAAGACATAACATCGATCGTATTTATACATTGGATGTACAATTATTCTCCTTTGAATTTGTATACTATCATTTACAATGATAATGTATTGCTTATATGAACTTATTTCACAATTTGTCACTCTATACGAAACACTGTTTTTCATTACGAACCTGTAAAAATCCCATCTACGAACCCGTTTCCTCTACGAATAAACCTACACAAAGGTATGGTTGCTTCTCTTTCATCTTATCATATTTTTTTTTACGAAATATTGAATGAGGGGGGGGGGGGGGGGGTATTTCCTTAACTCGTATTGAACACGATAAAAACATACCTGCTAGAAGCATCCATGTATATGATCCACTGTATTTGTTAACATCATACATGATCCATCAAGGTTTAACATATAGTGATGAAGGGGAGTCCTATGAAATAAATTTACATTCTTTTTCTGCTTTTCATTGGTCGGATTATATTCTTCAATATCATTGGTTAACATTTTGTCTGCAGAAAGGTGCCAGGACAATTGGCGGTCCCTGCCATGTACGAATACGTTAGTCACTAGTCTAGACATTCGGTCTGCAGTAAGATACTAAGACAGTCGGCGGTCACTGTTATGTACAAATTCGTTGGTCACTAGGCCAGACAATCTGTCGCCTATTGTGATGACAAGTTAGTTAGTGCCCGGACAGTTATGTCACTGTTTACGTCATACGACTAGACATTTCGCACTTTCATTGCTATAGATACACAACGTATAAAATGACAGGTGTCCGGTCGTCATAAAAGAAAATTACAGAGATAGATAAGGTGGTACTAACGAGATGTATATTTTATCAATGTATTGGGTGTGATGACAGTGATTACAAATATCAGCGATGTATTTTATTATCCTCACAAATAAACAAATAAAAATAGTCCTGTTTATTTCACTGCCTGAAATCCAAGGAGACATTACTGTTTATGATACCTGTTAAAGAAAGATGATAAATATTTGATCTATTTGAAACATTTAGACAAAGATAAAAATTTAACTCAATTTAACAACAGCAACGCACATTCATAAAAAAAATCTTTATGAAAGGTTATAATCGGTGTTCGGTAAAAAAAAGTCCCGATAAAAAGTCCTAATTTTACCTAGGAAATAAGTTCTCAGAAAAAAGTCCTATTTGTAAAACCCAAAGATTTTGATTAAAAAGTTCATTTACATGTACTTTGTATATGATTCAACATACATTTATGATATCGTGATATTTGTGACATTTCTGAATCACATTAATATTTGGCATGTGATATTGAACTAAAAAATTTGTCTATTACCTCATGATAAACTCACGAAGATATATTAGTGAATGTTTTAATTTTTGGTACATAATAAGTTTGCAGATGTTACTGGGTATGCCTAGTATTGAAGTTTGATTGGACATAAGGATGATTTTATTCGGCCATATTGTTTGGACTTATAAACAATCTCGTATCCGGTTGAGTACCGCGCGAGTAGGGCGCTGCGCAAAACAAACATCGCTGAGTAGTGGTCACGCTGATTGAGATTTCCGACCTCGTTACGCTTGGCTAATTAAGCTTTTCCAACAAATAATTAATTAACCCGCGAGCGCATTGTGCCCCTTTAATGAAAAAGAAACCTAAAGGCATGATTCTTTTGAAAGTCACTGAGCGACCGTTGAGTATTCCCAAAGTCGTGGACATCCAAAAGGTGTTTTCATTGGCTGCAAATAAGGGAGATATCTCAAGTTACAACTTTTTGCCGCTAGGGCGATCTGCCGGAACACCAGGATTTTGGCGTAATGGAACAGAGGCTAACTGGGGTATGACTGAGTTGCCTCTGTGGGGAGAGAATGAGATTTTCAGTGACAATCGTATTATTTGATAGTGTCAAAAATCCCGTTACACAAACCAATCATCAATAGTCAGATAACAAAATATAAAGATTCACATAAAGTCCATTGACGGACATTTTTATGTGAACACCTTTAAATCATTTTGTGTCAGAAAAAGGAATTGCCTAGCTGAACTTTACATTACACATTTCATTTTTATTGGTTCATTTAGTTTAAATACATTTTCTTTCAATTTGAACGATTTACTTTCATTTTCCTTGTATTCGCGCTAAAACGTACTACTGCCCCTTTAAAGTCATTTATCAAATTTGTATGTATGAACGTTTTAAGTATTCCAGTTATCTCTGAGTGCCTTATTGTAGAAGAAATATTACATTTGTTATAATAATAAAATAACAACCGCATTGTTTTCACTATGTTTTCAAACATTTAAATTCAATATATAATATTACAGATAAACTTGATTCCAGTAAAATCTATATTAGTCGTCCATGTGACTCTCAAACCGAACATTCGTAGTATTAGAAAATATACTTGTCTTATATTATGTAAAAAACATCCCCGAAGATGATTCACTATGAATTCTAGCAAATTGTATATTTAAACTTTTCTGTGTGTGTGTGCACTTGTGTCATTGTATAAAGGGGAAATCCTGGAGAGACGTATGGTTATCAGTTGTTTCGTGACCAACTTAGAAATACCTTATCTTATCACTGACACATGTTCAGTGTTATTGATTCATGGCCGTTGTGTTGTTCGTGTAATCTTTGCACATAACAACGGAAAGTTTTCTAATAATTGAAGTAAAATAATCATACAAGGGGATGATTTATTCCAGAAGCCTCTACCCTTATAATTCAGAAGAATCAACTGTCCCTGTGAACAATATTTTGTGTAAATTTGCCTGATTTCAAATCTGTAAATTATATTGAAATTGAATTAACTCTGAAACCTTTTAACTATACTACAATCGACCTTTAAGTAGACAAAAAGAATTAAGATAAGATATAATTCATATCATTTTTATATTTCAGATGATAACTTAGATAAAAAAAAAACATCAAAACTGACAATGAAATGGAAAGAGATGAACATTCGTCTATTAAACACACAACATTTACATTTTCTCAAATAATCTAAACTCCAGTTTTGATATTACCAATTCCAGGCATTGCCAATGTTTATCATTTAGCGCTGTAAGAACCTCTTTGCTATTATTACGGGAAACATTATCAAATTATCAAGCTAAATCCCTGAAATGTAAGAAATCCTATACAATATAATCATTTGTAATATATGTCATCAACTCTTTTGAATAGCTACATTTGACTCAGTTATCTCTTGAGGGTAATAAGAAATTTAATTTTAACTTAATATTTATTCATTTTATACTTTATGATACATATTGCCAGAGTTATTGAAACTATGTAAGACCTACATTCCACATTTATCAGAAGTAAGGGACAACTATTTAGTATTTGATTAATACAATTTAGAAAGTAGCTTTGAAGTAGCTTTAACGTTTAAATCATCAATAATTCTTAAATAAAAAAGAAATTTAACTGAAGACTGTACCAGCAGGTAAAACTAATTTCGACATCACTACCATCTATAAGGTTTATTATGAAAACTGCTGCCAGCCATTTTAGTGTGGACACCATTCAACCATCAAACATATGGTATAATGGATTGAAGCTGAACTGAATATGTTACGTTTGTTTTAGAATTGATCTCGGTTTGATAACCTGAATAACAATTCAGCCCAATTAAAGTTAGAAAATGTGTTCCTCAACATAACAACTACCTTGTTCCTGATGAGTAAGAATTCTCATCTCAACAGGATAAGCCAAGAAATAGAGAAGATTTTATGAGCGCTTCGTTTTCACCTGAAGATACTGCACTCTACAACACAATGACTTCTTCTTGTAAACTCTCAACAAGATAAATCTTTCAACAACGTACAAACTCTCAACAGGAGATGGAACTGTTCTCATTATCAAAACATGACATAAGAAAGTGTTTTTCAAATATATATCACATAAAATCTACGAAACCCTAAAAGTTGAAGACATAAAGTACATTAGTAACCATGGCAACTATATACATTAGTCACCATGGTAACTATATACACAGAGACTCACAATATCATCTATCTAAAATATTTTCCAATATAAAAGAAAACTGTTCCAAAAAAATACACAAACACATAACGTCAGATGTATTTCAACATTACCATGATGTCTTTGCTTTTATAATGAATGAAAACTAAAAGGATTGATAAATTTCTCTTTCTATATAAACGCATGAGTAAAGGTTGCTTATATTGCTGAGAGGAAAAACATAGAAATTTTGAATTCCCATATATGTATTACATAAAACATTTGTTCTGAAGTTACTCATTTGACAATAACTTATGTACAATGAATCAAATGTTGGTCCAAAAGAACAGATACTTCACTTCAAGGTAAACACCTGGATATCATCACCAGTACCAGTTACATGTGTGACGTAGATTCTTCCTCTCTCATCCCAGTCAATAGCACGAGGTCCATTGAGCCCGTGCTGTGATGTTAGTAGATCTCTAACAAACTTTCCACTTTCTCTCAACACCACAACCTTGTGTCCAGGACAGTCCGCCACGAGTATGTGTCCTGTAGCAGTGATGTTGATGCCTTGAGGCACACTCAGTGCTCTGTCTCCTGTGGGGGAGTAGTTGAACACCACCTCTCCCTGGGGAGTCACACACACCACACACTTGGTCCCCCCGTCAGATACCAGGATGTTCCCTTGTCTTGTGGTACGGAGGTAGAGTGGTTTCTGTATGATGTTCTCTCCATTGTGTATTGGACTGATAGAGCGCATCACCTTCCCACTCTTATCTATGATATCTACACATGGAGGAGAGTAGGAACCTGCTGCTAGTGTTGTTGATGTGAGGGTAGTCAGACCAACATACTGCTTCTGTGTTGTTATGGTCGAGTCGAGGGTCAGGTCAGGGGTCACTGACACTATTGCTATTTGTTGAGACTCTGAAAGTGTTACAGCTATCTTGTTGTCCTGCAACATAGTAATCTGTCCTGGGCGACTTTTCATTGTTAGTCTACTATATTGTTGTTGATTGTTTCTCTTGAAGAAAGATTTGATACACCTGTTATTGCGGTCGGTTACAATGAGGGTATCTAGTCCTTTCACTTCCATTCTCACAATAACGGCAAGAAGTGGATCATCTTGATCCTCTTTGGTTCTGCAGTCAACAGTGTGACTGAGTACAGGTGTAGACACAGTATCCAGATAAGCTACGTCAAGGACTTTAATCTTCCCCAATGACATTTCTCTCAGTGCTTTGTCCAGTCCGTCCACATCCTGTGAGAACTCTATCCTAGTCCTCGTCCCTCTCTTCTTCACGTCTCCAACAGACTCTGCAGCCTCGGACTCACTGGACTGGTACAGATCATACATGTCCATCTCGCCCTCAGAGCTCAGAGCCTGGTCTATCAACTCGGACTGTTGTCGGTACATGTCTCTAGCCATGTTTCCTGTCTTGATACCTGCTTTCAGTTGCTCCATCTCTTTATCCGTGACTTCAGTCAGTTCATCCAGTAGTTCCTTCTCCTTCTTCGTCACTGCCTCAATAAGGCTACGTGCTGCAGATCGAATCTGAATCTTGATGGATTCTGTCTTATCCTGAAGTTCCCTGCATCTTGAGTTGAGGTACTCCAGTTGTTCCTCCTCAACTCTGGATTTGTTCATCAATGTTTGCTTTCTCGTCTCCAATGAGCTTCTCATTTCCGGCAACATGGACTCCAGAGACACAACCGGCTCACACTTCCGATGGAAGAGGATACAACAGGACTGGCATAAGGTCCTCCTGCAATCTCTGCAGAAGAACTTGACAAACTCTTCCTTGTGCTCAGGGCACATGACCTTTGACCTCCTCCTGACCTTGACCTCATCAGTCACATCAGACACGTGGTGATGTTTTGTGGAAGGACTCCGTTTGTGTGCCTTGAGACAATTGGAACAGAGAGAGACATCACACACTGGACACCAACTTACTGCTGGAGTTATCTCCCCTTCGTCATGGCACCAATTACAGTTGGTAGTGTCTGTAAAACAAAACATGTTCAGACATAATCGAGAGCTTTGCAAGAATATATTAATGAAAATGAACAAATACTTCAGTAAATAATTTGGAGATGCTAGATGCGAGACCAATTACTCAATTACTTTGAACTGATGCAATTTAATGAATACATGAATCTGTGAACAGGTTCAGATATAATCGAAAGCTTTGAAATTATTTATCTTAATAAATATAAAAAAGTAAATCAATTTGAAGAAGTTAAAAAATATTAAATGAATAAAATTTAATGAATCTGTGTATCTACCCTTAGTGCCAGGACCAATAGTGTCGAGGAGACCCTTGAGTAGGAGGGTTGGTCTCATCTGCCCCGCCCACTCCTCCACAGGTCGGGAAGGATTCGGTACTCTTGTCATCCTCCGGCAGAACGGACATGGAATCGACTTGGACCTGATGGCATCAGCTCTGGTTTTGGTGAAACCAACAATACAGGGGCCACAAAACGAGTGGCCACAAGCCAGAGTGGACGGGTCTGTGAAGATCTCATGACAGACGGTGCACGTCAGGAAATGGTCAGTTAGTTTCTGGGCAGTCGCCATCTGGAAGAGTTAAAATGCAAAATATATAGTGATAGATAACAGACCCATAGCATTTGGTGTCTCAATTGGCATTTTTTATAACTAAGATTCAGTTGCGTTTTTAATTCGTCAGGCTAATATGATATATGTAAACTTCGGTAAAACAATCTTTTACATTAAGTTTCCAAGTTATTTTCAAGATTGTATCTGTATCCCTTGCAAGAACATCCTACTGAACTAAGAAACCAAAAATGTAAAAGAAGGCTACCATACACCCCTCATTAATATTTTAACTTGGGTAACGTAAAGTGAATAAAGAGATCATTAGAAAACGAACATAAGTATTACTGATTTGAATCACTGTTCGTAATAATAATGGCACCCAAAAGGTTACGGTCGTTAGTACTTGATTTCTGTATCTTCCGATAATTGATTTGATAAAGGGATATTTCATTCATTTACAAAACATCATTTTGGCAAAACTTAAATTAACTTGATAACGTTGTACAAAATTAAATTTAACAAAAACACGTTACTGTCCCTTTTACTCAAATGTTTCATCAACAACATCTTTTGACTTTGAAATTGTTTTGTTACGCCCATGGACAAAATGTTAAATTTAGATCAATCTCTAAACAAAGAATATTTGTGTAGCAGAACCGATAAGAATTATATTCAATTTGATTATTAATTTAGTCTAATATGTGTTCAATTCATTGTTATGTATTTCATTAGGGTATAGTATTTGCTACAGTACAAATAAAGTACATATCTAACTGCTTTATCCAGTTTTGCTAACAATGTCTTTGTTAAACACTTACCTTGACATATCAACTTGAGCTAAGTTGTGTCGCTCTCATCTCTAGGATGTTTGAACACTAGCTGGCTTGTTGGTAGAAAATGTAATGTCTGGGATGTCACGTGGTACATTGATATATCAACTATCGTCCAATCATATGGTCCCGTTGAGAACAATTATATCCTGGTAGACGTTGGATCCGGGTATCACGTTTATATAACTGGAACACAGACAACAATGCGAAACAGACTTTGTTTTCAGTTAAATTACTTATAATACTTAGTTTGTAATTATCCTCATTATAATCTCAAAATGGAGGAAAAAAAGATGATAATGATGATTATGATGATGATGATGATGTTATAGTCCACACACTTCTTAATAAATGACTACTTCTCACACATCTCTCAAACTTTCTCCTCCCTTATTTGATTTCTATTTAAAAGGTAGCCACTTGCAACAAGATCTAGTATTCCTCTTACCGTGATTCACCCAAAAATGTTTAATGTGTCATTTTAAAAACGAAAAAAACGAACAACAAAAGATGTATATATATATTCAATAAACGAAAACTGCTGGCAGCCACTTTAATGTGAACAGTACTGAAACGCTTTACTTGTTTAAGATAGGGAAATGGATTGGTGTATTGGACTTATGTGGCATTCGTTGTAGGTCGACCTCTTTTGGTTAAAACTTTGTCTTGCTATTGATAAAATTATTTTCATTTTCGAAGAAGCCTTTTGTTAATCTAAAACAATGGTATTGCCTGTTAGATCAAATCTATGAGCAATGCACAATAGACCTTCCGTGTTGGCTTTGAATCCTCTATCATCAAGGATCTCTAACTGTTTAATGTCAAGGTGTTTCCTGTTTGAGATTTGAGAAATATCCTCTAAATTATCATGATATTCCCGAGGAGAATAACGACAGGGATGAACTCTCACTGCGCATATCTTACTGTTCAGTTACATTTGATAATTCACATTTTAAATAACTATAAATGCACCAATTGCTTTTATTATAAATTATCGAATTATCAAAAGTAAATTCAGATTTTAATCTGATTTGACTTCTTTTCTAAAAGTGACTTTTGTAATTATATTCAGTTTCACTTTGTTTAAATTTTGAGAATTAATGAATTGAAATTTAATAAATAAAAATGATAATTGCTCTATTCCATTTTCAATGTTCATAATTTTAACCCAATAGTTCTCTTTAAGTGGTTAATTGCCATCGTGAAGAATATGAAACCGTCAACTTTAACAACTTTATTCTTGTTGTGCCTCTGTATATTTCATCAACATTAAGCGATGTCAACTTCTGTAATTAACTTACCGGTATGTCACCAGTTAAAATGGGATAGGATACCTGAATCTGAGAGAAAGTATTAATTGTGCTGTAAGCATGATGTCGTAGGATTATTCAGTAATAATTCTGTTACAAATATTAACCAAGTTTGTGATAAAGCTTTCTTAAATATAAAGCTAACATACTCTTGACAAAGCAATACAATAATCTATGCACAATCTGTTCAAAGAAATGTTGATCCATATGTTATTCCATATATACCATTATTCACAGATGAAATGCATGGTACTTTTCAGAACAATTCTGTCAGTTGACATTGGTTGCTTTCAAATTAATATTTTTTGGTAGGAGAAATTGTCACTGAGGTTATCATTAGTAATTCATGTTTTCATTAACTTTGGCAAAGAACTTAATGATTTTGTGTTTCTGTATCATTTTATCTTACAGTGTGGACATTTCATGTTTAAAATAAGGTTACAGGTTAGCATATAATAACTGTGTTCAAATATTACATTATTAAACGGTGTTATATTTATTGATATATTTAATATTTTATTTGATAATACTTGAAACTTTGAATTACTGACTAGTCTGATTATGTGCTATCTATCAAAACAATAGGCCTAAGCTTATGTTGTGCTGTTGAATTGTCATGTACAGTCTTAAACCTAAGGTTTCTTTTCATTTTTAGGTCTATATTACTTACTGGATTATATGAATCTAACTGTGCCCTTTTGAAAGAAGACCTAACAAAAAAGACATCCCCAGACAATCAATGATTTCTTTAAGTGTGAAAAAAATGTTTTAAGCATTCATAACTGGCTCAATTTGACCCTTTAAAATAATTATTGAAAAAGTTTGTCAATGTATCTCACTCAACCATCAATGTAAAATAACAATTTTAATCAGTCTATTAATATTGTGTCAAGTTGTGTCAAGTTATTTCTTGACATGATCTCTAAGAAGAAACAATTTTATATATAATAAATTCATCACAATAGTCAATGTTATTAGTTGAATGATACAACAATTCAAATCAATAAGCACAAATTAAATGTGGAAAAAGTGATTATTTTCTAATGTTTGTATTTTTATTTGTGTCAAGCCGATATTTATGATATTGAAGGAAGCGCTATCAAAAGTAAAATCGTTAAAAAGCTTAAACTTTATTTTATATGTAAAAAATTGTTTTAAAATTGTTTTGATTAAGGAACGATAATGAAGGCTTGATATAACTATCAGAATAATGTGTGTATAGGCCTATACTTAGGTCAACTGAATAGAATTATATGATGATAGAGGTGTAGTTAACCTGCGTTAATTTTGCTTCTAAATGCATGTGAATTTGAGTTCTTTAGTATTATTTTTATTTGAAAAATCGAAATGGGATGATCAAAGGTTGGTAGGGCCCTCGAACATAAGCTGAAATCTATTATTGTGAAAGGTTCGCTGTACCTAATGAAGCGTTTACAAAAGTAAAATCCCTAAATTGAATTAAAAAAATGCCTGTTATGTGCAAAATAATTTATTTCATGAGCTAAGGTAATATTATATGGTCAGGGATAGAAGTGCTAACATTAATATTCATAATTTTATCTTTTTCAACACTTAATTGATGATGTGCAGTGAAAATATGTTTTTTGCTTACATTCCTTCGGACCCAGCGTTATCGGCTGTTATTTTGCCCGCTCGAGTTATGAATTAAAAGTTAGGTGTCGAAGATTCAATTTAACTTAAATCGACTTAAAAAAAGTTTGCTCTATCGATTGGTACCAATTTCAAACCTTCGACACCAAAAGATAAAAAACTGATTATAAAGTATTACCAAATTCGCCATGTTTATCTCACAGTGGCGGCAGCCATTTTGCAATGATTGCCAGGGTTAGTAAAGCGCAGCGCAACTGAACCGGGGACCAAGATGAAACCTATTGAGGAATGTATGACGTCACAGTTTGAAATCATGATTATGACGTCATAGAGCTATGACGTAACGACAGTTTGGCCGGCGACTCTCCCACCTAGCAGCGCCTTGAAGTTTTAAACTTGTATTTCCGACAAGGAAAACATCAGAAGGTTTTGATTTCCCATGAAAAATGTTGTAGTAAGGTGTGACTTTCGCAATTTAAGTATAAGCTCTTTCATCTATTTCTCTCAACTGGATTAGAAGATCCAAGAGAATCATGAATGGATGCAAAAAAGCTCCGTCAACCAATCAAAATGCGAGTTATTTTTAGAAAAACTGTAATTCCCATGACCATTGTGCGAACTTTAATACCCGGCATATCCTTGCCCGCTTGGGTAAGAATATCCTCTATTTATTACCTTCATAGGTTCATATTTTTCATATGTTGCCCAAGGGCAAAATATCACTTATGACCTCACAATATATACGGATCGGCTCGTCCGCTTATACTGAGAAGTAGGTTTTGAGTATTTTCTTTTAATTTGGGACTACGGCATACGTCTAAACTTTGTCTAGGTTAAAACTTTGTCTCGCTATTGATAAAATTTATTTTCATTTTCGGAGAATCCCTTTGTTAACCTAAAACAATAGTACTGCCTATCAGATCAAGTCTCAAAACAATGCAACATAGACCTTCCGTGTCCGCTTTGATTAATCTACAGTCATATGTCAATGTGTTTCCTGTTTGAGATTTGAGAAATATCCTCTAAATTATCATGATATTCTCGAGAAGAATAACAGATGAACTCTCACTGCGCATATCACGTTGTTCAAATAGATTTTAAAATTTTAATTCTAAAATTACTATAAGTGATGTCAATAATTAATTGCTTGTATTATAAACTATCAAATCATTTAAAGTAAATTCAGTTTTATGTTTTTATTGGACTTCTTTTCTTCTTTGTGACTTTTGCAATTAAATTCAACTTAACTTTGTTTCTATTTTGAGAATTAATGAATCGAAAGTTAAATCGTCAAAAATGATTATTGCTCTTTAACATTTTCAGTATTCATAATTCTCTTGAAAGGGTCAATTGTCAACGTAAAATTGGAAAAATATGAAAGCTTTACAGTTTTTTTCTTGTTATGCGTCTCTCTTTACTATTCCAAAATTAAGCCATGCCTTACTCCTGTATTGAAATCCTTGTTACCAGTTAAAGTTGAAAAGGATATCTAAATATAAGAGAAAGTATCAATTGCTCTGTGTAGGAAATGCTGGAGATGAGGCAGAGAATTGTGAATATTTAACCGAAGAAAGAAGTGTGTACTTTTCGACTCAACTTAAGAAGGACCAAATATGCTTCAAATTTAGAAACTGTTTAATGAATTAACCTTACTTAAAATAAATCTTCTGGTTAATCATTTATCATGTATTACTGCCATATGTGCGAAATAAAGTCATGGTTCGTTCTGAGCTGTTCACTAGGTTGGGTAATGTGTAATCTTCACCACATAAATGTCAGTCTGTCCGCTTGGTAAGTTATAGATATACCCACACTTCCCGAGATGTATCGCTCAATAACCTCCTGAATCGTAGGTCTCCGAGGCGTAGCGTAGCGGAGCCGAGGAACCACGATTCAAACATGAGGTAATTGAGCGATACGCCGAGGAAAGTGTGGGTATATCTGACTTATACCAAACTCCGGTCGAGTCATATTTGACGAAAAAGAGCATTCCATCATTCATTAAGTATACAGCTCTTGGCCTAACTAGATCAATAGAATATTAACAATACTCACCTAATTGCGGTTTTAAACCATAAACTAACTTCATTACATTAAAATTGGTACAGACTAGTACTAATACACATAGGCTTATATATATAGAAAATACATTTAAAAAAACCCAGAAAATACCTCTGCTTGTATCAAACCTCATTAGCTCAGTCGATAGAGTCGCTGCTTAACAACATTAAGGTCCCTGTTTCAATTTCCACCATCTTTGAAATCTTATAATTCTCAAAAACTTATAAATCTCATTTTTACAAATCCCTTTATTTGCCAACGTTGAAGATCTCTTCTCCTGACTAAGTGAAGATGAACCATAAAGAGTAGGTGTGTTAGAAAAGTGGAGGTGTATCCGTCAATACACCTACATTTACAACATAGAAAAGAGAGGTGTATTCATCAATTCACCTACAGTAAGAACAAAGGAAACCATAGCAACGAGACCGGAAGTGGGGTATAATGCCTCTTGCCTGCACTAATGCATGGCAGGCTTGGCCTCGTGAACATCTTGTATCATATATACTGACAGGAAAAAGAAAGTCAACTCTTCAGTTGAATAATATATGTAAAATTTTAAGTTAAAAAATGCCGTGTATTTTGTGTAGTATTCTGACTTATAAGAACGAGGGTTTAATCATCATTCAAACAGTACTTTTAGGTAGGTTGTTTTGTAAATAAAATGTTTCCCAAATTAATTTTGATATAACACAAATGTTTGTAGATAAGGAAGACCAATAAACGTGCTTTTGTTGTCGCGAATTGACAACATGTTAAACATGGTAGGGGTTTGAACCATGTATATACACGTTTTAACCTTTTGTTTTAATGCTACTATTTATTTAATGTATGTACCAATATTATTTAACTCAAATATTCGTTTTAATTTCATTTACGTGCCCTTTTTTATGTCATGTGTATATATAAATCGTCTCTCATAACTCCCTTTCGAGTGGCATATGTCCATTTAGGATTTTATTTTTATTTTTCATATATATATTTATTAATGTACATATGGTGAGACGCTAATAAACAATCTGTCTGTCTGTCTGTCTGTCTGTCTACAAAACTCATCAGGTTTTTCCTCTGCAAAACAGTCTGAGAACAGACCGTTGAATCACATGTCTCGACACATGATAATTGTTGCAAGATCAAATGAGTAGGGGTCACGATTATTGAAAAATCAAGTTGGTATACTTACATTGCTAAGATATACAGGCAGTTGGTCACTCTTCTATACAATGATTTGTCTTTCACTTATTGTTATTTCATTTACTCCAACTTTTTTCATATCTTCCAGCCTAAAATATGTTTCTTCTAAGTATGATTTGACTGACAAATGCCAATCGACTTCTTTTCATTTTATATTTCTACGACCAAGAAACCATAGAAACATCTAAGTGTTTTTGTTTTCTTGAAAATATCATCATAAATAAGAGTTGTCATGTACTGTTACTGTTAACTTATCACCCAAATTGATCGACTAATCACGACCTTCATCTGTGGCATCAACCATGCCTTTTTAAAGACTTTTCTTGTTGATAGTGCTCCCTGAACCCAAAGGGGCGGTGGTGTGCAGTGGTTAGAGCATTCGACTTTAGATCAAGTGAGGCTCAGCAACTATGCCGGTCTGCAGTAGAGAACTGTTCTACACGCAGTAAGGTTTGGGTACAGTGCTACACTGAGTTTCAGTGCAGTATCACCAATAGTGCGCTAGTTCCAACCGATACTCAAAGGTTTCACCGCATCACATAGCCAGTTGCGGGCTTTCTCCCTGCAATATTACCAGTAGCCGTTATATAAGTGGTTTAAACATATTTATTTCAATAAAGAATTGGATTGGTAAACAAGCTAAAAGCTTATGTTAATACCGCTCCAAAATACAAGATGTAGAACATGTCATGGTGAATTTACAAAATATATATATATATCATTTATACAAACGCCAACAAGGTAAACAACAAGTCATTGTGAATTTCCAAAAGTTGTCTTATAATCTTTAAAAACGCCAACATGATAACGAATGGTTGTTTAACAATTATGTTATTTATCTAAATAAATAAACACCAACAATCTTAAAAACTACAACATAAAAAAAATGCCTATAATTCATATTTTATAAATCATTTATCAATTCATCAATAAGTTGCAAATCTGCCAGTTAAATTTATGAATTCGTGCACAGATATCAACAGTTCATTATTAACACAAGAAGAACAATTTGGGTTTCCAAATAAAACCGATCTCAAATCAAAACCTTTATTATAGAAGAACATATTTTGCCTTATATGGGTGTACAGAGGACATGTAAAAAAGTAATGTGTCGAATCTTCATAGTTATGGCCACAGGAACAGGCGGTAATTTGTGATACAAATCTTTCAAACTTGTGAGCATTTAAATCGCTGCATTCAAGTCTAAGACGAGTGTGTATTATTTGAGAAAATCTACTACCAAAATTTAAATTGAAATTACTATACAAGATAGTTTCATTGGCTATAGCTTTTTTTAAAGTAGATAAAGATGGCGAATTTCTATGTTCTATCGGTAATGAATTCCATAATTTAACCGAGTCTGGAAGGAAGGATTTTGCATAATTTACAGTTTTACAGTTTATAGTCTGAAGTTTTGAGTCATCACGAAGATTGTAATCAATAACATCTGATATTTTCGGAGGTACTAGGTTGCTAAGGTAACTTGGTGTATCATTATTGACCATTTTATAAAACAAACTCATTTTGTTAACATATCGTCTATGGCATAATGGTTTACAGTTCGTTTCTTTATATATTTTATCATGACTCGTACCACGGACGGCACCACAAACGGTTCTCAGAGCATCAAGATTGAGTTTTTCTAACATTTCTGCTTGTTTCTTTGTACAATTATCCCATATATGACTGCTGTAGTCAAATACAGGTAGAATGTACTGTTTATACATGATCTCTAAAGTTTTTCGGTTCAATCTGTATTTTAGACTTCTCAGACAATTAACCATTGGCGCAACCTTTTTAACAATGTCGTCAATATGGTCGTTCCAAGAACAGTCATGTTGTAAAATAAGACCCAAATGTTTGTGACTTTCAACCGAGTCGATAATCTCATCATTCATAGTCAAATCTGGCATTTGAACTGGTTGCAATTTACGAGTAAAACGAATGGAAACTGTTTTATTTGGGTTGAATGATACCTGCCATTTGTCAGCCCATTCAGAAATTCGCTTCAAGTCATCATTTATATCAACAGAAGTTTCGAAAGGATCACCGATAATCGCATATAGAGATGTATCGTCCGCGAAGAGCCGTATATTGCTATTGATGCCTTCGACTATATCGTTAATATATACAATAAACAATAACGGTCCCAATACGGAACCCTGTGGCACGCCAGCGAAGGCGCCCCTGTTATCAGATCGGAAACCATTAATAACAACACATTGTTCCCTGTTCTCAAGATAGCTCTCGAACCAGTTTAACAAATTTCCATTTATTCCATTTTCTTTAATTTGTGTATGATGCCCTTATGCCAAACTCTATCGAACGCTTTACTAACATCGCAGAAGACCGCTTTTACTTCCTTACCTTTATCTACTGCTTCAGCTATAAAATCATAAAGATATGTAAGTTGATTGACAGTGGAGTCCCCTGGTGTAAATCCGGACTGAAGGTTAGACAGTATATTGTTATCTCTGAAAAAATTATACACATGTTTAAAAACACATTTTTCAAAAACTTGTTAGCTCAACAGGTCTGTAATTCGAGCAGTCGTTAATACTACCTTTTTTATGAATAGGGACAACGGAGGCATCTTTCCAAATTTGCGGGAATGTCTCTTTAGAAAGCGATAGGTTAAAAACTTCTGTAAGTGGACCAGCTAACAGTTGAGCGTTCATTCTTAGGAACTTATTGCTAATGCCGTCCGGTCCTGTCGCTTTTGTTGTATCTACTGAGGAGAGAATATCATGAACTTCATTTGTATTTAGATAAAGATCACTTAGTGAATGGCTAATGGTAGAATTAACTTCTTCGATTTGTTTGTCAAGATAACTGACTTTAGTTTGGTCAGTGAAGTATTGATTCATAATATTTGCAATATCCAAACTATTATCGTATAGTTTATCATCATGAAGTACAGGAGGAAATGTTCCTAATGAATTTTTGGTTTAAGTGAAGTGTTTAATGAGACGCCACCAGAGTTTTGTGCCATGATTTTCATTAACCATTTTATCAATTTTGTCTATGTATATTTGTTTTGCAGTTCTTACTGAGGATATCACTTTGTTTCTGTATTGCCTGAACTTTGCCCAATCGGAAGGTGAATTACGCCGTTTTGCAAGCTTATGTATACGATTACGCTTTCGGATAAGACTCCGAGTTTCACTATTCATCCATGGAGCATCGTTTGGTCTGATTGTGACAATTTTATTAGGAACATGTTTATTGCACAGATTCATTATGGTAGTGGTTATATGATATGTTACTAGATTAACATCTTGAGAGGAAAATATTTCATTCCAGTCAACAAGACTAAGTTCTTCAGTTAATGCATCAATATCAGCTAGCTTGTAGTCAAAAATCTTTCGTTTATAGGTGGATGTTTTTGCTACTTTCTCATTCAGAGAAACATATACCGGACAGTGATCACTACATATAGGGTCGAGTACACCAGAATCTTTTATAAGGGAAGTGTGTGAAATAAAGATAAGATCAATCAAAGTTCTAGAAGTAGGTGTGATCCTTGTGGGATCAGTAATGATTTGAGATAATCCATTCAATACTTTGATTTGTTCTATTCTGTTTGAACACATTGACAGAATATCTTCATTAAAATCACCAGTTACAATTGTTACTAAGCCAATATCGACAGCATTAGTGATAGATTCCTCTATCAAGTCCCAATAAGCATCACTCTTGTCTGCTCTATAGAAAGTTCCAATTAAGTAATTGCGTTTTTTACATTTAATCTTAACCCATAGTGCCTCAAGAGCAGGCAGGTCTAAAATGTCCATGCACTCAAAAATCAAGCATTGTTTTATATATACAGCCACCCCTCCACCCCTGGTTTGTCTATCTTTTCTTAATGGTAAATGATAACCTGGTATTTCTATATTAATACTTTCTATTCCATTATGCAACCATGATTCAGTTATACAAATCACATCATATGGTTTTAATTCAGCTTGGAGTATATCTAGTTTATCTTTTAAACTTCGTACATTTAAATGTATAATTTTAAGATCGGATGTTTTAAATGGTCCTGGATGTCGGTGAACATCACCACAGGTCAAAAGGAGTAAGGTAATAAGCAAGGATAATCGGTTGTCATAGAGACACAATATTGAAAATAGATAGCACCGTTTTCTAAATTTAAAGGCAGATTTGCTTTGAATGTGACAAACAAACGAACCCACCGCTTGTCTATATTGCATTATATCAATCATTGTCGAACAAGAAAAAAGAAGTATCAGGGTTGGTGGGTTCGTACAAAGATATTGAATGGCAAATAAAACATATATAAGTGATATACTAGTGAAATTGGTGTTAATGAAAAAACCACCTCTACTCCTTATTTAGAACTGTCTGAAAATGTCTACTCTAAAAATGAAGTCTTAGATCAAGGTTTGTGTGATATTAATGGAATTTATAAACATGTCCACGAGGGACGTCCCACGATGTGGTATGATGTCAAATATACACTCTGTGAATATGAAACTGCTTAAAGAGGAGAGCTCATACTCAACTCTGGCAATGATAATTTTCTATTCAAGGGGCCTTGTGTTTACGATGTAACCAAAATTTCCTTCGGGATAATCTTATCTTATCTTATCTTTTTAAATTAATCCCATTTTTTTTCTCAGCAAATATTAGCTTACATCAAATGTGATTATCTTCAGAGGTCATTTATTCTATATTCAAACCCATTTATAACAAGTCGTGAAAGAAAATATTAAGTAAATTAAATTGTTTGCGGCCATTTTTGTGTGAACGCTTTTTATTGATTTGAGGTTTGGAAATGAAATCGAATAGCTAACGTGAGATTAGTTTATTAAAAAATCCCTTTCTATGAATTAAGGTCATGTTTAACATTGAAGAAATATCTCTCCGATGCATTATACTTGTTTCGGGAAAATAAACAACCGATTTCCGGCATGGTTTTAGGTGCATTGTTTGTCAATGACGATACGAGAAACAATGAACAACAAAACGATTAAAAACAATGTGTAGTAGATCCGATCCACCAGATGCATGCAGGAAGTAAACGGTATCGTCATACTGAAAGTATCTCTCTTTGAAAATGAAAATGATTAACATTTCACATACGTGAACTTTTTACAGATCGTTATACGAACATTTAGTAATTTCCGTTAAAAATGCTTTCATTGGCAGCGTTGTCAGTCGTTTGTTTTATACCCTTTAATAGCAAATTGATAGTAGTAGATACATACATTAACCTTTTAACCTAACAATTACAGATCGGTATACGAACATTTAAAACTTTATTTTCCCTTCAAAAAACTTTCATTGCCAGTCGTTATTCATAAAAAAAACATTTACAAGTTTTTTATACCCTTTTATAGAAAATTGAATTGTGATTAGTTACATACATGAACTTTTAAACTAACAATTACAGATCGTTATACGAACATTTAGTAACTTTATTTTCCGTTAAAAAAGCTTTCATTGACAGCGTTGTCAGTCGTTATTCATTAAAAAATCATTTACAAGTTTGTATAATACCCTTTAATAGCAAACTGAATTGTGAGTAGCTTTGTATGATAAGGCGAGTGAACGTTGATTGAGAAAAAAAACGAAAAAAAACCGATAAGGTGAATAACGAATATGTGACGTCACATAGAGTTTTGAACACAGGGTTAGCATCAAAATGATATCTATGAAACAGGAATGGGGTTGAAAAATATAAAAATAATAATAAGAAGAAGAGGTAGGTAGGTAGGTAGGTGGAATTTAAGGGCGACGTTGGGCCAACAAATGACCTATATGCGCCCGGCATTAAAGAGGATTAAAAGATTAGAAAATAGCTATACAAGAGGTTAAAAAAGATTCATATGCAGTCATATTTGCCCGTATTGCATACGTTATCTAAAAGGGCTCTTTGAATGTCACCATAAGGAGGTTTTCTCCAAGAATAGACCTAAGATCGAAGGTACTTGATCTTGATGACACCACCTCTATAAGTTCTTGACGGTGGATAATATATCCCTCGCACTCAATTAAAAAATGAAAAACAGTTTCTGGGCAATTGCCAGCACAACCCTGACACATAGGAGATTTATCCTTGTCTAAAATGTGTTTGTATGCATTTAAGCCACAGTGGCCGAGTCTTAATCGAGTCAAAACGACTTAATCTCTTCTCTTTTGACGGCGAATCTTTACGTGCTTAGTGACTTTAGGGCATAAGTTGTACATATGTCTGGCATTGGTGCCATGATCCCAGTCACTTTGCCACAGTTGGCAAATTGCTTTATCTATAACAGTGAAGTAATCTTTTGGAATTGGCAAATAGTCCAATACGTTGACTTGTGCTTTTGTTAGAGCAGACTTGGCAAGTTGATATGCTCTCTCATTACCACTGAGACCCACGTGTGCTGGAACCCATACAATATCACAACTGATATATATGGTATTCAAAAAGGTGTCTAAATAAAATATATCATATAAAATATCACTTCGTTGGCCTTGCACTATAAGAAGAAGAATTAATGTATATGTTCATCTCCCTTGTTTTTAGAGTTTCAGATGACTTTAAAGGGGCAGTAGCACGTTTTTAGGGGGAATATAAGGTGATGCCAGGAAAATTAAACTTAATGGTTCCAGTTGAAAGACAATGTATTTAAACCCAATGGAGTAGTAATAATTCAAGTATATAACGTAAAGTTTAGCCATGCGATTCCTTTTTCTCACACAAAATGAATTAAAGGTGTTCACAAAAAATGGCCGCCAATGGATTTTATGTGAATCTTCTTACTTTGTCCTCTGACTATGGATGATTGGCTTGTGTAATGATATTTCTGTCACTGTCAAAATAATACATTAAGCATTAACTTACAATTATTAGAAAATAAAATTATCAAAAAAACGTGCTACTGCCCCTTTAAAGGGTCTGTAATCTGTCATCCAGACCCTTTAACATAAATATTCAACTGACAAACAGCCAAGTCTAGAAAAGTATGGCAAGTCTAAATCACTCGGTTCAGAAGATCAAGTATCTTCTGGGCTGGTTTTTGTTATAAAACATTAAATAGTTTGAAACATTGTAAATATTGAAAACAAAGAGACTAATTGTATGTATGAAGGACTTTTACTTTTTGTTGATATTTTCTCGAATCCGCGCCTCCATATGCATTATCTATTTTACTCCTTGCCTCACGTCTGGAACCTTTAAAGGGGCAGTAGCACAGTTTTGGATCATTTTATATTTTGAAATCATCACTGATGATTGTTAGCTAAAACTAAATGTATTATTTGGACAGTGTCAAAAATATCATTACACAAGCCAATCATCCATAGTCAGGGGACAAAGTATGAAGATTCACATAAAATCCATTGGCGGCCATTCTGTGTGAACACCTTTAATTCATTTTGTGTTAGATAAAGAAAAATGTAAGATAAAGGAATCGCATTGCTAAACTTTACGTTATGTAATCGAGTTATTACTGCCCCATTAAGTTTGAATACATTGTCTTTCAATTGAAACCATTAATTTTAATTTTCCTGACAACACATTATATTTCCCCTAAAAACGTGCTACTGCCCCTTTAAAGTACACTTGTGACATCAGCCTAGCTATTGTTCTCTCGTTCCATTATTTTTCTGTAATGGAACGTTATATTTTACTTCATTTAAATCCGGGCAATATTTAAAGATCATTAAATACAGAATAGGACTATTATATCAAAAGAATAATAGTATCCTCAGACATGCATATCACTTTCAATTTAATTTAGCAGAAAAAGGTATTCAATGCTGAGCCCTTCAGGTCAAGCAACTTCTCTATGAATATGGCTTTGGATTTGTGTGGCAAAATCAAGATGTTAGCTCTATTAGTTCTTTAATGACAAACTTTAAGAAAAGATGTATATGTAATGATAAACTTTGCCCATTCTGTATCGTACCATTTTTGTATGATATGTCCATTTTATAAAGACTGAAGAACCAATCTTCCAAATTATAATACTGCAATTCCGTCTCATGACACGTTTATCAATTTGTTCTCATCTCTTAATCCTGATGTTGTTAACTCTTTAACCAAATTTATCTTCCTCACCATGAAGAAACGATGTTAACAACTTCAATGTCCTCAACATGTACTGTTAAATGTATAATGGACCGTTGGTCTCGTTACTGAATAAACTCTCTCTATAAACACCAACCAATGTAAACTTGTTATTACAAGTTGAACCATCTTTTGTGAGTTCCGGATATATAAAAATCATATCAACTCAAAGTTATTGATTTTTTTTTAGAACATACATGGTGATACAATTCATGTCAAAGTTGAAAGCAATATGGTCTTTAGATTGTGTTGAAGTTTTTCCTCGTTTATGTCGGATTTTATGTGCGCTTTGTTGACTCTCAAGACGATAACGAATATTAATTACTATCCTCTCAATGTCCTTATCGAATCGCTTACATTAGGGGTGTGACAAAACCGTAAATCCTTAAATAATCGCCTGGCTACTATTAATCTCAATCACCGCAAGCGATTTAACGAGGTTGATTTTTATTCTTTTCAATACCATGCTATGTTAATGCATTTTGAAATTAACATCAACGGCAATTTCCTATTTCTTAGCGTCTCTTATCATTTGTTATGCTTTTCATTAATATGCTAAAAAGCCAGTAGTACTTAGAAAAGGAGACATTCAAAAGGTTTTTAACATGGCTCAATCAAACTGGCGCTTATTCAAGGCAGGGGTTTATTTATTTCAATGAGGCCTTTGTTCGGTATCTATTCAATGCAGGGGATTATTCAAGGCAGAGGTTTATTTATTTCAATGAGGCCTTTGTTCGGTGTTTATTCAATGCATACCTTACTACTCATACCTCGGGGGAACGATTTTGACACGTTCACTTTCAAGGTCAAAGGTCAAGGTCACGAGCTATGTATTCACTCTAAGAATTCCTTGTAAACGCGATAACTTGAAAAGTTTTTGTGCTATGAAGCTCTAACTTGGTATATATCATCCTTGGAAGAGTAAACAATTTTGAAAAGGTTTTGGCTACAATCCGTCAAAGGTCAAGGTCACAGCAAGGTCATGACGTAAGCATGTTTTAGCGAAAATGCTTTATTTTAACTATGAACACTTTTAATCAATACATGATTGTTATACTCAATAAAAAGTGTTCAATGATTGTGTGACCTTGAAGGTCAAAGGTCAAGGTCATGAGATATGAGTTATTACAAAATGCACTAAATTGGGGTATAACTTTATCCCATTTAGCTTTTCAGAACTCATGAACTTGTCCAAATGTTAATACTTCCAGGGAATCATTATGACATGTTCACTTTCAAGTTCAAAGGTCAAGGTCACGAGTTATAAAATCACCACAAAATTCTTTGTAAACGCGATAACTTGAAAAGTTTTTGTGCTATGAAGCTCTAACTTGGTATATATCATCCTTGGAAAAGTAAAAAAATTTGAAAAGGTTTCGGCTACAATCTGTCAAAGGTCAAGGTCACAGCAAGGTCATGACTTAAGCATGGTTTAGCGAAAATGCTTAATTTTAACTATGATCACTTTTAATCAATACATGATTGTTATACTCAATAAAAAGTGTTCAATTATTGTGTGACCTTGAAGGTCAAAGGTCAAGGTCATAAGATATGAGTTATTGCAATTCCTTGTAAACACAATAACTTGAAAAGTTTTTGTGCTATGAAGTTTGAATTTTGTATATATTATCTCTTGAGAAGTACAACATTTTCAAAAAGTTTTGGGTACTAAGTTAGTCTAACTGTCGAAGGTCAAGGTCACAGCACGGTCAACATATATGGAGAAAATGGATTAATTTAATTTTTAACACTTTATTTCATTACAATAATGTTATACTCAATGAAATGTGTTCATTGATTGTGTGACCTTGAGTGTCAAAGGTCAAGGTCACGAGAAAATTCCCAATTTGGTGAGGCCTGTAAAAGGCGGAACAGGGTAAGGCGAAACCCAAAGTTCCGGGGCTGCTCTGCTTTTGCGGTATCCCGCAAACGCTAATCTAGTTCAAGGCAGAGGTTTATTTATTTCAATGAGGCCTTTGTTCGGTGTTTATTCAATGCAGGGGATTATTCAAGGCAGAGGTTTATTTATTTCAATGAGGCCTTTGTTCGGTGTTTATTCAATGCAGGGGGTTATTCAAGGCAGAGGTTTATTTATTTCAATGAGGCCTTTGTTCGGTGTTTATTCAATGCAGGGGATTATTCAAGACAGAGGTTTATTTATTTCAATGAGGCCTTTGTTCGGTGTTTATTCAATGCAGGGGGTTATTCAAGGCAGAGGTTTATTTATTTCAATGAGGCCTTTGTTCGGTGTTTATTCAATGCAGGGGGTTATTCAAGGCAGAGGTTTATTTATTTCAATGAGGCCTTTGTTCGGTGTTTATTCAATGCAGGGGATTATTCAAGGCAGGGGTTTATTTATTTCAATGAGGTCTTTACGGTATCCTACACTAATTAATCAAATTGTAAAGTACTATTATTTTTTGATATCATAGCTTTTGTGTGTACATGGGAAGAGGTAGTTTAGAATATGTTAAAATTAGACCTTTGACCCGGCGTTTATTCAAGTCAGGCAATTATTCAAGGCAGGCTCAATGGCTTGCGTGTGTGTACAGGGGGAAATTTTTAGAATATGAGCAAATTTTGAAATCCAAGTAATTTTCTTTTCATTATATGCGAGGTAAAAAATATCAGCCATAAAAGGGACGTACTCTCTATAAAATATCATGTATCAAAAGTTTCTCATTCAGGACTCATTAGAAGTATCAAGCAAAAACTACTAGCGACCACTTTAAGTTCATTCCTTAGAGATAGAAAATGTAGTCGCGAAACTAAACCAAACATGCAACGTTTGTTTCACAACTGCAACTTTCGATTGTCTTAAAATTGGTCACAATTGTTTTCGTTTACCCGAGATCGCCCTTGTTTTATCAAGAATTCGCAACTTAACGGGATAAGCTAAGAAATAGAGATGATTTTATGAGCGCTTTGTTTACGCATAAAGGCGACCCGGTATCTACTAGCAAACAGTAACTACCTGAGACTACTGTAAAGTATCATCAAGATACACAGATTGTATATTCACATAGACTGAGACCGTCAACATTTTCATATTTTATTCTTTATTCATTATTACATGTCACATAAAATCTGAGATACTCTGAAGGAGGAAAACTCAAATTTTACCGTTAATATGTGGTTAACATTTCATCAGTCTGAAACAAGGAATAATTTGTTTCCGAAACTATGCAAACAAATTATGTCAGATGTCAGTATTTGAAGATTACCATGATGTCAAAAGTTTGAAAGGTGCATATGAATTAAAATGATTTATTAAGAAAGTAAAAATTGTTTTTATTGCATGATTGAATTTCAGTACAGAACATTTAAAATTGAATTCTTACACCTTTAAAACATTTGTTCTGCAGGTACGTCAAAATTAAGATTGTTGAAGATAAGTTGACTGATAACATATACATCTAACAGATAAGTTGAGTGATAACATACACATCTAACAGTTACTTACGTACAATTAAACCAGATGTTATGTCCAACGTGTCAAAGTTGAAAAATCATACTCCCAAGGTGTTCATCAATGATGACCTGACCAAAGAGAGAGCACGTCTCTCCACCGAGGCTCGCCAGCTTGTGTCCAGCAAGAAACTTGCAGGAACTTGGGCCAGAGATGGTATTGTATATGTTAAGAAATTGGATGGTTCAGTTCACCTTATAAAAACTCGGGATCAATTCACCAAGCTGACAGAGTCTTTAAGACTGAGGATGCGGTTTAAGGTATCACAGGGTCCGCGTGACATCAGAGAATATACTGACGCTGAAGATAGCGACTACTGACACTACTGACGCGCGTCCATACCAGGAATAAGCGTGATCTTTCCTAATTCTAAAACTCTATAATCATGACATTCAACGATGTAACAAACTTTACGTTATGCATACGTGATGTAACAAACTTTACGTTATGCATACGTGATGTGGACTAAGTGAAAAGATAACTGATAACAAACTGTTATTTTTGTCTATCAATATGCTCTTGTACACATCAAGAACAGTTTATCAGTGATGTGATCAAGTGATAGGGTCATATAAATTTTGATGTATGTTGACAAATTTTAAATTACCAACCTGACATATTTTCTTTTACAATTCCAAAACCAGTTCCTTTTATAAGCTGTTCATGGTAAACATTTTGCTTTTCAGTTTTCCATTGTTTTGTTTTTTTTGGTTTTTTTTTACTGTCACATTAAATCCAATTTGTGAATTTTTCTTCAAAAGAGCACTCCTCGATTCATCCGCTTCTATGGTTCTTTGATGTTCTCCTATATATGTATATATAAGCACAGGGTATAAGTTTATCAATCACTCATGGTTTGAGATCTTCACATATCAAAGTACACTGGAGTGTGGTATGCTCGTCTACGATAAAGCATGTTGCGCGTGCAAGCGCACGCGGTGTGTATTTCAGATAGTCAGGTTTGACGTGTTTTAGTTCAGGTACTGGTTCGAATCATAAGAAATGGATTGATTTTGACAAAAGTTATTTTATATCATCTTAAATCAAAAATGCAAGTTGCATAATATATATTTTATTTCTATCCCCCCCTTTAGTTAAAGTATGTTGTATTTTCAAATACATTATTCTGAAAGGTATTTCCTATTCAAATTGACATCACCTTTGTCACCACAAACCACCTGTATGTTGTTTTTGTTTCCATGTCAAATGACAGACCTTTTTATTTCTTCTTTTTTGTTTTGGTGTTCATTCATATCATAAAAAGATGTTTGCACTCGTGCCACTGCACGGTCCCTTCAATTTCCACACATGGCCAAGATTTATTAACATTACCAGATTACAAGTTAACTGCCCTCTGCATAACATTTCTTTCTTCTCCGTTAATGTTCGATGCCAGTTGATCATGTAATTTCAGATGGGCAGTTGGAGTTTTCTATTCGAAATTACAGGCAAACGCTTTGATAACATTATATTACGTGACAAAATTATACTCGTCTCTTTGCTTGTACAGTTCGTCTTATACATTTTTTATCTTTCTTTTTCTTTTGTGCTGCGGCGATATTCACAAAAATCCTGGACCAACCTATAGAGATTTGAAAATTGTTCATATGAATGTGTGTAGTTTAAGAGAAAAGATTGATTCTGTTGAAAGTGAACTAAGCGATTATGATGTTATTTGTATTTCAGAAAGTTGGTTGAATGACTCTGTAATACAAATTGACTTAGAAATATCCGGGTTTCAATTACCATTCAGAAAAGATCGGGCAACTAGGGGTGGTGGAGTAGCAGTCTATGTAAAGAAACATTTGTATGCGACATGTTTGGATTACTTAAGTCACCCCAATCTTGAGGCTTTGTGGATTGAGATAAAATTGAAAAGTAAAAAAATATTGTTAGGCACTTTTTATAGATCAGACAAAAGTGAAGCATATTGGGATCTAGTTTGTCAATCAATTGGAAACGCTATCGACCTTAATATAGATACTATTGTTGTCGGTGATTTCAATATTGATATATTAAATAAGGTTAACGAGAAAGTAAAAAATATTGAATATGTGTTTGGTATGAAACAGATTATCACAGAACCAACTAGGATTACGCAAACGTCACGTACACTGATTGACCTAATTTTTGTATCTAACTCTGATTCTATACTGAACTCAGGTGTACTTGATCCTGTTTGTAGTGATCACTCTCCCGTTTTTGTCACTATTCGCGATGTCATACCCATCCAAAATTGTTTTGAAAGAAAAATATATTACTACGACTTAGTTGACATGGACGGGCTGAATTTAAGTTTCAAAAATACTGATTGGTCAGGGGATCTTTCAAATGATATTGATATTGCAACTGAAACAATAATGAACAAAGTTTTTCATTTGTGTGATACCTTTATTCCTAACAAGATGGTAACCATTAGATCCAATGACTCGCCATGGATGAATAATTTGACTCGAAGACTGATAAGACAAAGAAACAGACAGCATAAAATAGCAAAACGGAGAAATCAGGAAAACGATTGGGTTAAATTCAGAAAACTTAGAAATAAAGTTATTTCAGCAGTAAGAAAAGCTAAATCAGTGTATTACTCTAAACTTGATGATAAACTAAACAATAATAAAAATTCTAAAATGTGGTGGAAGTTGATTAACAATTATCTAAAAAAGAGCAAAAATTCTAAAGAAAACTTTCCTCCTCTTCATCACAATGATGTTATTTATGAAGACGCTAACGAAAAAGCAAACATACTTAATGATTACTTTATTGACCAAGCTAAGATTGATTCCCCAGACAAACAGCTACCGCCTGTTGTTGATAGAAATGATAATTCATTATGTCACTTTGTCTTAACAAGAACTGAAGTGAAAGATATTCTTTTGTCAGTTGACGTGAATAAAGCAAGTGGCCCTGATAAACTAAGTAATAAATTCATCAAACTTACCGCAGAACCGCTATCCATTCCTCTTACACATTTGTTTAACAAATCATTATGTGAATGTAAATTTCCTTCAATTTGGAAGGAAGCTTCTGTTTTTCCTTTGCACAAGAAGGGCAGTGTAAATGAATGTCAAAATTATAGACCTGTTGCACTAACTAGCTGCATTGGGAAGGTATTTGAAAAATGTGTTTTCAAATATGTATTTAACTTTTTTCTAGATAATAATGTTCTAACCAACTTGCAGTCAGGTTTTATGCCAGGTGATTGTACTGCGTATCAACTTACTTATTTATACGATTTCATTGCAAATGCTTTGGATAATGGAAAAGAAGTTAAAGCTGTTTTCTGTGATATAAGTAAAGCTTTTGATAAAGTATGGCACAAGGGTATAATACATAAATTAGAAGCCTATGGCATTCGTGGAAGTTTGCTCAATTGGTTTCGCGACTATCTATCAGATCGATTACAAAAAGTAGTCATAGATGGCAAATCTTCTGACTTAAAGCACATATCGGCAGGAGTTCCTCAGGGCTCCGTTTTAGGTCCACTATTATTCTTAGTCTATATAAATGATATTGTTGAGGGCATTCATAGTAATATTAGATTATTTGCTGACGATACCTCCGTGTACATTGTTGTTGAAGACCCAATTAATGCAACAAGAATTTTAAACGCTGATTTAAATCGTATTTCTGATTGGGCTGATGCGTGGCAAGTAAATTTTAATCCAACAAAAACTGAAACTATTTTGTTTTCTCGTAAAGTTAACCCCACTGTGTCTCCAACTTTAGAAATGAAAGGATATATAGTAAATGAAGTAAGCTTCCACAAACATTTAGGTGTTTATCTGCAAAAAGATTGCTTTTGGAAAAGACAGATTGAAGAAATAATAAAAAATGTAAGTGCTATGGTTAATTGTTTAAGAAGTTTTAAATATAGATTAACAAGAAGAACACTTGAATGTATGTATACCTATTACATACTGCCACATTTTGACTACTGTTGCCATATATGGGATAATTGTACAAAGGAACAATCTACATTACTTGAAACTTTGCAATTATATGCACTACGAACAATTTGTGGAGCAGTGAGAGGGACTAGTCATGATAAAATATATAAAGAAACAGATTTTATACCATTAACACAACGTAGAGATAACAAAAAATTAACGCTATTCTACAAAATGATAAATAATCTGACTCCAAACTACTTATCGGATATTATTCCAGAAAATGTTTCTGATATAAGTTCATACAATCTTAGAAATACTCAAAGTATACGTACAATACTTCCGGTTGCGCATGTGTGAGTGACGGACGCACGTTTTGGGAGCTCTCCGAAAATCCACGGGAATCACAGCCATCAATGAAGAAATGAGCTATTGAAATACTCAAAATCATCTTACATGTAACAATTAATGGGTAAGAAGATATGATATATGTTTTGTGATCTTTAAAAATAGGCCTACTTTTTGACATATTTTGTTCAACGCCAAACTACCCACTATCACCATCATGGCCACCAAGGGAAATGTTGCTACACGTTCGACAACTAACTTAGAAGAACTTATTCTGAATGTGGAGGGTAGAATTACAACAAAATTTGAACTCTTGTTAAAGGAGACGCGCTCCGGTATTGAGGGCTCTATTTCGAGTGTGAAAGCCGAAATTGGGACTATTACTTCCAAAGTCAACGAGTTAGATAACCTTGTATCTCAACAACAAGATGAAGTAAACGACCTACGCACTGAGGTTACACAGTTAAAGCATAACCTCTCCGAACAAGCTACACAATTCCAGAATACTTTGCTGTTGAAAGAAGTTCATGAACGGCGCCCTAACTTACTCTTCTACGGTATCCCCGAACTAGCAATGGAGAATACAGAACGACGCCTCCGACAATTCTTTGTGGAAGACCTACGCTTCGCACAAGACAAAGCAGACGACATATATTTCAAGACAGTTCACAGATTGCCCCGGAAGCCATTTCAAAACGATCCAACACCGGACGCGCCAAACCCTATCCTAGCTACTTTTGTCTACATGCCAGACCGTGAAAACGTGCTATCCAGTGGTAAGCTTCTGAAAGACGTCAAAGGGAAAAGCATTAGAACTGATTTACCATTTAAAATGAAGAAACAGAGGGCGATTCTCAACAGGAAAGCGTTTGACCTGAGGCGAGAGCGTGTAGGCCTATATGCACGAGTGAGGATTGCCGGTGTCGATGTTATCTTGGAGACAAAAGATTCGAAAGAACCAAAGGCGGCTTGGAAGCGTTATACATAGATTGATATAACGATCTGACATTCTACATTTGAGTGCTAAGTGGGTGAGTCTGTGACGGTTTTAGTTTGTCATGTGTTACGCTGTTTACAAAACAATTGTGCTATGAAATAATTTCGAAAAATAGCGGAAATTCACTTATCGATTGATTGATAGACATATCCACTTGTGTTTGTTAATATCCATGGTATCCATTGTTTATACATGTGAGTATCCATGATAGTATCCACGATAATCTGACCGAGTTCACTTGAACGACAATGAATACAAACACAATGACTGACTACTGTTTACACGTGAAGCACGTGCATCACGAACTGCCTTCACCCATTAACGTGATCACACAATGCAGGTGTGTTTGAGTGTATGTTTATTTATGTCTCTGTACATAGTCAAAGTGACTTTGATTTTGTTCGTTGAGTCTTTTTACTGTAATGAATCAAGAAATAGCTGCTAGAACCCATACTCAAAATTATTGGGGTTTCTTCAGGACTATTTTTACTCTAATAAGCTTTTGTGTGTCATCAATATCCCGATTATTTACCCGTGGATAGGATCTCCCCTTTTTATATTTTCAACAGCCAAAATACACTCATGGCAAAAATGGTTGTCACCCCCAGACTGAGAACGCTACGTCAAGTTTAACTGAGTGTTGACAAATAATCAAACATGCAATAACTGTCAGAATGATTTGTGTGATTGGGAAAAACATTCGTAAAACATACCAGCTTGTATTTTGGTCTTGTGCTGGCCAATTTAAGAAATTCTACTAGGATATGTATGGTCCCTGTGAAAAAGGGAAATTTTTTACAGTATCCATATAGTATCAATTGGATGGGTATCAATAAAACAAATTACATTTTCAAGTTCAATTGTCGGTTTTATTTCATTCTGCAGTCATGTAAGAGTATATTTACAAGCCTAATATTGGGTAGCACCGCCTCTGGAATTTTCAAGGGCGATAATTCGGGCAGGCATACTGTCTATCAGTGTGTTGATGTTTGCAACAGCCAAATTGTTCCATTCATTCACAAGAGCAGCCCGCAATTGCTGTAAATTTGCAGGAGCAGGGTCCAGTCTTCTAAGTGCACGGTCAAGCTGATCCCAAGCATGTTCTATCGGATTCATATCCGGACTTTTTGAAGGCCAGGGCAATCTTGTTACTCCTTGTGCCTGAATGAAAGCGTTCACTGTACGTGCACGATGGGCTGGTGCATTATCGTCCTGCAACAGGAAGTTGTTGCCATACACTCTTCTTGCATGTGGGAGGCAAACGGTTTCAAGAAGACGTCTGTACGACCTCTGGTTGACGTTTCCTTGAAGGACGACAAGATCCGTTTTACCGTTATGGTGTATTCCTGCCCATACGTGTACAGAACCGCCACCGTGGGCAACCTGATGCTGCAGACAGTCGTCATTGAGCCTTTCCCCACGTAAACGTCGCACTCTCATTCTCCTGTCCACCTTATGCAGTAGGAAACGAGACTCGTCAGTAAATATGACGTGACGCCAATGTCCAAGTTGGATTCTGCGGTGCTGCTGCGCCCAAGCAAGCCGTGCCCTGCGGTTGGCCAGTGTCCAGAATGGTTTGATGGCAGGTCTTCTTGCCTTATATCCATGCTGGAGCAACCTGTTCACTACAGTTCTCCGGCAAATGGGCGTATTAATATGAGCCCCCCATCTCTGTGCAAGAGTCAAAGACGAAAGACGTCTATGACGTCGGGTCAAACGAAGAAGAATTCTATCCTGACGAACCGTAGTTTTCTTGGGACGGCCTGAAGACTTATTCGGAACAACATTTCCCTGTATGGCGTGCAGTCTTTTAATCCTTTGAACAGTTCTAACACTGACGTTACATGCTGCAGCAATGACACGATTCGAAGCGCCACCACGACTCATGCCAATGATTTCATGTCTGATTCCTGGTGGAGTGGGACCAGGCATGGTCTATGCTTTTCAGAAACTATAGTCGTGAAGCTGTATCTTATGAAAGAGGTCTATAGTAATGGATGGAAATGACAAACCTAAGGAGACAAATTTCCATCATTTCAATGAAATGCACGTGGTCTACATGAAACCGCTGACACTGTTCATTGTAAAGTGTGAGTTAATGTAACTTCATGCCTGTAATGACATTTCCATGGAAAACCAACATTGCCATGCATACAATGTGATATAAACTCCAATTTAATTAAATATTAGGGGGTGACAACAATTTTTGCCATGAGTGTAGATTTTACTGTTTTGTTTATTTTGTTTTGTTGCATTTCCGTTTCCTACACATGTAAGGACCAGCTATCGATTGATAGTCTTTATTCTTGTTATGAGACACCCCTTTTTTCTTTCCTCTTCAATCATTCCACTATGTTTGCAAAACTGGAAGTCACAAAATTTGCACACTTTTCAAACACATTTTTCAATACCGTTATTTATTCTTTGGATAGGGACATTTGGACAAGTTTATTCTCGTACATGATATCATGACAGATCTATCAATCATTTCAATGAACTGTAGGGGTATTAGCGAAAGTAAGAAACGAAGGCAAGTTTTCAAGTTTTTGAAAAAGAAAAAGGCCTCTATTTATTGTCTTCAAGATGTTCATTTTACAAAAGATAAGGAACAAATAATTAAACAGCAATGGGGATATTCTGAATGCTACTTTAGTTCATTTAGATCAAATGCCCGAGGTACGGCGATTTTGTTCAATAACAATTTTGAATTTAAAGTGATAAAAGAATACTCTGACGAAAATGGAAATTTTAATGCTCTCGATATAGAAATAGACAATTGTATTTACTTCTTACTAAATATATATGGACCAAATGACGACACGCCGGAATTCTATGATACACTTTCTGATATACTAGAAGAATCTGAAGGAGAATATTTGGTACTTTGTGGTGACTGGAATCTAGTTTTAGATCCACTTATAGATCAATTTAACTACAAGCACATCAATAATCCAAATGCTAGAAGTAGAGTTTTGGAAATGCAGCAAGTATTCGATCTTAAGGATGTATGGCGGGAACACAATTGGGAAGAGAGAAGATATACCTGGCGTCAGCCAACTCCCTTGAAACAATCGCGTCTTGATTTCTTTCTAATCTCGCATAACTTCCTCTCGTCTGTTACGTCTACCTCTATTAACCCAGGTTTCAAAACTGACCATTCACTTCTCGAACTTACCATCAAAATTAATGAAGTAAAACGAGGGAAGGGCTTTTGGAAATTTAATAATTCATTGTTATACGATAAAGAATATGTTAATATGGTGAAACAAACTCTCACGGAAACATTGAATCAATATCGTGTAAGGGATAATGAAGATGTTTTTTCCATATCTGATCAGCTTCTTTGGGAAACTATTCTGTTGATGATAAGGGGGAAATCTATACTGTTTGCCAGTACTAAAAAGAAGAAAATGGAAAATGCTGAAACTGAATTGAACATAACATTAAAGAGACTAACAATAGATTTAGATAAAACGAATATAATCAGAGAAAAGGAAGATATTTCGAAGGAAATAAAAGCTACAAATTCTGAACTTGAAGAAATTAATACTATCAGAGCGAAAGGAAGCTTCATACGATCAAAGGCTAAATGGATAGAAAAGGGCGAGAAACCAACCAAATTCTTTTTGAAATTAGAATCGCGAAATTTCTTAAACAAAGCAATTACAGAGTTAGAGGACAAAGATGGTAATTTGTTGAATTCAACTGTTGATATTTTGGAGGAAACTGTGAAATTCTATAAGTCATTATACTCTAGCAGAGATTGTTGTGATGTTGATCTTGATGAAATAATCCCCAAAGAAGCCAGCACTAAGCTTGAAGACCATGAATCGGCCGAACTTGAAGGAGAACTTACCTACGATGAAGTACTATCGGCTTTAAAGCTTATGAAAAATGATAAAAGTCCAGGCTCGGATGGTTTTACCGTCGAATTTATCAAGTTCTTTTGGCGAGATTTAAATAAATACTTATTAAATTCATTAAATTATGCCTACCGAACGGGTTCACTATCTATTACGCAAAAACAGGGTGTTATTACTTGCATTCCAAAAGAAAATAAATCAAAACGCTATTTAAAAAATTGGAGACCTATATCTTTGCTTAATGTTTCCTATAAACTTGCCTCGGCTGCAATCACGTGTCGCCTTAAAACAGTTCTTATAACCATGATAAGTGAAGAACAAAGGGGCTTCCTTCCGGGTAGATATATAGCTGAAGTCACACGGCAGATTTATGATGTAATGGAACATACAGAAAGATACCAAATTCCAGGTCTGTTAATGTCAGTGGATTTTGAAAAAGCCTTTGACTCCGTTGATTGGAAATTCATACAAAATGTCCTTAAATTCTTTAACTTCGGACCCTCCTTTCGCAAATGGGTAAATGTACTATACCACAATTCGGAATCATGCGTCCTCGTAAATGGATTCCCCTCCTCCTTTTTTAGGTTAAGTAGAGGATGTCGCCAGGGAGACCCGATTTCTCCTTACTTGTTTATTCTTTGTACAGAAATATTGACAATACTACTTAAGACCAACAAACAAGTAATGGGCATTAAAATAGGAAATATTGAACATCTCTTAGCTCAATTTGCTGATGATATGTCCTTATTGTTAGATGGATCTGAAAAATGCCTCTACGCAGTTCTCAATACCCTTACCTTATTTGAACGTTTTTCTGGACTTAAGGTAAATGTTGAAAAAACAAAATTAATTTGGATTGGATCAAAGAAACGAAGCAGAATAAAGCTATGCAAAGATTGGAATCTGGAATGGGTACATTCTTTTAAGTTATTGGGGATAAAATTTCACATTGACCTTGAAAATATGATTGAAGAGAATTATATGGACAAGTTTACCAATATTGAAAATCAAATGAAAATTTGGAAATGTCGAATTTTAACCTCACTAGGTCGAAATACTGTCCTAAAATCATTGTTGTTACCAAAAATTACGCATCTATGTGCATCTATTCCATCACCATCAGATCATACTTTGCAATCCTTCCAATCGAAATGCTTCGATTTCATATGGAAAGGAAAACCTGATAAAGTGAAACGGGATATAATTGTAGGTAGTATACCAAATGGGGGAATTAAAGTTCCACAAATTAAACATTACATAGCTGCACAAAAGGTATCGTGGTTGAAACGCTTTTATTGTACATCTAGTGAGAAGACGTTTTTCGTATTCCATAACAAAAGCCTTCCTGCAAATGTATTAGAAATGGATTCAAACTATATAAAGGATTTTGTTATTCCAAAGGTGACAAATATGTTTTGGAAGGATACGTTACAAGCATGGAGTTTATATTTATCAAAATGTAAATCTTTGAACAGAAATATATACTCTCAATTTATTTGGTACAATGACAACATAAAAATTAATAAGAAATCCGTTTTCTATAAAAACAAGTACTCCGCTGGTGTAAAATTTGTGAGTGACTTGGTAACTGAAAAAGGCATTTTATTAACATACGAACAATTTATAAATATATATAAAGTCAAATGTGATCCGTTAACCTTCTTTGGGCTGAAAAATGCGGTCAAGGAGTACTTGAACAAATTTGAAAAGGACACTGATTATATACCGGAATACCCAATACTGCCTTACAATCACGTCCAACTTCGAGCGGACCTCAAAGGATCAAAACATTATTACGATATCCTATTAGACAATTCCTTTCAAAAAGATACATATAATCGTAAATGGGAAGAGATATTTGACGAAAGTTCCTCTGATTCCGAGTGGAAATTAATAAATGAAATGCCTTTCAGATGTACCGAATGTACGGAACTACGGTGGTTTCAATATAGACTTATCCATAGAATTTTACCTGTGAACTCTTATCTCTATAAACTTGGATACATTGACTCCCCAATATGTCTTTTCTGCAAACATGAATTGTGTGACATTTCTCATTTATTCTGGGAATGTCAATATATAAACTCTCTTTGGAAAGATATCCAACATTGGATCAATACAAAAGCACATCTAAGAATAACCTTCACAAAGAAATGTATTTTGCTTGGATATTTATCCAAAAATAACGATCCATTAAATATAATCATTCTCCTAATCAAGAAACTGATCTTGAAATGCCATAACAAAGACTCTAACATATCTATGGGTAGAATCCAAAGAGAGTTATCGCACTACTACGATATTACAAAAGCCATAGCTTTTTCTTCATGTCAACATGATAAGTTTGTAAAATTCTGGTCAAGTTGCCATCATTTATTTATTAATTGATTCATTTACCCTTTGTCCATAAATACTGCCATTCTCCAATTGTATCCTATCCAAATGTGTCCGGTATCCAATATTAACCGGTATTTGTATGTATGTGCATCAAAAAAATGTGGAATAAAAAAAAAAAAAAAAAAAAACATTATATTTCCCCTAAAAACGTGCTACTGCCCCTTTAAAGTACACTTGTGACATCAGCCTAGCTATTGTTCTCTCGTTCCATTATTTTTCTGTAATGGAACGTTATATTTTACTTCATTTAAATCCGGGCAATATTTAAAGATCATTAAATACAGAATAGGACTATTATATCAAAAGAATAATAGTATCCTCAGACATGCATATCACTTTCAATTTAATTTAGCAGAAAAAGGTATTCAATGCTGAGCCCTTCAGGTCAAGCAACTTCTCTATGAATATGGCTTTGGATTTGTGTGGCAAAATCAAGATGTTAGCTCTATTAGTTCTTTAATGACAAACTTTAAGAAGAGATGTATATGTAATGATAAACTTTGCCCATTCTGTATCGTACCATTTTTGTATGATATGTCCATTTTATAAAGACTGAAGAACCAATCTTCCAAATTATAATACTGCAATTCCGTCTCATGACACGTTTATCAATTTGTTCTCATCTCTTAATCCTGATGTTGTTAACTCTTTAACCAAATTTATCTTCCTCACCATGAAGAAACGATGTTAACAACTTCAATGTCCTCAACATGTACTGTTAAATGTATAATGGACCGTTGGTCTCGTTACTGAATAAACTCTCTCTATAAACACCAACCAATGTAAACTTGTTATTACAAGTTGAACCATCTTTTGTGAGTTCCGGATATATAAAAATCATATCAACTCAAAGTTATTGATTTTTTTTTAGAACATACATGGTGATACAATTCATGTCAAAGTTGAAAGCAATATGGTCTTTAGATTGTGTTGAAGTTTTTCCTCGTTTATGTCGGATTTTATGTGCGCTTTGTTGACTCTCAAGACGATAACGAATATTAATTACTATCCTCTCAATGTCCTTATCGAATCGCTTACATTAGGGGTGTGACAAAACCGTAAATCCTTAAATAATCGCCTGGCTACTATTAATCTCAATCACCGCAAGCGATTTAACGAGGTTGATTTTTATTCTTTTCAATACAATGCTATGTTAATGCATTTTGAAATTAACATCAACGGCAATTTCCTATTTCTTAGCGTCTCTTATCATTTGTTATGCTTTTCATTAATATGCTAAAAAGCCAGTAGTACTTAGAAAAGGAGACATTCAAAAGGTTTTTAACATGGCTCAATCAAACTGGCGCTTATTCAAGGCAGGGGTTTATTTATTTCAATGAGGCCTTTGTTCGGTATCTATTCAATGCAGGGGATTATTCAAGGCAGAGGTTTATTTATTTCAATGAGGCCTTTGTTCGGTGTTTATTCAATGCATACCTTACTACTCATACCTCGGGGGAACGATTTTGACACGTTCACTTTCAAGGTCAAAGGTCAAGGTCACGAGCTATGTATTCACTCTAAGAATTCCTTGTAAACGCGATAACTTGAAAAGTTTTTGTGCTATGAAGCTCTAACTTGGTATATATCATCCTTGGAAGAGTAAACAATTTTGAAAAGGTTTTGGCTACAATCCGTCAAAGGTCAAGGTCACAGCAAGGTCATGACGTAAGCATGTTTTAGCGAAAATGCTTTATTTTAACTATGAACACTTTTAATCAATACATGATTGTTATACTCAATAAAAAGTGTTCAATGATTGTGTGACCTTGAAGGTCAAAGGTCAAGGTCATGAGATATGAGTTATTACAAAATGCACTAAATTGGGGTATAACTTTATCCCATTTAGCTTTTCAGAACTCATGAACTTGTCCAAATGTTAATACTTCCAGGGAATCATTATGACATGTTCACTTTCAAGTTCAAAGGTCAAGGTCACGAGTTATAAAATCACCACAAAATTCTTTGTAAACGCGATAACTTGAAAAGTTTTTGTGCTATGAAGCTCTAACTTGGTATATATCATCCTTGGAAAAGTAAAAAAATTTGAAAAGGTTTCGGCTACAATCTGTCAAAGGTCAAGGTCACAGCAAGGTCATGACTTAAGCATGGTTTAGCGAAAATGCTTAATTTTAACTATGATCACTTTTAATCAATACATGATTGTTATACTCAATAAAAAGTGTTCAATTATTGTGTGACCTTGAAGGTCAAAGGTCAAGGTCATAAGATATGAGTTATTGCAATTCCTTGTAAACACAATAACTTGAAAAGTTTTTGTGCTATGAAGTTTGAATTTTGTATATATTATCTCTTGAGAAGTACAACATTTTCAAAAAGTTTTGGGTACTAAGTTAGTCTAACTGTCGAAGGTCAAGGTCACAGCACGGTCAACATATATGGAGAAAATGGATTAATTTAATTTTTAACACTTTATTTCATTACAATAATGTTATACTCAATGAAATGTGTTCATTGATTGTGTGACCTTGAGTGTCAAAGGTCAAGGTCACGAGAAAATTCCCAATTTGGTGAGGCCTGTAAAAGGCGGAACAGGGTAAGGCGAAACCCAAAGTTCCGGGGCTGCTCTGCTTTTGCGGTATCCCGCAAACGCTAATCTAGTTCAAGGCAGAGGTTTATTTATTTCAATGAGGCCTTTGTTCGGTGTTTATTCAATGCAGGGGATTATTCAAGGCAGAGGTTTATTTATTTCAATGAGGCCTTTGTTCGGTGTTTATTCAATGCAGGGGGTTATTCAAGGCAGAGGTTTATTTATTTCAATGAGGCCTTTGTTCGGTGTTTATTCAATGCAGGGGATTATTCAAGACAGAGGTTTATTTATTTCAATGAGGCCTTTGTTCGGTGTTTATTCAATGCAGGGGGTTATTCAAGGCAGAGGTTTATTTATTTCAATGAGGCCTTTGTTCGGTGTTTATTCAATGCAGGGGGTTATTCAAGGCAGAGGTTTATTTATTTCAATGAGGCCTTTGTTCGGTGTTTATTCAATGCAGGGGATTATTCAAGGCAGGGGTTTATTTATTTCAATGAGGTCTTTACGGTATCCTACACTAATTAATCAAATTGTAAAGTACTATTATTTTTTGATATCATAGCTTTTGTGTGTACATGGGAAGAGGTAGTTTAGAATATGTTAAAATTAGACCTTTGACCCGGCGTTTATTCAAGTCAGGCAATTATTCAAGGCAGGCTCAATGGCTTGCGTGTGTGTACAGGGGGAAATTTTTAGAATATGAGCAAATTTTGAAATCCAAGTAATTTTCTTTTCATTATATGCGAGGTAAAAAATATCAGCCATAAAAGGGACGTACTCTCTATAAAATATCATGTATCAAAAGTTTCTCATTCAGGACTCATTAGAAGTATCAAGCAAAAACTACTAGCGACCACTTTAAGTTCATTCCTTAGAGATAGAAAATGTAGTCGCGAAACTAAACCAAACATGCAACGTTTGTTTCACAACTGCAACTTTCGATTGTCTTAAAATTGGTCACAATTGTTTTCGTTTACCCGAGATCGCCCTTGTTTTATCAAGAATTCGCAACTTAACGGGATAAGCTAAGAAATAGAGATGATTTTATGAGCGCTTTGTTTACGCATAAAGGCGACCCGGTATCTACTAGCAAACAGTAACTACCTGAGACTACTGTAAAGTATCATCAAGATACACAGATTGTATATTCACATAGACTGAGACCGTCAACATTTTCATATTTTATTCTTTATTCATTATTACATGTCACATAAAATCTGAGATACTCTGAAGGAGGAAAACTCAAATTTTACCGTTAATATGTGGTTAACATTTCATCAGTCTGAAACAAGGAATAATTTGTTTCCGAAACTATGCAAACAAATTATGTCAGATGTCAGTATTTGAAGATTACCATGATGTCAAAAGTTTGAAAGGTGCATATGAATTAAAATGATTTATTAAGAAAGTAAAAATTGTTTTTATTGCATGATTGAATTTCAGTACAGAACATTTAAAATTGAATTCTTACACCTTTAAAACATTTGTTCTGCAGGTACGTCAAAATTAAGATTGTTGAAGATAAGTTGACTGATAACATATACATCTAACAGATAAGTTGAGTGATAACATACACATCTAACAGTTACTTACGTACAATTAAACCAGATGTTATGTCCAACGTGTCAAAGTTGAAAAATCATACTCCCAAGGTGTTCATCAATGATGACCTGACCAAAGAGAGAGCACGTCTCTCCACCGAGGCTCGCCAGCTTGTGTCCAGCAAGAAACTTGCAGGAACTTGGGCCAGAGATGGTATTGTATATGTTAAGAAATTGGATGGTTCAGTTCACCTTATAAAAACTCGGGATCAATTCACCAAGCTGACAGAGTCTTTAAGACTGAGGATGCGGTTTAAGGTATCACAGGGTCCGCGTGACATCAGAGAATATACTGACGCTGAAGATAGCGACTACTGACACTACTGACGCGCGTCCATACCAGGAATAAGCGTGATCTTTCCTAATTCTAAAACTCTATAATCATGACATTCAACGATGTAACAAACTTTACGTTATGCATACGTGATGTAACAAACTTTACGTTATGCATACGTGATGTGGACTAAGTGAAAAGATAACTGATAACAAACTGTTATTTTTGTCTATCAATATGCTCTTGTACACATCAAGAACAGTTTATCAGTGATGTGATCAAGTGATAGGGTCATATAAATTTTGATGTATGTTGACAAATTTTAAATTACCAACCTGACATATTTTCTTTTACAATTCCAAAACCAGTTCCTTTTATAAGCTGTTCATGGTAAACATTTTGCTTTTCAGTTTTCCATTGTTTTGTTTTTTTTGGTTTTTTTTTACTGTCACATTAAATCCAATTTGTGAATTTTTCTTCAAAAGAGCACTCCTCGATTCATCCGCTTCTATGGTTCTTTGATGTTCTCCTATATATGTATATATAAGCACAGGGTATAAGTTTATCAATCACTCATGGTTTGAGATCTTCACATATCAAAGTACACTGGAGTGTGGTATGCTCGTCTACGATAAAGCATGTTGCGCGTGCAAGCGCACGCGGTGTGTATTTCAGATAGTCAGGTTTGACGTGTTTTAGTTCAGGTACTGGTTCGAATCATAAGAAATGGATTGATTTTGACAAAAGTTATTTTATATCATCTTAAATCAAAAATGCAAGTTGCATAATATATATTTTATTTCTATCCCCCCCTTTAGTTAAAGTATCTTGTATTTTCAAATACATTATTCTGAAAGGTATTTCCTATTCAAATTGACATCACCTTTGTCACCACAAACCACCTGTATGTTGTTTTTGTTTCCATGTCAAATGACAGACCTTTTTATTTCTTCTTTTTTGTTTTGGTGTTCATTCATATCATAAAAAGATGTTTGCACTCGTGCCACTGCACGGTCCCTTCAATTTCCACACATGGCCAAGATTTATTAACATTACCAGATTACAAGTTAACTGCCCTCTGCATAACATTTCTTTCTTCTCCGTTAATGTTCGATGCCAGTTGATCATGTAATTTCAGATGGGCAGTTGGAGTTTTCTATTCGAAATTACAGGCAAACGCTTTGATAACATTATATTACGTGACAAAATTATACTCGTCTCTTTGCTTGTACAGTTCGTCTTATACATTTTTTATCTTTCTTTTTCTTTTGTGCTGCGGCGATATTCACAAAAATCCTGGACCAACCTATAGAGATTTGAAAATTGTTCATATGAATGTGTGTAGTTTAAGAGAAAAGATTGATTCTGTTGAAAGTGAACTAAGCGATTATGATGTTATTTGTATTTCAGAAAGTTGGTTGAATGACTCTGTAATACAAATTGACTTAGAAATATCCGGGTTTCAATTACCATTCAGAAAAGATCGGGCAACTAGGGGTGGTGGAGTAGCAGTCTATGTAAAGAAACATTTGTATGCGACATGTTTGGATTACTTAAGTCACCCCAATCTTGAGGCTTTGTGGATTGAGATAAAATTGAAAAGTAAAAAAATATTGTTAGGCACTTTTTATAGATCAGACAAAAGTGAAGCATATTGGGATCTAGTTTGTCAATCAATTGGAAACGCTATCGACCTTAATATAGATACTATTGTTGTCGGTGATTTCAATATTGATATATTAAATAAGGTTAACGAGAAAGTAAAAAATATTGAATATGTGTTTGGTATGAAACAGATTATCACAGAACCAACTAGGATTACGCAAACGTCACGTACACTGATTGACCTAATTTTTGTATCTAACTCTGATTCTATACTGAACTCAGGTGTACTTGATCCTGTTTGTAGTGATCACTCTCCCGTTTTTGTCACTATTCGCGATGTCATACCCATCCAAAATTGTTTTGAAAGAAAAATATATTACTACGACTTAGTTGACATGGACGGGCTGAATTTAAGTTTCAAAAATACTGATTGGTCAGGGGATCTTTCAAATGATATTGATATTGCAACTGAAACAATAATGAACAAAGTTTTTCATTTGTGTGATACCTTTATTCCTAACAAGATGGTAACCATTAGATCCAATGACTCGCCATGGATGAATAATTTGACTCGAAGACTGATAAGACAAAGAAACAGACAGCATAAAATAGCAAAACGGAGAAATCAGGAAAACGATTGGGTTAAATTCAGAAAACTTAGAAATAAAGTTATTTCAGCAGTAAGAAAAGCTAAATCAGTGTATTACTCTAAACTTGATGATAAACTAAACAATAATAAAAATTCTAAAATGTGGTGGAAGTTGATTAACAATTATCTAAAAAAGAGCAAAAATTCTAAAGAAAACTTTCCTCCTCTTCATCACAATGATGTTATTTATGAAGACGCTAACGAAAAAGCAAACATACTTAATGATTACTTTATTGACCAAGCTAAGATTGATTCCCCAGACAAACAGCTACCGCCTGTTGTTGATAGAAATGATAATTCATTATGTCACTTTGTCTTAACAAGAACTGAAGTGAAAGATATTCTTTTGTCAGTTGACGTGAATAAAGCAAGTGGCCCTGATAAACTAAGTAATAAATTCATCAAACTTACCGCAGAACCGCTATCCATTCCTCTTACACATTTGTTTAACAAATCATTATGTGAATGTAAATTTCCTTCAATTTGGAAGGAAGCTTCTGTTTTTCCTTTGCACAAGAAGGGCAGTGTAAATGAATGTCAAAATTATAGACCTGTTGCACTAACTAGCTGCATTGGGAAGGTATTTGAAAAATGTGTTTTCAAATATGTATTTAACTTTTTTCTAGATAATAATGTTCTAACCAACTTGCAGTCAGGTTTTATGCCAGGTGATTGTACTGCGTATCAACTTACTTATTTATACGATTTCATTGCAAATGCTTTGGATAATGGAAAAGAAGTTAAAGCTGTTTTCTGTGATATAAGTAAAGCTTTTGATAAAGTATGGCACAAGGGTATAATACATAAATTAGAAGCCTATGGCATTCGTGGAAGTTTGCTCAATTGGTTTCGCGACTATCTATCAGATCGATTACAAAAAGTAGTCATAGATGGCAAATCTTCTGACTTAAAGCACATATCGGCAGGAGTTCCTCAGGGCTCCGTTTTAGGTCCACTATTATTCTTAGTCTATATAAATGATATTGTTGAGGGCATTCATAGTAATATTAGATTATTTGCTGACGATACCTCCGTGTACATTGTTGTTGAAGACCCAATTAATGCAACAAGAATTTTAAACGCTGATTTAAATCGTATTTCTGATTGGGCTGATGCGTGGCAAGTAAATTTTAATCCAACAAAAACTGAAACTATTTTGTTTTCTCGTAAAGTTAACCCCACTGTGTCTCCACCTTTAGAAATGAAAGGATATATAGTAAATGAAGTAAGCTTCCACAAACATTTAGGTGTTTATCTGCAAAAAGATTGCTTTTGGAAAAGACAGATTGAAGAAATAATAAAAAATGTAAGTGCTATGGTTAATTGTTTAAGAAGTTTTAAATATAGATTAACAAGAAGAACACTTGAATGTATGTATACCTATTACATACTGCCACATTTTGACTACTGTTGCCATATATGGGATAATTGTACAAAGGAACAATCTACATTACTTGAAACTTTGCAATTATATGCACTACGAACAATTTGTGGAGCAGTGAGAGGGACTAGTCATGATAAAATATATAAAGAAACAGATTTTATACCATTAACACAACGTAGAGATAACAAAAAATTAACGCTATTCTACAAAATGATAAATAATCTGACTCCAAACTACTTATCGGATATTATTCCAGAAAATGTTTCTGATATAAGTTCATACAATCTTAGAAATACTCAAAGTATACGTACAATACTTCCGGTTGCGCATGTGTGAGTGACGGACGCACGTTTTGGGAGCTCTCCGAAAATCCACGGGAATCACAGCCATCAATGAAGAAATGAGCTATTGAAATACTCAAAATCATCTTACATGTAACAATTAATGGGTAAGAAGATATGATATATGTTTTGTGATCTTTAAAAATAGGCCTACTTTTTGACATATTTTGTTCAACGCCAAACTACCCACTATCACCATCATGGCCACCAAGGGAAATGTTGCTACACGTTCGACAACTAACTTAGAAGAACTTATTCTGAATGTGGAGGGTAGAATTACAACAAAATTTGAACTCTTGTTAAAGGAGACGCGCTCCGGTATTGAGGGCTCTATTTCGAGTGTGAAAGCCGAAATTGGGACTATTACTTCCAAAGTCAACGAGTTAGATAACCTTGTATCTCAACAACAAGATGAAGTAAACGACCTACGCACTGAGGTTACACAGTTAAAGCATAACCTCTCCGAACAAGCTACACAATTCCAGAATACTTTGCTGTTGAAAGAAGTTCATGAACGGCGCCCTAACTTACTCTTCTACGGTATCCCCGAACTAGCAATGGAGAATACGGAACGACGCCTCCGACAATTCTTTGTGGAAGACCTACGCTTCGCACAAGACAAAGCAGACGACATATATTTCAAGACAGTTCACAGATTGCCCCGGAAGCCATTTCAAAACGATCCAACACCGGACGCGCCAAACCCTATCCTAGCTACTTTTGTCTACATGCCAGACCGTGAAAACGTGCTATCCAGTGGTAAGCTTCTGAAAGACGTCAAAGGGAAAAGCATTAGAACTGATTTACCATTTAAAATGAAGAAACAGAGGGCGATTCTCAACAGGAAAGCGTTTGACCTGAGGCGAGAGCGTGTAGGCCTATATGCACGAGTGAGGATTGCCGGTGTCGATGTTATCTTGGAGACAAAAGATTCGAAAGAACCAAAGGCTGCTTGGAAGCGTTATACATAGATTGATATAACGATCTGACATTCTACATTTGAGTGCTAAGTGGGTGAGTCTGTGACGGTTTTAGTTTGTCATGTGTTACGCTGTTTACAAAACAATTGTGCTATGAAATAATTTCGAAAAATAGCGGAAATTCACTTATCGATTGATTGATAGACATATCCACTTGTGTTTGTTAATATCCATGGTATCCATTGTTTATACATGTGAGTATCCATGATAGTATCCACGATAATCTGACCGAGTTCACTTGAACGACAATGAATACAAACACAATGACTGACTACTGTTTACACGTGAAGCACGTGCATCACGAACTGCCTTCACCCATTAACGTGATCACACAATGCAGGTGTGTTTGAGTGTATGTTTATTTATGTCTCTGTACATAGTCAAAGTGACTTTGATTTTGTTCGTTGAGTCTTTTTACTGTAATGAATCAAGAAATAGCTGCTAGAACCCATACTCAAAATTATTGGGGTTTCTTCAGGACTATTTTTACTCTAATAAGCTTTTGTGTGTCATCAATATCCCGATTATTTACCCGTGGATAGGATCTCCCCTTTTTATATTTTCAACAGCCAAAATACACTCATGGCAAAAATGGTTGTCACCCCCAGACTGAGAACGCTACGTCAAGTTTAACTGAGTGTTGACAAATAATCAAACATGCAATAACTGTCAGAATGATTTGTGTGATTGGGAAAAACATTCGTAAAACATACCAGCTTGTATTTTGGTCTTGTGCTGGCCAATTTAAGAAATTCTACTAGGATATGTATGGTCCCTGTGAAAAAGGGAAATTTTTTACAGTATCCATATAGTATCAATTGGATGGGTATCAATAAAACAAATTACATTTTCAAGTTCAATTGTCGGTTTTATTTCATTCTGCAGTCATGTAAGAGTATATTTACAAGCCTAATATCGGGTAGCACCGCCTCTGGAATTTTCAAGGGCGATATTTCGGGCAGGCATACTGTCTATCAGTGTGTTGATGTTTGCAACAGCCAAATTGTTCCATTCATTCACAAGAGCAGCCCGCAATTGCTGTAAATTTGCAGGAGCAGGGTCCAGTCTTCTAAGTGCACGGTCAAGCTGATCCCAAGCATGTTCTATCGGATTCATATCCGGACTTTTTGAAGGCCAGGGCAATCTTGTTACTCCTTGTGCCTGAATGAAAGCGTTCACTGTACGTGCACGATGGGCTGGTGCATTATCGTCCTGCAACAGGAAGTTGTTGCCATACACTCTTCTTGCATGTGGGAGGCAAACGGTTTCAAGAAGACGTCTGTACGACCTCTGGTTGACGTTTCCTTGAAGGACGACAAGATCCGTTTTACCGTTATGGTGTATTCCTGCCCATACGTGTACAGAACCGCCACCGTGGGCAACCTGATGCTGCAGACAGTCGTCATTGAGCCTTTCCTCACGTAAACGTCGCACTCTCATTCTCCTGTCCACCTTATGCAGTAGGAAACGAGACTCGTCAGTAAATATGACGTGACGCCAATGTCCAAGTTGGATTCTGCGGTGCTGCTGCGCCCAAGCAAGCCGTGCCCTGCGGTTGGCCAGTGTCCAGAATGGTTTGATGGCAGGTCTTCTTGCCTTATATCCATGCTGGAGCAACCTGTTCACTACAGTTCTCCGGCAAATGGGCGTATTAATATGAGCCCCCCATCTCTGTGCAAGAGTCAAAGACGAAAGACGTCTATGACGTCGGGTCAAACGAAGAAGAATTCTATCCTGACGAACCGTAGTTTTCTTGGGACGGCCTGAAGACTTATTCGGAACAACATTTCCCTGTATGGCGTGCAGTCTTTTAATCCTTTGAACAGTTCTAACACTGACGTTACATGCTGCAGCAATGACACGATTCGAAGCGCCACCACGACTCATGCCAATGATTTCATGTCTGATTCCTGGTGGAGTGGGACCAGGCATGGTCTATGCTTTTCAGAAACTATAGTCGTGAAGCTGTATCTTATGAAAGAGGTCTATAGTAATGGATGGAAATGACAAACCTAAGGAGACAAATTTCCATCATTTCAATGAAATGCACGTGGTCTACATGAAACCGCTGACACTGTTCATTGTAAAGTGTGAGTTAATGTAACTTCATGCCTGTAATGACATTTCCATGGAAAACCAACATTGCCATGCATACAATGTGATATAAACTCCAATTTAATTAAATATTAGGGGGTGACAACAATTTTTGCCATGAGTGTAGATTTTACTGTTTTGTTTATTTTGTTTTGTTGCATTTCCGTTTCCTACACATGTAAGGACCAGCTATCGATTGATAGTCTTTATTCTTGTTATGAGACACCCCTTTTTTCTTTCCTCTTCAATCATTCCACTATGTTTGCAAAACTGGAAGTCACAAAATTTGCACACTTTTCAAACACATTTTTCAATACCGTTATTTATTCTTTGGATAGGGACATTTGGACAAGTTTATTCTCGTACATGATATCATGACAGATCTATCAATCATTTCAATGAACTGTAGGGGTATTAGCGAAAGTAAGAAACGAAGGCAAGTTTTCAAGTTTTTGAAAAAGAAAAAGGCCTCTATTTATTGTCTTCAAGATGTTCATTTTACAAAAGATAAGGAACAAATAATTAAACAGCAATGGGGATATTCTGAATGCTACTTTAGTTCATTTAGATCAAATGCACGAGGTACGGCGATTTTGTTCAATAACAATTTTGAATTTAAAGTGATAAAAGAATACTCTGACGAAAATGGAAATTTTAATGCTCTCGATATAGAAATAGACAATTGTATTTACTTCTTACTAAATATATATGGACCAAATGACGACACGCCGGAATTCTATGATACACTTTCTGATATACTAGAAGAATCTGAAGGAGAATATTTGGTACTTTGTGGTGACTGGAATCTAGTTTTAGATCCACTTATAGATCAATTTAACTACAAGCACATCAATAATCCAAATGCTAGAAGTAGAGTTTTGGAAATGCAGCAAGTATTCGATCTTAAGGATGTATGGCGGGAACACAATTGGGAAGAGAGAAGATATACCTGGCGTCAGCCAACTCCCTTGAAACAATCGCGTCTTGATTTCTTTCTAATCTCGCATAACTTACTCTCGTCTGTTACGTCTACCTCTATTAACCCAGGTTTCAAAACTGACCATTCACTTCTCGAACTTACCATCAAAATTAATGAAGTAAAACGAGGGAAGGGCTTTTGGAAATTTAATAATTCATTGTTATACGATAAAGAATATGTTAATATGGTGAAACAAACTCTCACGGAAACATTGAATCAATATCGTGTAAGGGATAATGAAGATGTTTTTTCCATATCTGATCAGCTTCTTTGGGAAACTATTCTGTTGATGATAAGGGGGAAATCTATACTGTTTGCCAGTACTAAAAAGAAGAAAATGGAAAATGCTGAAACTGAATTGAACATAACATTAAAGAGACTAACAATAGATTTAGATAAAACGAATATAATCAGAGAAAAGGAAGATATTTCGAAGGAAATAAAAGCTACAAATTCTGAACTTGAAGAAATTAATACTATCAGAGCGAAAGGAAGCTTCATACGATCAAAGGCTAAATGGATAGAAAAGGGCGAGAAACCAACCAAATTCTTTTTGAAATTAGAATCGCGAAATTTCTTAAACAAAGCAATTACAGAGTTAGAGGACAAAGATGGTAATTTGTTGAATTCAACTGTTGATATTTTGGAGGAAACTGTGAAATTCTATAAGTCGTTATACTCTAGCAGAGATTGTTGTGATGTTGATCTTGATGAAATAATCCCCAAAGAAGCCAGCACTAAGCTTGAAGACCATGAATCGGCCGAACTTGAAGGAGAACTTACCTACGATGAAGTACTATCGGCTTTAAAGCTTATGAAAAATGATAAAAGTCCAGGCTCGGATGGTTTTACCGTCGAATTTATCAAGTTCTTTTGGCGAGATTTAAATAAATACTTATTAAATTCATTAAATTATGCCTACCGAACGGGTTCACTATCTATTACGCAAAAACAGGGTGTTATTACTTGCATTCCAAAAGAAAATAAATCAAAACGCTATTTAAAAAATTGGAGACCTATATCTTTGCTTAATGTTTCCTATAAACTTGCCTCGGCTGCAATCACGTGTCGCCTTAAAACAGTTCTTATAACCATGATAAGTGAAGAACAAAGGGGCTTCCTTCCGGGTAGATATATAGCTGAAGTCACACGGCAGATTTATGATGTAATGGAACATACAGAAAGATACCAAATTCCAGGTCTGTTAATGTCAGTGGATTTTGAAAAAGCCTTTGACTCCGTTGATTGGAAATTCATACAAAATGTCCTTAAATTCTTTAACTTCGGACCCTCCTTTCGCAAATGGGTAAATGTACTATACCACAATTCGGAATCATGCGTCCTCGTAAATGGATTCCCCTCCTCCTTTTTTAGGTTAAGTAGAGGATGTCGCCAGGGAGACCCGATTTCTCCTTACTTGTTTATTCTTTGTACAGAAATATTGACAATACTACTTAAGACCAACAAACAAGTAATGGGCATTAAAATAGGAAATATTGAACATCTCTTAGCTCAATTTGCTGATGATATGTCCTTATTGTTAGATGGATCTGAAAAATGCCTCTACGCAGTTCTCAATACCCTTACCTTATTTGAACGTTTTTCTGGACTTAAGGTAAATGTTGAAAAAACAAAATTAATTTGGATTGGATCAAAGAAACGAAGCAGAATAAAGCTATGCAAAGATTGGAATCTGGAATGGGTACATTCTTTTAAGTTATTGGGGATAAAATTTCACATTGACCTTGAAAATATGATTGAAGAGAATTATATGGACAAGTTTACCAATATTGAAAATCAAATGAAAATTTGGAAATGTCGAATTTTAACCCCACTAGGTCGAAATACTGTCCTAAAATCATTGTTGTTACCAAAAATTACGCATCTATGTGCATCTATTCCATCACCATCAGATCATACTTTGCAATCCTTCCAATCGAAATGCTTCGATTTCATATGGAAAGGAAAACCTGATAAAGTGAAACGGGATATAATTGTAGGTAGTATACCAAATGGGGGAATTAAAGTTCCACAAATTAAACATTACATAGCTGCACAAAAGGTATCGTGGTTGAAACGCTTTTATTGTACATCTAGTGAGAAGACGTTTTTCGTATTCCATAACAAAAGCCTTCCTGCAAATGTATTAGAAATGGATTCAAACTATATAAAGGATTTTGTTATTCCAAAGGTGACAAATATGTTTTGGAAGGATACGTTACAAGCATGGAGTTTATATTTATCAAAATGTAAATCTTTGAACAGAAATATATACTCTCAATTTATTTGGTACAATGACAACATAAAAATTAATAAGAAATCCGTTTTCTATAAAAACATGTACTCCGCTGGTGTAAAATTTGTGAGTGACTTGGTAACTGAAAAAGGCATTTTATTAACATACGAACAATTTATAAATATATATAAAGTCAAATGTGATCCGTTAACCTTCTTTGGGCTGAAAAATGCGGTCAAGGAGTACTTGAACAAATTTGAAAAGGACACTGATTATATACCGGAATACCCAATACTGCCTTACAATCACGTCCAACTTCGAGCGGACCTCAAAGGATCAAAACATTATTACGATATCCTATTAGACAATTCCTTTCAAAAAGATACATATAATCGTAAATGGGAAGAGATATTTGACGAAAGTTCCTCTGATTCCGAGTGGAAATTAATAAATGAAATGCCTTTCAGATGTACCGAATGTACGGAACTACGGTGGTTTCAATATAGACTTATCCATAGAATTTTACCTGTGAACTCTTATCTCTATAAACTTGGATACATTGACTCCCCAATATGTCTTTTCTGCAAACATGAATTGTGTGACATTTCTCATTTATTCTGGGAATGTCAATATATAAACTCTCTTTGGAAAGATATCCAACATTGGATCAATACAAAAGCACATCTAAGAATAACCTTCACAAAGAAATGTATTTTGCTTGGATATTTATCCAAAAATAACGATCCATTAAATATAATCATTCTCCTAATCAAGAAACTGATCTTGAAATGCCATAACAAAGACTCTAACATATCTATGGGTAGAATCCAAAGAGAGTTATCGCACTACTACGATATTACAAAAGCCATAGCTTTTTCTTCATGTCAACATGATAAGTTTGTAAAATTCTGGTCAAGTTGCCATCATTTATTTATTAATTGATTCATTTACCCTTTGTCCATAAATACTGCCATTCTCCAATTGTATCCTATCCAAATGTGTCCGGTATCCAATATTAACCGGTATTTGTATGTATGTGCATCAAAAAAATGTGGAATAAAAAAAACAACAAAAAAAAAACATTATATTTCCCCTAAAAACGTGCTACTGCCCCTTTAAAGTACACTTGTGACATCAGCCTAGCTATTGTTCTCTCGTTCCATTATTTTTCTGTAATGGAACGTTATATTTTACTTCATTTAAATCCGGGCAATATTTAAAGATCATTAAATACAGAATAGGACTATTATATCAAAAGAATAATAGTATCCTCAGACATGCATATCACTTTCAATTTAATTTAGCAGAAAAAGGTATTCAATGCTGAGCCCTTCAGGTCAAGCAACTTCTCTATGAATATGGCTTTGGATTTGTGTGGCAAAATCAAGATGTTAGCTCTATTAGTTCTTTAATGACAAACTTTAAGAAGAGATGTATATGTAATGATAAACTTTGCCCATTCTGTATCGTACCATTTTTGTATGATATGTCCATTTTATAAAGACTGAAGAACCAATCTTCCAAATTATAATACTGCAATTCCGTCTCATGACACGTTTATCAATTTGTTCTCATCTCTTAATCCTGATGTTGTTAACTCTTTAACCAAATTTATCTTCCTCACCATGAAGAAACGATGTTAACAACTTCAATGTCCTCAACATGTACTGTTAAATGTATAATGGACCGTTGGTCTCGTTACTGAATAAACTCTCTCTATAAACACCAACCAATGTAAACTTGTTATTACAAGTTGAACCATCTTTTGTGAGTTCCGGATATATAAAAATCATATCAACTCAAAGTTATTGATTTTTTTTTAGAACATACATGGTGATACAATTCATGTCAAAGTTGAAAGCAATATGGTCTTTAGATTGTGTTGAAGTTTTTCCTCGTTTATGTCGGATTTTATGTGCGCTTTGTTGACTCTCAAGACGATAACGAATATTAATTACTATCCTCTCAATGTCCTTATCGAATCGCTTACATTAGGGGTGTGACAAAACCGTAAATCCTTAAATAATCGCCTGGCTACTATTAATCTCAATCACCGCAAGCGATTTAACGAGGTTGATTTTTATTCTTTTCAATACCATGCTATGTTAATGCATTTTGAAATTAACATCAACGGCAATTTCCTATTTCTTAGCGTCTCTTATCATTTGTTATGCTTTTCATTAATATGCTAAAAAGCCAGTAGTACTTAGAAAAGGAGACATTCAAAAGGTTTTTAACATGGCTCAATCAAACTGGCGCTTATTCAAGGCAGGGGTTTATTTATTTCAATGAGGCCTTTGTTCGGTATCTATTCAATGCAGGGGATTATTCAAGGCAGAGGTTTATTTATTTCAATGAGGCCTTTGTTCGGTGTTTATTCAATGCATACCTTACTACTCATACCTCGGGGGAACGATTTTGACACGTTCACTTTCAAGGTCAAAGGTCAAGGTCACGAGCTATGTATTCACTCTAAGAATTCCTTGTAAACGCGATAACTTGAAAAGTTTTTGTGCTATGAAGCTCTAACTTGGTATATATCATCCTTGGAAGAGTAAACAATTTTGAAAAGGTTTTGGCTACAATCCGTCAAAGGTCAAGGTCACAGCAAGGTCATGACGTAAGCATGTTTTAGCGAAAATGCTTTATTTTAACTATGAACACTTTTAATCAATACATGATTGTTATACTCAATAAAAAGTGTTCAATGATTGTGTGACCTTGAAGGTCAAAGGTCAAGGTCATGAGATATGAGTTATTACAAAATGCACTAAATTGGGGTATAACTTTATCCCATTTAGCTTTTCAGAACTCATGAACTTGTCCAAATGTTAATACTTCCAGGGAATCATTATGACATGTTCACTTTCAAGTTCAAAGGTCAAGGTCACGAGTTATAAAATCACCACAAAATTCTTTGTAAACGCGATAACTTGAAAAGTTTTTGTGCTATGAAGCTCTAACTTGGTATATATCATCCTTGGAAAAGTAAAAAAATTTGAAAAGGTTTCGGCTACAATCTGTCAAAGGTCAAGGTCACAGCAAGGTCATGACTTAAGCATGGTTTAGCGAAAATGCTTAATTTTAACTATGATCACTTTTAATCAATACATGATTGTTATACTCAATAAAAAGTGTTCAATTATTGTGTGACCTTGAAGGTCAAAGGTCAAGGTCATAAGATATGAGTTATTGCAATTCCTTGTAAACACAATAACTTGAAAAGTTTTTGTGCTATGAAGTTTGAATTTTGTATATATTATCTCTTGAGAAGTACAACATTTTCAAAAAGTTTTGGGTACTAAGTTAGTCTAACTGTCGAAGGTCAAGGTCACAGCACGGTCAACATATATGGAGAAAATGGATTAATTTAATTTTTAACACTTTATTTCATTACAATAATGTTATACTCAATGAAATGTGTTCATTGATTGTGTGACCTTGAGTGTCAAAGGTCAAGGTCACGAGAAAATTCCCAATTTGGTGAGGCCTGTAAAAGGCGGAACAGGGTAAGGCGAAACCCAAAGTTCCGGGGCTGCTCTGCTTTTGCGGTATCCCGCAAACGCTAATCTAGTTCAAGGCAGAGGTTTATTTATTTCAATGAGGCCTTTGTTCGGTGTTTATTCAATGCAGGGGATTATTCAAGGCAGAGGTTTATTTATTTCAATGAGGCCTTTGTTCGGTGTTTATTCAATGCAGGGGGTTATTCAAGGCAGAGGTTTATTTATTTCAATGAGGCCTTTGTTCGGTGTTTATTCAATGCAGGGGATTATTCAAGACAGAGGTTTATTTATTTCAATGAGGCCTTTGTTCGGTGTTTATTCAATGCAGGGGGTTATTCAAGGCAGAGGTTTATTTATTTCAATGAGGCCTTTGTTCGGTGTTTATTCAATGCAGGGGGTTATTCAAGGCAGAGGTTTATTTATTTCAATGAGGCCTTTGTTCGGTGTTTATTCAATGCAGGGGATTATTCAAGGCAGGGGTTTATTTATTTCAATGAGGTCTTTACGGTATCCTACACTAATTAATCAAATTGTAAAGTACTATTATTTTTTGATATCATAGCTTTTGTGTGTACATGGGAAGAGGTAGTTTAGAATATGTTAAAATTAGACCTTTGACCCGGCGTTTATTCAAGTCAGGCAATTATTCAAGGCAGGCTCAATGGCTTGCGTGTGTGTACAGGGGGAAATTTTTAGAATATGAGCAAATTTTGAAATCCAAGTAATTTTCTTTTCATTATATGCGAGGTAAAAAATATCAGCCATAAAAGGGACGTACTCTCTATAAAATATCATGTATCAAAAGTTTCTCATTCAGGACTCATTAGAAGTATCAAGCAAAAACTACTAGCGACCACTTTAAGTTCATTCCTTAGAGATAGAAAATGTAGTCGCGAAACTAAACCAAACATGCAACGTTTGTTTCACAACTGCAACTTTCGATTGTCTTAAAATTGGTCACAATTGTTTTCGTTTACCCGAGATCGCCCTTGTTTTATCAAGAATTCGCAACTTAACGGGATAAGCTAAGAAATAGAGATGATTTTATGAGCGCTTTGTTTACGCATAAAGGCGACCCGGTATCTACTAGCAAACAGTAACTACCTGAGACTACTGTAAAGTATCATCAAGATACACAGATTGTATATTCACATAGACTGAGACCGTCAACATTTTCATATTTTATTCTTTATTCATTATTACATGTCACATAAAATCTGAGATACTCTGAAGGAGGAAAACTCAAATTTTACCGTTAATATGTGGTTAACATTTCATCAGTCTGAAACAAGGAATAATTTGTTTCCGAAACTATGCAAACAAATTATGTCAGATGTCAGTATTTGAAGATTACCATGATGTCAAAAGTTTGAAAGGTGCATATGAATTAAAATGATTTATTAAGAAAGTAAAAATTGTTTTTATTGCATGATTGAATTTCAGTACAGAACATTTAAAATTGAATTCTTACACCTTTAAAACATTTGTTCTGCAGGTACGTCAAAATTAAGATTGTTGAAGATAAGTTGACTGATAACATATACATCTAACAGATAAGTTGAGTGATAACATACACATCTAACAGTTACTTACGTACAATTAAACCAGATGTTATGTCCAACGTGTCAAAGTTGAAAAATCATACTCCCAAGGTGTTCATCAATGATGACCTGACCAAAGAGAGAGCACGTCTCTCCACCGAGGCTCGCCAGCTTGTGTCCAGCAAGAAACTTGCAGGAACTTGGGCCAGAGATGGTATTGTATATGTTAAGAAATTGGATGGTTCAGTTCACCTTATAAAAACTCGGGATCAATTCACCAAGCTGACAGAGTCTTTAAGACTGAGGATGCGGTTTAAGGTATCACAGGGTCCGCGTGACATCAGAGAATATACTGACGCTGAAGATAGCGACTACTGACACTACTGACGCGCGTCCATACCAGGAATAAGCGTGATCTTTCCTAATTCTAAAACTCTATAATCATGACATTCAACGATGTAACAAACTTTACGTTATGCATACGTGATGTAACAAACTTTACGTTATGCATACGTGATGTGGACTAAGTGAAAAGATAACTGATAACAAACTGTTATTTTTGTCTATCAATATGCTCTTGTACACATCAAGAACAGTTTATCAGTGATGTGATCAAGTGATAGGGTCATATAAATTTTGATGTATGTTGACAAATTTTAAATTACCAACCTGACATATTTTCTTTTACAATTCCAAAACCAGTTCCTTTTATAAGCTGTTCATGGTAAACATTTTGCTTTTCAGTTTTCCATTGTTTTGTTTTTTTTGTTTTTTTTTTACTGTCACATTAAATCCAATTTGTGAATTTTTCTTCAAAAGAGCACTCCTCGATTCATCCGCTTCTATGGTTCTTTGATGTTCTCCTATATATGTATATATAAGCACAGGGTATAAGTTTATCAATCACTCATGGTTTGAGATCTTCACATATCAAAGTACACTGGAGTGTGGTATGCTCGTCTACGATAAAGCATGTTGCGCGTGCAAGCGCACGCGGTGTGTATTTCAGATAGTCAGGTTTGACGTGTTTTAGTTCAGGTACTGGTTCGAATCATAAGAAATGGATTGATTTTGACAAAAGTTATTTTATATCATCTTAAATCAAAAATGCAAGTTGCATAATATATATTTTATTTCTATCCCCCCCTTTAGTTAAAGTATCTTGTATTTTCAAATACATTATTCTGAAAGGTATTTCCTATTCAAATTGACATCACCTTTGTCACCACAAACCACCTGTATGTTGTTTTTGTTTCCATGTCAAATGACAGACCTTTTTATTTCTTCTTTTTTGTTTTGGTGTTCATTCATATCATAAAAAGATGTTTGCACTCGTGCCACTGCACGGTCCCTTCAATTTCCACACATGGCCAAGATTTATTAACATTACCAGATTACAAGTTAACTGCCCTCTGCATAACATTTCTTTCTTCTCCGTTAATGTTCGATGCCAGTTGATCATGTAATTTCAGATGGGCAGTTGGAGTTTTCTATTCGAAATTACAGGCAAACGCTTTGATAACATTATATTACGTGACAAAATTATACTCGTCTCTTTGCTTGTACAGTTCGTCTTATACATTTTTTATCTTTCTTTTTCTTTTGTGCTGCGGCGATATTCACAAAAATCCTGGACCAACCTATAGAGATTTGAAAATTGTTCATATGAATGTGTGTAGTTTAAGAGAAAAGATTGATTCTGTTGAAAGTGAACTAAGCGATTATGATGTTATTTGTATTTCAGAAAGTTGGTTGAATGACTCTGTAATACAAATTGACTTAGAAATATCCGGGTTTCAATTACCATTCAGAAAAGATCGGGCAACTAGGGGTGGTGGAGTAGCAGTCTATGTAAAGAAACATTTGTATGCGACATGTTTGGATTACTTAAGTCACCCCAATCTTGAGGCTTTGTGGATTGAGATAAAATTGAAAAGTAAAAAAATATTGTTAGGCACTTTTTATAGATCAGACAAAAGTGAAGCATATTGGGATCTAGTTTGTCAATCAATTGGAAACGCTATCGACCTTAATATAGATACTATTGTTGTCGGTGATTTCAATATTGATATATTAAATAAGGTTAACGAGAAAGTAAAAAATATTGAATATGTGTTTGGTATGAAACAGATTATCACAGAACCAACTAGGATTACGCAAACGTCACGTACACTGATTGACCTAATTTTTGTATCTAACTCTGATTCTATACTGAACTCAGGTGTACTTGATCCTGTTTGTAGTGATCACTCTCCCGTTTTTGTCACTATTCGCGATGTCATACCCATCCAAAATTGTTTTGAAAGAAAAATATATTACTACGACTTAGTTGACATGGACGGGCTGAATTTAAGTTTCAAAAATACTGATTGGTCAGAGGATCTTTCAAATGATATTGATATTGCAACTGAAACAATAATGAACAAAGTTTTTCATTTGTGTGATACCTTTATTCCTAACAAGATGGTAACCATTAGATCCAATGACTCGCCATGGATGAATAATTTGACTCGAAGACTGATAAGACAAAGAAACAGACAGCATAAAATAGCAAAACGGAGAAATCAGGAAAACGATTGGGTTAAATTCAGAAAACTTAGAAATAAAGTTATTTCAGCAGTAAGAAAAGCTAAATCAGTGTATTACTCTAAACTTGATGATAAACTAAACAATAATAAAAATTCTAAAATGTGGTGGAAGTTGATTAACAATTATCTAAAAAAGAGCAAAAATTCTAAAGAAAACTTTCCTCCTCTTCATCACAATGATGTTATTTATGAAGACGCTAACGAAAAAGCAAACATTCTTAATGATTACTTTATTGACCAAGCTAAGATTGATTCCCCAGACAAACAGCTACCGCCTGTTGTTGATAGAAATGATAATTCATTATGTCACTTTGTCTTAACAAGAACTGAAGTGAAAGATATTCTTTTGTCAGTTGACGTGAATAAAGCAAGTGGCCCTGATAAACTAAGTAATAAATTCATCAAACTTACCGCAGAACCGCTATCCATTCCTCTTACACATTTGTTTAACAAATCATTATGTGAATGTAAATTTCCTTCAATTTGGAAGGAAGCTTCTGTTTTTCCTTTGCACAAGAAGGGCAGTGTAAATGAATGTCAAAATTATAGACCTGTTGCACTAACTAGCTGCATTGGGAAGGTATTTGAAAAATGTGTTTTCAAATATGTATTTAACTTTTTTCTAGATAATAATGTTCTAACCAACTTGCAGTCAGGTTTTATGCCAGGTGATTGTACTGCGTATCAACTTACTTATTTATACGATTTCATTGCAAATGCTTTGGATAATGGAAAAGAAGTTAAAGCTGTTTTCTGTGATATAAGTAAAGCTTTTGATAAAGTATGGCACAAGGGTATAATACATAAATTAGAAGCCTATGGCATTCGTGGAAGTTTGCTCAATTGGTTTCGCGACTATCTATCAGATCGATTACAAAAAGTAGTCATAGATGGCAAATCTTCTGACTTAAAGCACATATCGGCAGGAGTTCCTCAGGGCTCCGTTTTAGGTCCACTATTATTCTTAGTCTATATAAATGATATTGTTGAGGGCATTCATAGTAATATTAGATTATTTGCTGACGATACCTCCGTGTACATTGTTGTTGAAGACCCAATTAATGCAACAAGAATTTTAAACGCTGATTTAAATCGTATTTCTGATTGGGCTGATGCGTGGCAAGTAAATTTTAATCCAACAAAAACTGAAACTATTTTGTTTTCTCGTAAAGTTAACCCCACTGTGTCTCCACCTTTAGAAATGAAAGGATATATAGTAAATGAAGTAAGCTTCCACAAACATTTAGGTGTTTATCTGCAAAAAGATTGCTTTTGGAAAAGACAGATTGAAGAAATAATAAAAAATGTAAGTGCTATGGTTAATTGTTTAAGAAGTTTTAAATATAGATTAACAAGAAGAACACTTGAATGTATGTATACCTATTACATACTGCCACATTTTGACTACTGTTGCCATATATGGGATAATTGTACAAAGGAACAATCTACATTACTTGAAACTTTGCAATTATATGCACTACGAACAATTTGTGGAGCAATGAGAGGGACTAGTCATGATAAAATATATAAAGAAACAGATTTTATACCATTAACACAACGTAGAGATAACAAAAAATTAACGCTATTCTACAAAATGATAAATAATCTGACTCCAAACTACTTATCGGATATTATTCCAGAAAATGTTTCTGATATAAGTTCATACAATCTTAGAAATACTCAAAGTATACGTACAATACGTTGTCATACGGAGACGTATGCACGCTCCTTTTTACCAGACACCATACGTTTATGGAATAATCTGCCAACGGAAATACGTAACTCTCAAACAATAAATTCATTCAAAAATCAGTTACGTACCAAACAAAATAATGTTTTCTTTGACAAGAATTTCGGAACCAGATTATGCCAAATTATCCATGCCCGGCTCAGATTGGGTTGTAGTGACTTAAACGCCGATAAATTTAATAGGCATATTTCAAACAATTCAACTTGTTCTTGCGGACATCTATGGGAAGATTCTCTCCACTACTTCCTTTTCTGCCCTAATTTCAATCTATTAAGATCAGATGCATATTTTTACAAAAATGATTTTGATGTATATACCATTCTATATGGTGATCAATATTTAAGCGAAATAATAAATCAGAATATTCTTGAATCCGTCCATAAATTTATACAAGATTCACAACGTTTTAAGTAATTGTAAATGCCTAAATTTAAGATATTGTAGAACTCCTATATTTTATATTTTTTGATGAGTATAAACCAGTTATTATTGTGCTTTCTGTTGGCCTTTGTGGAATTACTACTTTATTTACTTTGTAAATTTTGATTTGTATTATTGACTGTATTTTGTAATATTTAATGGAGCGGCACTTATATAAGCTTTAAGCTTGTTGTGCCAATCCATATTCACGAATTGTTTAAATTTCATGAATAAAAATATGTTTAAATCATTAAACCAGATGTTGGTCCACGAGAACAGATTCATCACATCAAGGTAAACACCAGGATCTAGATTTTCGAAGCTCTCTTAGTGCTAAGATAGTCGTAAGTACCATACTATAACATTGGCTTACGACTATCTTAGCACTAAGAGAGCTTCGAAAATATAGGCCCTGGACATTATCACCAGTATCAGTACAATGTATGACGTTTATTCTTTCTCTCTCATCCCAGTCAATAGCACGAGGACCAAATAGCCCCTGCTGTGATGTTAGTAGATCTCTCACAAACTCTCCACTTTCTCTCAGAAGCACTATCCTGTGTCCATAAAAGTCCACCACGAGAACGTGTCTTGTAGCAGTGCTGTTGATGCCTCGAGGTCTACTCAGAGCTCTGTCTCCTGTAAGGGAGTAGTTGAACACCACCTCTCCCTGGGGAGTCACACACACCACAGATTTGGTCCCTCGGTCAGATACCAGGATGTTCCCTTGTCTTGTGGTACAGAGGTATTCTGGTGTCTGTATAATCTTCTCTCCATTGTGTATTGGACTGATAGAGCGCATCACCTTCCCACTCCTATCTATGATATCTACACAGGGAGGATAGTAAGAACCTGCTGCCAGTGTTGTTGATGTGAGGGTAGTCAGACCATAGTACTCCTTCTGTGTTGTTATGGTCGAGTCGAGGGTCAGGTCAGGGGTCACTGACACTATTGCTATTTGTTGAGAGTCAGGAAGTGGTTTAAACATATTTTATTTCATAAAGAAAAAAGGATTGGCGAACAAGCCACTCGGGCTTATATAAGAGAGTCAGGAAGTGTTACAGCTATCTTGTTGTCCTGCAACATGGTAATCATCCATGGGACAACATCCCGTAAGAACTCTATCCTAGTCCTCGTCCTTCTCTTCTTCACGTCTCCTACAGACTCTGCAGCCTCGGACTCACTGGACTGGTACAGATCATACATGTCAATCTCTCCCTCAGAACTCAGAGCCTGGTCTATCAACTCGGACTGTTGTCTGTAGATTTCTCTAGCCGTGTTTCCTGTCTTGATACCTGCTTTCAGTTGATCCATCATTTTATCCGTGACTTCAGTCAGTTCATCTAGTAGTTCATTCTCCTCCTGCTTCATAGCATCGATAACTCTCCCGATCGAATCTGAGACTTTATGGTCGATGTGTTCTCCTCAACTTCCCTGCATCTTGATTTGAGAGACGTCAGTTGTTTCTCAACTCTAGATTTCCTCATCATTGTTTCCTTCTTTTTCTCCAATGAGCAACAAGGACTCCAGAGACACGACCGACTCACACTTTCGGTGGTAGAGGATACAGCATGACTGGCACAAGGTCCTCCTGCAATCTCTGCAGAAGAACTTGACAAATTCTTCCCTGTGCTCAGGGCACATGACCTTTGTCCTCCTCTTGACCTTGACCTTGACCTCATCAGTCACATTAGACACGCCGTGATGATTTTTTGGAAGGACTCCGTTTGTGTGCCTTGAGACAATTGGAACAGAGAGAGACATCACACACTGGACACCAACTGACTGCTGGAGATAATAATAATAATAATACTAATGTATAGTTCTTTTATAGCGCAGTTCTCCTCTCAGAGGACTCTGCGCTTTGTCTTTGCTCTGAGACATTGACTGCTGAAATTAAGCAAATGCTAGCCTAAAGAGATGCGTTTTCAGTTCTGACTTAAAGCTTTGAAGTGTTTGTTGACTTCTGAGAACAGGAGGCAGCGAGTTCCAGACAGTAGGTCCAGCGCACTTGAAAGCCTGTGCACCTGCTGATTTAAGGTTGAACTTTGGGATGCACAGATATGAAACTTTAGCTGATCGTAGATTGCGTTCTGGTTCATAATTTGAGAGTTCACTTGAGAGATAAGAAGGAAGTTGACCATCAAAATATCTGTAGACTATTGTTGCAAGCTTATACATCAGTAGTGTATAGCTAGTCATCAGACGGTGTTCCAACCGGAGCCGAACCGGAGCCATAATAATGTATGCAAATAACTCATGAAGATGGTAATGTATGCATGACGTCACAGGTCAGAAAGGTCGACCAATCAGTTGAGAGTAAAATGCAAGGATGTTCATTAAGCGATTCATCGTCATTACTGCAAAACAAAGCATTCTTTAAGCCTACCCTAGACCTCACAAGGCCGTCAGTCAAATCAGAAACGGGTTTTGAATAAACGCGCCAGAGCTATCTTTAGCGTCACGTGACTCAGAGCCGAGATGTGGACACACCGTTGTTTGCTTAGAGCTTTAAGTAAGGTTTTGACCTACTGAATAACAAAAGCCTCTGGCTGTGTCAATAAGGTTTGGTTCTTAACAGCAGAAAAAATAGCGAGGTCAGTTTCATGCTATATTTTAAATGGTATAATCTTGCATGGAAAATTCATATGAAAGTGAACACTAGTGTGAAATGAAAAAACGTTAAGCAGAGGTAAAAAAATATCAACATTAAAGCTGTTCTTCATTTAAGACTCGCATTATTTTATTTGAACATGTTCAGACACGATCTATCACGTGACTGTATCACCCGACTAAATGGCGCGCTATATAAAATCTCGTTTTCTCGTCCAATACCTCACTTGACGCCTAGACAGCTATGTTATTCACTTTTCTCAGTCTTATTGCTTATTACCTGCAAGATCACGTTACATTACTAGAACCATGGCAACGTACAGTGAAAACACGACTGAAGCAAGAGAGGCTGAGCACGGAGAGACGAATGGACTCCCGAATACAGAGGTGTTTACTTTAACCGAGTAAATATACATTGACGGTTTTGACCTACTGAATGACAGACGACTCAAACAATAACATGTGCTTCTAGTAGCGAGGATATAAACTGCTGTTCAGCCACTAAGTAAAATAAAAAAAAAGAATCCCCCTATGCTGTGCTATTATCACTGTATAGATGTAGACTTGCTCAAGATGGTGAATGAAATTAAATCAAGGGGTCAACTGGGAAAATGGAAATCCGTTCTAAAGTATTCTATACGAAGACGATTCTCTTACAGAAATACCAAGCACTACTTCACATCACAGATATACAGATGGTCATGGCCCTAGGTTATCATTCTAAATGTATTATCATTTGATGTAGGTTAGGACAGAGAGGCTTATAACATGTTCTGATACGTCTGTCACGTTACTGTGACGATTCCATACCATGGTGTCGAGATAACGTCTAGAAGTGACTTTAAAACAAACTGTTAAAGTGTAGATATGTGAAATGAAGGGAATCGCTATATTATATAAAAGCAAACTTGGAAAGAAGTGTATATCTGAGAGAAAATAAATTGTGAACTGTACAACTTCATCCCTGAATAATCTAGACTCGACTGGGATCAGTAATCCCTAAATATAAACATAACAATGGTGAAGAAAGCGTTAGTATAAAGGATAAATGACGAACGCTTAAACATAATTTATGACATGACTATTTCTGTAAAATGAGTGACAAGTTTATATCCAAAAACACTATGCGTATTTTTAACCTTAAAACGTCCATACAAATAAAGAATCGACATAGCCCAAGTCTATTGACATAGGGTCCACATACACTGACCTAGAGAGGTATTTCATTCAATCCTGATATAAGGTCACGCTTGGAAGGTGATGTTTACCTATTTAATTGGTACTGGCTTTGCTAATAAGTTTGCCTGGAGAGATCTTTTGCAAGGGGGTGTTTGTGTAAATCTAAATCTAGATACCTGATTACCCCTTGCAAAATGCCCCTTCTCAAGAACGCTTTAAACAGAAAAGAGGGTTCATTTTTAGATAGTCTATGTCCTTATGAATAGACTTTTTTAGCGACTAACCGCAACTATTTCTGAATGTAGATTTGGTAGCAGTTTTACATACGTGTTTTGAAAATTGATTCCAATATTAATAAATCATACACATGTACTTTACTATATTTAAATCGAATTTAGCAAACAGAAAAAGAACCTTGTTTCATTGGTAAATTTATATGTCATGGGAACTTATGCAATTGACTAGTCCATAACCGTGTATAAGGGGTGATAGGTATTTGATATATTTGAACAACAAATACATTTTATAACATGCTATTTAAAAATATCCAGATTGAGAGAACCCTTATGTGTCCTGACCAACCGAGGATAGACTACAATGCCATGGTATGTACATGGTATGATCTCTGTCTGTCTACAAAAATACTCTGTCACAGTAAAAAACAAACAAACTATGACTGACATTTTATTGATTGTTATTTATTCACAAACAAAGAGAGAAGATTCTGATACAGGGTCGAAATACATGCATAAAATACACAAAACAGAATCAAATGCTGATTATACTATTTGCAAGTCTCCTCTATGCTATGTGTGTGTTATATTTTAACAGTCACTGTGTCCAGGTGGGATAAATATTTCATAAGTATCCTATGTGGTTGACTGTCCCATGTAGTTGACTATCCTTTCTGAACCTTGGTTTCATGCCATCTCTGTCGACCCTGGCGGTCCTCGCTTGATCACCCCTTTGACATAGAGAGAAATAGCTATTTTCTTATTGTTCTTGTGGTTCTGTCTTTGGAGTGGGCTTGGTGATTTTACCACATGAAGCAAGCTTGGTTTAGTCATCTTGTCTCAGCAGAGATGAAGACTGAACTGACAGTGGATTAGCCTACACTTTCTGTTATACATCAGTCCTGGTCACTCTGTTCGTTATTGGCTGAACTCCCGTCAGTAGCCACGTCTGATTCCGCGTCAGTGTCTAATTCAGGCCTATCCAGCCGAGTTAGAATGTCTTTCATTTTAGGATGAATGAAACGTCTGATTTTACCCTTGATCATGGTCTGCTCTGAGGACGGGTCTATCTCATCTAGACTGGTTAGGAGGGGTACAAACATGGATGCTTCTTTAAAATATTGAGTAAACTCGAGGATGCTGTTGAGACTATCCATCAATTTAGTATCCCAAAGCTGTTTCAATTTCCGATCTGTCCACTCGACTGTGCGACCGAGACGCTTGTATTTTGTCCTGTTGAGTGCCATGTCACCTTGATAAAGCTCATACACCCGCTTCCAGATACGTTGCAAGCCCACATTTTGCCACTCTTCGGCTGCCATGTCATTGATGGGTTTCCAGTGACGAGGAAGTTGTTTTGAATCATCTATACCACCTCCTTTCTGCAAAGGCTGTTGTTCCTCATCCGAATCGTCACTGATGTATCTGGCCCGTTTCCTCTTGTTGGACGTCAATGCATTATCATTGGCTGGACACCAGGATTTGATGTGGCGTTGAAGGTCGTGCATGTTGTCAATCAAGACACCGCAATCGGCGCAAGCTGTAGCCATAGTGAAAGGCCCCGATTCTTCACTGCTTGAATGAGAAGCTGTTTCAAGGGAGTCGTCAAGAAACGTCTGTTCAGCATGAAGGTTTCGAACTGACTGAACGTCTTGGGTTGGTACGTCCTCTTTTATCTCACGTTGTTCGTCGTATAAGCTAGGTTGATGGTGTGTTGGATTGGATGTCAAGATATTAACGTGAAGTCTGTTCTTTTCCCTGGTAGCAGGTTTAAGATCTACGGTTAAGTTCCCATAAGGTGTATCAACAGCTCTCTCGTAAAGACTCATGAATTTAGTGATGTCGTCAGGGAATATTCTTCTGGCAAATACCTTAATCTGTTGTCTGTCCACAGGGGAGTTGAACAGGGTAACGTAATGAGAATTGAGAGCAATGTCACGACTTTCTTGCCTCTTGGAAAAATGTTCTGGATCAATAATAAAATGAGTACATTCTTATGGTGAGAGGTTTGGGTAAACAGACGAGAGATCCGTTTATCATTCTTGGCTTCAGCTAGGAAGTCGTCCAGGATCAAGACATTCTGTTTGTTGGCATCAAAGTAATGTTCATCCTCGAGATCATAAGGTAGGCCTTTCACAAACTGGACTTGGGGTATGGCTTGTTGAATGCTCTCGTAGAGAGGTTGCCACACAGAATAACACCAGACGATAGAGTCTGGTAGAGGTTGAATCAAGCCGTGTCGTAATAGGTTGAAGACGAATACACTCTTCCCCGAACCACTCGGGCCAACCACGAGAGCGTTGGAGGGAATCTCGAGCTGGAATCGCTGCTCATGAGGAGGCGGAGGAGGTGGAGGAGGCAGAGACTGACCGCTCACCTGGCTACTATGAGGAGGAGGAGGCGGAGACTGACCGCTCCACTGGCCACTCTGAGGAGGCGGTGGAGGCAGAGGAGGCGGAGGAGGCGGAGGATACTGGCCACTCTAAGGAGGCGGAGGAGGAGGAGGAGGAGGAAGCGGAGACAGCGACAGAGACTGCTCACTCAGAGGAGGAGGTGTGTAAGATGTCCTTCCATGCCTTTGCTTTTGATGTCTCAGTAGGTTGTCCTTACGTGTAAAGCTCTTCCCACAATCCGGACAGGTGACCTGCTCCATTCCCGATCCCATACGTGTATGCAGGGTTTAGAGAGTTTGTAGCTTCCTTTTATACCCTCTCTCGAGCCTCTCTCGTTTCAAGGCAGCTACAGCCCTGTTCACAACACCTTGTATGGTCGAGATAGTTTGTATTTTCAGCTTACTGGGAGATTTCCTCTGCTTGCTCCCTTTTGATTGAGAATTAGTCCGTTGTGTCTTCAAAGTAACCTGTTTCTTTGTTGAAGTTTTCAGCTTTGCTTTTCTCGGTTTGTCAAAGGTGGAGAAAATATACCTGGGTCTCACCACTGACGTTCTCTTCATTTTTCTGAGATCTGATCTGTCTGCTGGTTAGAGAGAAAATGTCAATGCTTGCCTACCGTAACTGTCTTTTATACTCTCTGGTTAACACCACAAGTACACAGGGGAACATGACAAGAAAGTTTTCTTTTCACAGTACATTTATCACTGTGAACTAAGAACCGGTGGTAAGTATACTTCAACTTAGTCTTGCAGTAAACACAAGTAAAACATCCACTGTTATCTTCCCCACGAACATCTACAGTGAGCAAACCAAGACACACAGTACACTGAAAGGACATCTTGAATGATAGCCGCTCTTTCTCATGGATGGTTACATTTAAATGAAGCGCATGCGTAGTACAGAAACTATGACGCATGCGCAGTTGGCCAAGTCCTTGTTTACACTAGAAAGAAATCTTTAGGCTGAGATGGCTTCCCTACAAAAGAATGTTTGGGTGAGCTCTGGTCTTCTGAAGGTAGACTGTCGTCTTCTGCTTTGCGTTTGGTAGCTTTGACTCGCTTTGGTGATCTCTTGGTCTTCTGGTCTTCAGTTCCATCAGCTGGAGAACTAATGCTGATGATACGAGAACCAGGTCGAGCTTGGCCTCCTTTCTGTCCCCCACGCCGACGCTCAAAAAAGTCTATAAACTTCTGTGCATCGGGAATGTATAATTTTCGTTCCATGGTAAGCTAGACCAAGTGGCAACTGATCTGTAGCTAGACTATGTGGCAAATGAAGTCAGACTACTTTTCACATGGTTTATATAGCGGGTAGCTCCTATATGAAACAAACTCTCTTACTCTTCACGGTCCGTGCTTGCCTCTCTTCCTTTGAGCAAGTTTCAGTCGTGTTTTCACTGTACGTTGCCATGGTTCTAGTAATGTAACGTGATCTTGCAGGTAATAAGCAATAAGACTGAGAAAAGTGAATAACATAGCTGTCTAGGCGTCAAGTGAGGTATTGGACGAGAAAACAAGATTTTATATAGCGCTCCATTTAGTCGGGTGATACAGTCACGTGATAGATCGTGTCTGAACATGTTCAAATAAAATAATGCGAGTCTTAAATGAAGAACAGCTTTAATGTTGATATTTTTTTACCTCTGCTTAACGTTTTTTCATTTCACACTAGTGTTCACTTTCATATGAATTTTCCATGCAAGATTATACCATTTAAAATATAGCATGAAACTGACCTCACTATTTTTTCTGCTGTTAAGAACCAAACCTTATTGACACAGCCAGAGGCTTTTGTTATTCAGTAGGTCAAAACCTTACTTAAAGCTCTAAGCAAACAACGGTGTGTCCACATCTCGGCTCTGAGTCATGTGACGCTAAAGATAGCTCTGGCGCGTTTATTCAAAACCCGTTTCTGACTTGACTGACGGCCTTGTGTGGTCTAGGGTAGGCTTAAAGAATGCTTTGTTTTGCAGTAATGACGATGAATCGCTTAATGAACATCCTTGCATTTTACTCTCAAAAGATTGGTCGGCCTTTCTGACCTGTGACGTCATGCATACATTACCATCTTCATGAGTTATTTGCATACATTATTATGGCTCCGGTTCGGCTCCGGTTGAAACACCGTCTGATGACTAGCTGTACACTACTTACATCACTCTGAACTTGATTGGAAGCCAATGTAATTCGTGCAGCAGAGGAGTGACATGATCATATTTTCGCTTCCGTAGAACAAGTCGAGCTGCTGAGTTTTGTACTGCCTGGAGGCGATCAATCTGTTCTGTAGGTAGACCATAGAGGGTAGAGCTACAGTAGTCCAATTTCGAGGTAATAAAAGCATTTACAAATTTGGCAATAGACTCTGATGTCAGACTTTTCCGTATGGCTGCAAGCTTTCGGAGTTCGACATAACATCCTTTACAGATGTTACCGATTTGGTCCTTCATGCACAGCGTGTTATCGATCTTGACGCCAAGGTACTTGACACAAGGTTGGAATTGGATATCTGTGTCCCCGATGTGAGCAGATGTTTCCTGAATTTGGCCTTTGAGCCAACTGACATTAGCTCAGTCTTGTCAGTATTCAGCTTGAGCTTGTTGCTTGTCATCCAAGACAACACACTAGAAACACAAGCTTGTACACCAGTCTTTACTTGGTCAAAGTCTGCAGGAGTGCTACTTTTAGACACCTTTGTGTCGTCGGCATATTTGTGATAGTCACACTCGTGGGTTTGAATAACATCTGATAGAGGCTGAGTGTAAAGGGTGAAAAGAACGGGGCCGAGGACCGAGCCTTGAGGTACTCCATATCGTAGAGGCTTGGCAGAGGATTGTTGGCAATCGAGTACAATGGACTGTGTTCTGTTTGTTACATATGATGTGAACCATGCAAGGACGGTGCCTTTAATCCCGAAAGTAACCTCCATCCTTTTCAGTAGAATGTCATGATCTATCGTGTCAAAGGCCGCGCTTAGATCTAACAGCGCGACAAGGGACACAAGTCTATCATCTGCCTTATTTAGAAGGTTGTTGAGTAGGCACAGTACAGCTGTTTCCGTGCTGTGGTTCTTTCTGTATGCCGACTGGTTGATCTCGAGGAGTTGGTTTGATGTGAGATGATCAAGTAATTGTTTCAGGACAACTTTCTCTAATAACTTGGAAATAAACGGAAGGTTTGAAACCGGCCTGTAGTTTTTAAGGATGTTAGGGTCAAGTCCATTCTTCTTCAGAATTGGTTTTACAACTGCATCTTTGAAGAATTTGGGAACCACACCTTTTTGAAGAGAGAGATTAGTATTTTCAGTGATTACAGGTGTAATTTGAGAAATGCATTCTTTGATCAAGGAGGTTGGTAGAGGATCCAACATGCAACTTTTTGGAGGTGCTTTGGAAATCAACTCAAATATGTCGTTCTCAGTCACGGGTTTGAAATCAGACAATGTTTCACCATTGAAAGACTTGTGTGTAGCTGGTTCATGTAGAGAAGCATCTAACTCTTGTCTCATTTTGTCGATTTTCTCTGTGAAGAATGTGCTAAAAACTTCGGGAAGGGAGGCCCTTTCAATAGTGTTTGGAAGTGACGAAACCTTCTGTCTACCTGTCAGTTCAGAGAAAACAGAATAAAGATCCTTTTGGGATGAAGAAGAATTCACTTTTGAGCAATTGTATTCTCTCTTCGTCATGGCACCAATAACAGTTGGTTGTGTCTGTAAAACAGAACAGGTTCAGATATAATCAAAAGCTTTGCCAGAATATATTAATGAAATTTAAACAAATCTTAAGTAAATAAATTTGAAGATGCTAGACGCGAGATCAATTCCTCAATTAGTTTGAACTGACGTCATTAAATGAATATATTAATCTGTGTACCTACCCTTAGTGCCAGGACCAATAGTGTCGAGGAGACCCTTGAGTAGGAGGGTTGGTCTCATCTGCCCCGCCCACTCCTCCACAGGTCGGGAGGGATTCGGTACCCTCGTCAGTCTACGGCAGAACGGACATGGAATCGACTTGGATCTGACGGCATCAGCTCTGGTTTTGGTGAAACCAACAATACAGGGGCCACAAAACGAGTGGCCACAAGCCAGAGTGGACGGGTCTGTGAAGATCATATGACAGACGGTGCACGTCAGGAAATGGTCCGTTAGTTTCTGGGCAGTCGCCATCTGGAATAATTAAGAATAAAAGTATTAATATTTATGATAATATGATATTAAGCCAAGAAGTTCTTTTATACTTTTTTCGCCATCTAGATGGGTTAAAAATACTACCATAGACAGTGACTTATGTTTAAAGTTAAGTGTTTAACTATTCATAACAAATCGGAGACATGTATTAGTATTTATCACATATCTTTATTGTGTGACAAATACAAGCTGCAATTTTTTGACGATTATTCATTATGGTTGATTTAACATTGAACTTCAATAGCAAATTAACTGCTTGGATTTAAAAGAAATATCCCAACCTAAGAATGTTGATCTTATTTAGCCCAACTGAAGACCCCAAATAGAAATACTATCAGTGACTACTAAGAATCAATGATTTCACAAAATCCTTTTTGGAACATTAAAACGTTTTTAAGTACCTTATTTTGGCTTAATCAATGGGAGGAATTTTTATTGATTCGATAAAAAAAAACACTCTGATAATACGCGCAGGGGATTCCTTTCATAATTGATTACGTCACATGTCGAATGTCCATTTATTCACCGAAATAAGTTCATTCATTATTCATCTAAATACAAAGAAAATGACTCATTTTAATATACTGACAAATTGACAAATCATTTGCTACATTGTAGAGACATATGTTCCAACCTATAGAATGTGGGATTATATTTGATATTGTAATTTGCGTCTAGATTTCTGCCATTTTATAGCCCACGGTAGGTTGAATTTCCTTCATCATTTTGACATTCAATTGTTGATTGTAAAATAAATCAATTTGCAGATGATGTACGAAAATAACAAAATCTCGTATTTACACCTTATGGACTGTTTTTGAATATACAGTGACAAAATAAGATGTGGTTTGTGTCATGTGAAATTTGCACGGGACTGATTATAAAGCATTACTGCTGATAAGACTCGTGAACAATATAACAGTTCTATGTGAATAAACAATCGCTAATATAAATAATAAGAGAACAATTACCAATAACTATCAATCAAGCATTGATTGCTTTAGTCCATTAATTTATTTCATTCACGGAAAACACGAGGGGCTGGGACTTGGATTAACAGTTAGAAGACGACATAATGCTACATCAGCGTATATGTCTCCCCTTATGCTACAACCTATCCCCTGATATCCTCCTATAGTCTTCTGTCGTGTGTCGCTATGTTTAGCAAGCCAATAAAATGATGCCCTTTCGGCAATAGCGGCAAACTAATTTCTTGGCTTCGTTCCGCAAGCTCACCTCGTGATTCAAATTAACCAATAGGAGTGCTATTAGATAAAAAATCTGATTCTCATTGCAGTCTCCCGCTAAGCTCCAAATCGCGCGCTCTTAGATTTTCACGTGCGACATCACTAGACAACAATGTATAGAGTTCGAAATAGTTTGACTGAAAACAGACAGGCTAAAAATAGCGCTGAGCAACCACCCGTCAGCGATACGACAGAAGACTATAGGAGGATATCAGGGGATAGGTTGTAGCATTAGCGGAGACATATACGCTGATGCAGCAGGATGGAAGACGAAAGAGTTTGTTCAATGTTCGAAATAGAAGTTGGGCATAAATACAATTCACTCTAAGAATTATTCATCTGGTATAAAATGTTTTAAATATATGTAATCTCTCCGTTTATAATGTTCATGACCTCAATTTACTACTGTTCTAGGTTTATCAAGGTCAGAGCTTACAGTTCTTTATTATCTTAACTCGAATTCAGATTTTAAATTGTTTTAAAATCATAAATTCCAAACAGACAATCAGACAGTATTAAATCAGAATTGAAGGCCATGACCCATATTACCTTGAAATATTACAAATTCATGTGCTGCTGGTTGATTTGTTAAACAATACAAATTACTGGTTACACAATACGAATTATAAAAATTGGACGAAGCGTTCGTAAAATATCTGCAAGGTTCCAACAATAATCATGAATGCTATACATCAAACATGTGTCCTCAAAACTATAATGATTTTACATGAAAGGTTTGTATATTATATATATTATATATAACTGTGCGGGTCTACAAAAGGAATTAAGCAATATTCACTGTGAAATTAACATTATTGCAAACATAAGTCTTAAACATCTTCCTTACAAGGTTTGATGAAATCATCATGATGAAAATACTCTTTCTTGCATCCTTGTCGAGTTCACAAACCATTAACAGGTGATATTCATCTTCAACTAGTGATATTCCTTTGCTATGACAATATATACAGAGTATATTTTGATATTTTGTATCATTATGTCTTTCTGTTTCAACAGCAAGTTTGAAATTATTACATCTAAATTGACTCAAAATATGTTTATAGTACAATGGGATATCTAAGGAAACATATCTTTCAACTAACATGGTCTTGAATTGACAGTAAGTCTGACATTTACTCATTTAAGAAACAGTGCTATGCCAATCTTGGCCAAAGCAAACAATCTTTGTTTAAAAAGTGAAACAAACATTTTAATTCCCGATCACTTTATTTCATCAATACAAACAACACTAAAATGAATGAAAACTGCCGACCATCCGGCAATATTTCAATAGGAACTCTCCTATTATATCTTCTTAACGTCTTACAGTCTGGAGATTTCTTATCATTATATATTTATCATCTTACTTCATTTATTAATACAAACAACACACAACAGACACTCCCAACCGTCAGGCATATTCCAATAGAAAATCTATAGCTACTTCTACGAAACCACCGTTCTATCCGCCTACGAACTCATTTAAAAATCCTCCTATACCTAATGACAGATTGCAAAGGGTAAAAACCCGACACCAAACCGGTTTCATGTCACGTGACAATGATACAGGATCCCCGTTGGTCAAAAATAGCTACTCCAGATCAACCCGATTACGTATTTGTGTACTAATTTAGAACAGGATATCGCATAACTGATACTGCATATAAAATTTAGTTATTGACTTTCTATGAAAGCAATTTCGTTCTGGGCTTTAAAAGCAGCACTTCACAAGTAAACTTCTTTGAGAGGCATTTAGAAGCTGGTTGATGAAGAAGAAGAAGAAGTTATATGGATAGTCAACTTCTTCATTGCATGAAATGCGACGTTTCGATGAAGATACTAACACCGTTATCAAGCAAAGGACTTCTTCTTCTTCTTCTTCTTCTTCACAAGTAAAGACAGGCATCTTACAATACCATAAACATCTGTTTTCATGAAAATGCACTCAATATCAACCCGTAAGTCAAACAGAGAATTAGTAGGTCAGTCCTGTTATGCTTCCGTGGACAGCAGTCGAGTCGGATTACATATAAATATTTATATTTGTTGTACCAACGTTAACGTTGGTACAACAAATATAAATATTTGAAAACAAAACGTATGTACAAAGTCAAACCCCAAGACACATCTCTTTGTTAAGTATAAGTGTTTGTCACCACAGGGACTTGTTATTAGTAATAGGCGATTATCGTATTCAAGTATTCTTACTAGGAACAGTTTTTATTAGCAATACAAGTCCCTGTGATTGTCACACCATACTTACCTGCCTGATATTGCGGGGTACGGGTCCAATGACAACGCCCTTACTCCAGTGTTACATCAGAGGCCGGTGTCAAGAGAAGATGTTCCCTATGCAAAATAATTCCATATCGTCTCGAAAAGCAGAGACAATATGTACTGGGTGTTTACATTAACAGATCATCTCCGGATAAAGCCACGACGCATTCCACAATCTCAGGACTTCATGTTGCCATTTTAAGAAGCATGAGTCATGTAATATGTCAGGTAAAATCATAATTTGCTAATACGTCGCTTTTCTTAAGGCTTGGCATGATAAAAAGTTAAGCTTTGACTTAACTCTTTATTGTCCCTGATACTATGTACATTGGAATTAATTTGTGCAATTTGTTGCCACTCTTTTGTTCTTTAGGGTCTTTTTATATCTGAGTTTCTACACGCCTCACACGACAGCGGAATTATTCAAGTATTGTCCCTCGGACGTTGTAATCAACATACTCGTCGAATATTATGAAGATGTATAAACCTTCAAATGGTTATTTTCTAACGGTTCAATAAGTGATTTTCTGTCTAAGCCAAAAAGTTAACCAATCACTCAAATCTTATGTTGCCATCTGCAAATGCTTTTGCTACACGGCGAACCCGTATAGTTCAAACATGAGAACGCTGAACCAAACGCTCTTACCACTGAGCTATTTCCACCGCGCTGATAGAGTCGTTACATTAGGTGCTCTTATCAAAAACGTCTCAGTTTGTGTGGTTTGTTATTTGTATCCTTTCGCGTTATCAGTTATATTAATGTGACAACAACTAGTTGGCGGTTATAAATAGGATAAGCCATGATTATTATATTATAAAGAATAAAAGATGTTAGCCCTCGTGATTTGCACGCGGGCCTACGACCCTTGGGCAAAATACCGTGGGGACACATACTCTCAATCATACCCGAGGATCGCGTCATATCAATAACTTATGATGCCGAGTTTCAAGCAAGGCAGCAACAACTCCTTTGCTTTAACATTTATGGTATGACGGTCAGGAATCAAGTCCGGTCTTCTGACGGTCATTGCAGATTCAATTGAGCAGGGCAGATACTTAGAAATGATTTGAAAATAGTTCAAAATGTTCAACAATATTTTGTCCGAATTGTAATAATCTTCATAGTTTTGTATGCATCCTCGCCCTAATTATCGATTTTCAATACATTAAATACATTTAATTAAAGGTATCATTCGTTAACTTACCTGTTATCAGGGTAGGGTAAGTATATTTTAGTAACCCTACACCAAACCGGTTTTACATCACGTGACCATGATACAGGATCCCCATTGGTCCAATACAGCTACCCAAAGTCTACCTGATTACGTTGTTGTGAGCTGATGTAGAACAGGATATCGCATATATGATACTGTATATAACCTTGGTTATTGACTTTGTCTGTGAAAGCTATTTCGTTCTGGGCTTTAATAGCAGTACTTCACAAGTAAACTTCTTTGAGAGGCATTTAGAAGCTGGTTGATGAAGAAGAAGAAGAAGTTATATGGATAGTCAACTTCTTTATTGCATGAAATGCGACGTTTCGGTGAAGATACTAACACCGTTATCAAGCAAAGGACTTCTTCTTCTTCTTCTTCACAAGTAAAGACAGGCATCTAACAATACCATAAACATCTGTTTTCATGAAAATGCACTCAATATCAACCCGTAAGTCAAACAGAGAATTAGTAGGTCAGTCCTGTTATGCTTCCGTGGACAGCAGTCGAGTCGGATTACATATTTAGTTAACGTTGGTACAACAAAAATAAATATTTGAAAACAAAACGTATATACAAAGTCAAACCCCAAGACACATCTCTTTGTTTAGTATAAGTGTTTGTCACCACAGGGACTTGTTATTAGTAATAGGCGATTATCGTATTCAAGTATTCTTACTAGGAACAGTTTTTATTAGCAATACAAGTCCCTGTGTTTGTCACACCATACTTACCTGCCTGATATTGCGGGGTACGGGTCCAATGACAACGCCCTTACTCCAGTGTTACATCAGAGGCCGGTGTCAAGAGAAGATGTTCCCTATGCAAAATAATTCCATATCGTCTCGAAAAGCAGAGACAATATGTACTGGGTGTTTACATTAACAGATCATCTCCGGATAAAGCCACGACGCATTCCACAATCTCAGGACTTCATGTTGCCATTTTAAGAAGCATGAGTCATGTAATATGTCAGGTAAAATCATAATTTGCTAATAAGTCGCTTTTCTAAAGGCTGGGCATGATAAAAAGTTAAGCTTTGACTTAACTCTTTATTGTCCGTGATACTATTATTATCGTGCTATATTTCCATATTTTTAGTTGAAAATTATTTAGTAATTATAGGATTTAAATTGGAAATAGAAAGTGGTCATTTTAGTTAAAGTCCGCCATTTTGTAAGAAATCTAACAGTCGGCCTGGCTAGCCGCATTCCAGAGCTAGCCAGCAGGCCAGCTTGACCAGCACCTAACCTTGAAAAGCTGGAGGTTCGCGTTTCAATTACCAAACATGGAACCGGGCTTGAACGTAGGAATGGTAACCCTCACTCGTACCCATGGCATTGCCATTTAGGTAGTGTACGTAGGTCCTCTACGCCTCTATAAAAGCTCGCAATGGCCTTGGCATCATCAGTCCATACTGATCAAGGCTGTTGCTCTTCTTTCTCTAGGTGAGTTCAAATTGTACTTTTACATTTTGTTAGGTTAACTGTTGATTGTATTTTAGGTTAACTTGTCACGCTGTTACTAAACTGGATTTATCTTTATTTACTATGAATTTGCACTCTTACGTTTTTGTTAGGTTAACCCTTGTTAATATGCCATGTTAACTGGCTATCCTTTTGCTAAATCAAAGTCTCTTCATTTGCTATATTTTGACGTTACAATACGAATACGGTAAGGATTCCATGTAAAGTGTTAATATCCTTGATAGACTAGATCATTTGCAGAGATCAGTGTACATGTTAATGGTTTGGTAAAGTAACTTATTCTGCTAAAATAATGTGGCGACATGGTAAGCTTGTCTATATTGTATTGAACACATGTTTATTACAAGTGTATATCGGGATGTCCATAGGCGTACGTCTTAAACATGGTTTACAATGATACGTAATATAAATTACCATTGCATGTATTCATATTACAAATATCACGTATTCCAATCTTAAGTATACATATGACTTTGTCTCCGAATTTCATGTATCTTCAGGGTTATTCCTCTAAGACAGTAGAGCTATTATAGAGTATTTATTCAGTAGTCATTGATACACTCAGCATGTATACTAAACTCATAAATAAACTCTAAGCTCATATAGCACGTTGTCGCGCATGCGCACTCCGGCCGGGATGCTGCAGCTTGTGCTAATTAGTGTGAACTGATAACCTCTGATTAGATTAGTGTACGGATTAGTGATAGCTATGTAGAATAGTTTCAAAAGATCAGCTTATGTTTTTACAGTCGCTTTGATTACCATTTATATTTATCTGAAATGTTACATTATTGAAAAGTAATAGCTTTTTGAGACACTTAATATTGCTAATATGCCAAACAAACTATTATTGTTTTTAATTACGTTTTGAAGTTTATCTTAAATTATTTGATATTAGAGTAAGGCTAATTTGTTTACTGATTGATACCTGAGTGTGAGGCAAGCTAGCAGCCGAGCACGAAGGCATATTTCCGTATTCGCTTGTGTTATTAAAATTAAGATGACTAACTTTAAATGCTTTTTAATATATTGGAAATGTAATTATTATGTATTTTTAATTGATTGATTTTAAAGGTAATTACAATCGTGATACCTGCTCAATGAATGTTTAATTTATGAAATGCATTATTGATGAATAAAGTCCATACTGATCAAGGCTGTTGCACTTCTTTCTCTAGATTTATTACCCGAGTCATCACCTCCCCGGAATCAAATAACTAAGCTAATTAATAATTGGCGAAGTCACTATGTACATTGGAATTAATTTGTGCAATTTGTTGCCACTCTTTTGTTCTTTAGGGTCTTTTTATATCTGAATTTCTACACGACTCACACGACAACGGAATTATTCAAGTATTGTCCCTCGGACGTTATAATCAACATTATCGTCGGATACTACTAGTGATGATGTATCAATCTTCGAATAATTATTTTCTAACGGTTCAATTAGTGATTTTTTTTCTAAGCCAAAATGTTAACCAATCACTGAAATCTAATGTTGCCATCTGCAAATGCTTTTGCTACACGGCGAACCCGTATATAGTTCAAACTCGAGAACGCTGAACCAAACGCTCTTACCACTGAGCTATTTCCACCGCGCTGATAGAGTCGTTACATTAGGTGCTCTTATTAAAAATGTCTGAGTTTGTGTGGTTTGTTATTTGTATCCTTTCGCGTTATCCGTTATATCAATGTAATATTAACTAGTTGGCTATTAGAAATAAGATAAGCCATGATCCGTGGTAATTCAGCATAAAGAATAAAAGATGTTAGCCCTCGTGATTTGCACGCGGGCCTACGACCCTTGGGCAAAATACCGTGGGGACACATACTCTCAATCCTACCCAAGGATCGCGTCATCTCAATAACTTATGATGCCGAGTTTCAAGCAAGGCAGCAACAACTCCTTTGCTTTAACATGGTATGACAGTCAGGAATCAAGTCCGGTTTGCTGACGGTCATTGCAGATTCAATTGGCAGGGCAGATACTTAGAAATGATTTGGAAATACTTCAAAATGTCATCAACCTTTTGTCCGAATTTTGTAATTATCCTCATATTTTTGCGTGCATCCTCATCCTCATTATCGAATTTCGTCTAACCTTCCTAACAAAATGATTGCCACAATCTACGATAAAGGGCTAGAGACGTAAAGCACATACAAATAAGTGAGTGAGTTATTGTTTAGCGCCGCTTAGGCAGTATTGCAGTCATTAGCGGCGAGAAAGTTAATGGCATTAACAATTAAATGCGATGCGAATAGCTCATGCCAACTAAGGTGATGGTTTCAATAAAGGGGTCTGTTATCTCGATGTCACATAACTGTACAAACTGGTAATAAAGATCATAGGAAATGTTACAGGAATTTATGAAATCAATGAAGTTTTTCCTCAAAATGTCTCAAATATACAACTTAAGAAGGAAAATGTAAGGGAGGCATGGAGTGACAAGTAAAACTGAAGGTTTCTCTGACTTATATACCGTCACAAGTAAAATACAAATGTAAGGGATTCCATTTAATTGTTTAAAACGTGTGTCGACAAAAAGTGAAGCCCCCATAAAATATTCACCTCTTCCAAAGTAAAGGTAGAATGAATCGTTAACAATAGTCAGTTGACTAAACATGATACAACACGATGGTTCAATTTCACAATTAGCCCTCGATATTAAACTGATTATTACAAACAAAAGTTACTAAAAATATACGATATATTTTAAATCATAGGTAATGATTACGGCTAAAGCAGAGTTACATCATGTCTTCAGAAGTCAACTAAACTTAATTCTAAATTACAACATAAAAAGATGTTATATTTTGAAACAGCAACTATAATGAAATCGTACTTTTTGAAGTTAGTTTACTAAACAGGAGAATCGAAAAGACTTTGTTGGCCTGTTTCATGGCGTCCAGCAATGCTGATGCTACAGAAAATTAATGTCCAAATTGTTTTTAAATGTTTATATCAATTGAGTTTCTATATTGCATAATTTCGAAAAATAAAAATAAACGTGCGATTTCACAAATATATTTGAATAGACATAGAATAAAAGCTTCTTCTGATGTTTGAAATAAGAAAAACCTCTCAATAAAATATATATCCCAATTGGATTTATATGTTTATATAATAAACGTTTCTACATTTCATAATTTCGTAAAATCTGGATTAACATGCGATTTAAGGACCACAAGTGTATTTGAATATTTGAATTGCGGACTGAGTGAATATCTGTTATAACCATTGAGCAATCAGAGAGAAGGTTATCACAGATATTCACGAGGTCGAGGTCATTATTTCACATACACCACATGATATTACCAATTTGCATTTTAACAAACGTAGAACATCAACAAATATTTAGTTATTTGATAGTAGTTGATATGGGGTAAAACTTAAATACACTACACTTCTAAACATTGCTTCAAGTTCATTTGCTCGATACGCGAATTTCACGTGCAGATTTAGCATGTCATGGCGAAGTTGTCAACCAGACAAATCTGAGCAAGTCACCAACTGTTATTCAAGAAAGCCCCAAAATTCTACATCGAACTGAAATTAAATAATTTGAAAACAATTTGTCAAAAACGTGACCGAAATTGGGATTTGTGGCAAATGATATTCTTATTCATATTCTTAAGGCACTATTCAGTCCATGAAGTGTTTCCGTCCCTATGAAGCAAAAGGTGTTGCTGCACGGACGTTGTCAATTTCACCTTGTGATGCACGGAATGTGAGTAAATGTCATATCGCACGAGCAATCGAAAGCACATGGTTTGAAGGTGGAGAGGAAAATGAAGGTATCTCTTGTTTTGAACAAAATTATGGCCGTGTTTCAAATTCGTCTCAGGAGGAAGCAAAGGTGACTTGAATTTAAAGTAAAATCATGAATGTGTTATTAATGAGTGGATCAACGAAGATGCCGAAGTACATATATGTCACAGAGACTTAAAAAGAGAGTATAAACAAGCTGTAGACAACGCGGCAAGTTGATTTTTTATGCATTCTGCTTTTGAAAAATGATTCGTTTGTATGTAGATTTGCAATGTGTAATAATATTTATGCATAACATCGTGATTATGAGCTTCACATCTCTGAAATTGTAATAATTTCAGCATGTTTTTTACAATTAATCACATCATCCGAAATCCATCTTGAAAATATGATTGGTCCATTCAAAAAATTTAGCCTAACTTTATTCAAAAGTCGGATTCAAAATGTTTTAAGATGAAATTAGAAAACATATTTATACGTCGAGAGAGATCACTATTAAGCAATAAAGGGAAACAATTAAGCAATTACAAAGATCACCGGTGTTTTCATTTCAACAACTGACGTAACACTTTTGTTTCAGGGACTTCAATTGGATATTCAAACAAGATTAAAGTCGACCTTATTATCCATGCTTATGGTGTATTTTGATTTATCCATAATCACTGTGTATAACCGTACACCGGAACTAGCGAGGTGTACGGCGGAGAAATGTTGCTAGCGAGGAGCGTGATCGCAAACGGGATCACTTAAAAAGCAATCATCGCCGTTTCATCAACTTTTTCTATGTTATTATCATGTCAATAGCTTTCCGAGACATAACTATTTAATGTCCTTTCCTGTTCATAGTCAGAGATAGCAAATATGTTACTAACAACAGCATTACTCGCAACTGTCATTGTTACTGTCCCTTGGATACAGAATGACAAGCACATACATTTTACAAAGTATGTATGCTAAAATTACCACATGATGTTGTTTATTTGAAAGTTATGAAGTAAAATATTGCCTAACTTTCGATTTCGGCTCCTCGCTAGCAACATTTCTCCGCCGTACACCTCGCTAGTTCCGGTGTACGGTTATACACAGTGATTATGGATAAATCAAAATATACCATAAGCATGGAACATATTTCAGCTTGTCAGAGGATTGCTTAAAGTTTGGACTCGTAAGGAATCTGTTGTCTACTTAAACTACTAATACTATACCCTTTGTTATGATGGGGAAAGTCTGTTTAGCAGAATAATACATGTAATTAACGAAAGTTGATGTGATTATTTGTGTAAGCGTAAGTGCGGTATAATATATATATTTTTTCCAAACATATTTATTCCCTTCAAAGGAGTCATCTCACCTACACATCACGACATAGACATGTATGTGGAAATTCAATCAACATCAGTTATCGCCCTTTGTTCGTCCAGACTCTCAATCAATAGAGTGATTTACAATTTCTTATCACGGTAAGTTGCATTTGTACGTATTTTTAATATTTTGAATACTCTTAAGTATTAAACATAGCTCCCCATTTAAAGGCTATATCTTCAAAGCGATACGTCATAGCTTATTAAGGAAACGTTATCGATGTTACATAAGGACGTTCAGTAATGATCATTTTTTTCTTCGGGAAAAACGTCTGGGCAGAAGGCGATGGTTTATTTAGCATAATATATTCTTTGTGTGTTGCCATGGAAATACGACCATTTACATCATGCTTATACAAAAGCCCCGGAGTCGTGGTGACATAATGATGTAATGCAGATAATAAGGTATTAGCCCAAAATGAGAACATTTCGTGCTTTGATGGCTGTTATTGTCTGCTAAAATTCGTCAATAAACATGTAATGCTGTATTCCATATTTGCAGAATCTAACAATTTCATTTTTGGCGTTCATCATGTGAAATAACTGATTTATTACAAAATGGTTATGATTAATCTGTCCTCGGACATTCTAAATTTGTCACTTTCATTGTGTATATTTGAACAATTGTGTTTAAGTGTTTCAAATTACCTGATAATTTTCTAAATAATTACCTTATGCCCCGATAAAAATATTCTGAAATGCTGTTTCCGACTTTACCCAATTATCAATAATGAAATCAGTAAAATATCTTTTGAACATTGCGTTTATGATTCAAATTCATTTCGTACGCCTATGTTGACTGACTATGATCGATAATTTTTAAACCAACCATGAATAGTGTCAACAAAAAACATCAAAATATCATTTTTTAATATTTGAGGATTATTTTTGATATTACGTTTTTAACCATATCGTCAATAGAATAAATTGTATTGTGTTCATCTTAATCTCTGAAGCGCTTTATCCATACACAAGGTGCATAAAAACATTGCAAGTACAGTGTAAGGGAATTTGGATTGGCGAACAACCTTTGCGCTAACATGGCTCAAATGAAACAAAAGACTCACAATCAGTTGACATGTGATATCATCGCATCCTTTTAAAAAATATTTCAGTGAGTTAATTCGGATTGGCGAGTAAACTTTGCAGCTTAATGTTTTTAAGACCGCCCCCATACATCATATGATACAAAATCAGTTGAATTGCGGTATCATCGATGACGATTGATATATCATAGAGATGAATATACCTACATCAAATAGTAATTGTTTAATCTGCGTAGACTGAGATATGTTTTGGTCTGACTAGCAACGCATCTGTAGAAATATATACCCATCAGTGTCGTTTGGCTATTGAATTGATTTTTAATTTAATTTAAATTTTTTGAAAAGTTAATATTTTCAATGTTTCACTGATATTGTACGTTAATGCTAAATGGTTTATTTTGCAAGTGTCATTACACATACAAATCATCCATAGTACCAGCACAAATATAAAGGTACAAGTTATTTATGGGACTTTCTAAGAAATTTTGACTTAAATGGTACAGCTATGTCTATGGAAGTATATGTTTCCTCCTTGTTATAAAGCTAGAATGTCAACTCTAGTTGAATGAGGAAATTCCACAATGTTCTCACACGGTTGACTTTCACACATTAAAAAATACATCATCGTGCAATATAATGAAATAACTGATAAATGAAACTTAACCCTTGTCATAAACAAATTTGAACTTTTAAAATTTTATCAATTTAAATGCATTCTCTCTTAAACTAACAAATAATTACTATAACATATAAACTGAGTTTTAGTAATATTCTTCCTTATTAGACAACTTTTGCAGATAAAAATTGGAGTTGCTAAGTTTTTGTAATGTTTATTATATTTCATATGCCTTTCAGAGAGAGGTATTCATTCTTAAATATGGCGTGATCATACCAACAACTACAAAAAAATACAATTTTAAGATATATGGATAAAAATATTTTCAATGATAATTGACTGTGACAAAACGTGGGGTTTCTCTTCAAAATGTTTGAAGATCGCAAGTTGTTAATGTACGTTGTTTTTATTTATTTGCAATGACAAATGATTTAAAGCGTGTGATGTATACACAAATATCATACAATATTAGTATATTCTGTAAATCCCTTACTAATGAATGGATACTCATCAATATGAACCATATTTAAATATAATAATGATTAAAATATTACACTTAATTATTTACCTAATTCTGTCTGAAGTTACATGTACATTTCAGACGTGACATGTCGATTTCATGACAACATAACGGTAGGGAAGGTTTTCAGACAAATACATTGGAAATATTTTTTCATAGTTAAGTTCAATTTTATATAAAAAGGAGTTCATCTATTAATTCTCTTGAGAAATGCGTTGCATAACATAGTATTGACTAAAGTCAATTAAAAAATTGCGAAAAATCATTTAATAATATTATTGTATGATATTATTTCTTTTCAGCATGATGTATTATAACCTTGTTAGATATGTGACGTTTAGTCAATTTCTGGTTTAATCCTTGTCGGCATTTTCCCCCCGCTTGTAATCAAATATGGAAAATTATGATTCAATGTAAAATTTGCTAAAATGTTGAAAATAAACGCTTTACTGATATATTCATATATCCTACAAGTTCTTATAATTTTGGAGATTTACGTATTTTCTCAAATATAACGCCAAAGAGTGGCTTTGTCTCACTTTCATTCTGTAACTATTGTATATGCGATTGTGTTTACAATCTCTAATACAATCTTAAAGGGACCAGAAGCACGTTTTTAGTGGGAATATAAGGTGATGTCAGGAAAATGAAAATTAATGGTTCCAGTTGAAAGACAATGTATTTAAACTAAATGGAGCAGTAATAATTCAAATATATAAAGTAAAGTTTAGCCATGCGATTCCTTTTTCTTACATAAATGAATAAAAGGTGTTCACACAAAATGGCCGCCAATGGATTGTATGTGAATCTTCATACTTTGTCCTCTGACTATGGATGATTAGCTTGTGTAATGAGATTTTCGACAGTGTCAAAATAATACATTAAGCATTAACGTAAAATTTTCAGTGAACGTTTTGTAATATAAAATTATCAAAAAACGTGCTACTGCCCCTTTAATGTCTGAAACAAATAACGAAACAAGGCATTGTAAAAAGATTCGATATATTTAGTCATTGAATTTATTAGACTTTTGGGCATAAAATAAACAGAAAATAATCTCTGATAGTTCTGATTTTGAGATATTTTATGGCCAGAGGCTTTATCTTAGATAAATTCATCATCTATACTTTAAAGGGGCAGTAGCACGTTTTTCGACAATTTTATATTTTAAATATTTCGCTGATAATTGTAAGTTATAGCTAAATGTATTATTTTGACAGTGTCAAAAATCTCATTACACAAGGCAATCATCCTTTTTCTTACACATCATGATGAATTAAAAGAGTTCACACAAAAATGACCGCAAATGGACTTCATGGGAATCTTAATATTACATGTAGCATTAACGCTCGATTATAAGTTTCCAATTATCCTTTAAAAAGTTATATTCGACTCTTAATTTATGTGCAATGTTGTCTCTTTCGGCTGTCAATTTTTATTTTTTTCAAAAAGTTGTTGTTGTTTTCGCTGCATAACAATTTTATTGTTATTATGAATAATAAGTTAATTGTTCTTTTGAATAGCAAACTTTTCGGGGTTTTTTTTGTCTGCTTACCAAATTTGTTGTTCTTTTGTCCGCATAAATAATGTTTTGTCTGTAAACAAGTTTGTTGTTAGTTTGAATAGCAGGCTTTTTGTGTTTTTTATCAAGTTTGTTTTTATCTTATTTTCATAACAAGTTTGTTGTTTTGCCTGTTTTTTTAAAAGCATTTTGTTGTGATATGTGTGCCTAACATTTTTTTTAATATATTTTGTCTGCATAAAAGTTTCTTGTTGTTTTGTCTGCATAACAGTTTTGTCGCTATAACGCATGTATGATATACAAGTTTACTGTAGTTTTGTCGCTATAACGCATGTATGATATACAAGTTTACTGTAGTTTTGTCGCTATAACGCATGTATGATATACAAGTTTACTGTAGTTTTGTCGCTATAACGCATGTATGATATACAAGTTTACTGTAGTTTTGTCGCTATAACGCATGTATGATATACAAGTTTACTGTAGTTTTGTCGCTATAACGCATGTATGATATACAAGTTTACTGTAGTTTTGTCGCTATAACGCATGTATGATATACAAGTTTACTGTAGTTTTGTCGCTATAACGCATGTATGATATACAAGTTTACTGTAGTTTTGTCGCTATAACGCATGTATGATATACAAGTTTACTGTAGTTTTGTCTGCTTACTCAGTGTATTGAATATTGCTTTGTCAAAAAACCAGTATATGTTGTACTGTTTGGATGCCACATCTGTGTATTGAATATTGTTTTGTCTATTAAACCAGTATATGTTGTACTGTTTGGGTGCCATTCTACATCTGTATATGCAATCAAACTATTGGTATCCTAAATGCCTCAATCTTAGAATAGGAAAGTTTGAAAATCATACAAATGTTGAATTGTAACAAGACTTTTGTGGTTGATTTGTCGATTCCGCACTTGAATTCTGTTTTGTCCCTTATTATCGTGTTGTTAGTTTTGATTTTGTTATCATGATGTTTTGTATGTTTTAAGCAATATTTTTTATCCGATATGATTATCATAATTGTGACAATAATTTTTTACAATTATTATTATAATTAATGTCATTTACAAATATTTTTAAAAACAATTTAAGACTCATACATAATCAATGTTTTCTATTTATAAAAAAATTTATATAATTTTTTTTAGAGCGTTGTTAATCGTTTTAAATGTCAGTTTTATATAGATATTCTCAATTGTGTAGTTCAAATGCGACTTTATCATATGAAATTAAACAATCAAAAATTAACACATTACCATTTTTTTATATTTATGTATTTTTCTATTTATGTGCATAATATCTGTGAAGGCTCGCTGATCGTCCTCTGTCCAAACAAATCTTGTCTCTTCCAGCGTTATAGGAGCAGGTGCACGGGCTTTTTTTTAATTTTCACTGAAAAATGTATATTAATGCTAAATGTAGTATTTTAATAATGTTAAAAATCTCATTAATTACATCATCCATAGTCAGAGAACAAATTAAAAAATTCACATAAAGTCCATAGGTGGCCATGTTTGTTTGAACACCTTTAAAACATTTGTGTAATTAAAAGGAATCGTATGGCTGAATTTTACATTGTATTTTTAATTTATTACTGCTTCATTTAGTTTAGAAACATTTTCTTTCAATTGGAACCATTTATTTTCCTTTTCCTGACTCACCAAATTTTACCCCTAAAAATGTGCTACTGCCCCTTTAAGGAATGTGTATGGTGAGAAATTGGAGTTCGAATCCCTTGATGTTTTAGGACTTCTTTGATCTGATTATGAAAAATGACTTACAGACAAAGGTTATGGTTCCTTTTCCTCAGATCATAACTGCTGCGTTAATTAATTGTCTCCCCAACAAAGGCCTTTCTAGTTGGTGATTAACAACGCGATTGATGTTCACTTACACAATACTAATCGTTGAGAGTTGATCGAGAATGTGTGATGTGATGGAATGATTGATCGAAAGTTCCCAATTTCCATTTGTCTTGTTTAATTGATTTTCTTTTCTTTTAAAGTGCAAATGTGTTTTATTTCGCGAAACCATGTATGTTGATAATGTGTGTTGCGTTTGAGTGAAATCACTCTTTTATTTATTGAATTAAGATAGACAGACAGACAGGAAAGTGAGACTGACAGACTGGGACTGATGGTATGTAATCCTCACATCCAGACTGTAGTTTATAATATTAACATATAAAATGAATTCTTCAAACAAGTCTAGATTTGACGTCAACTTCAAATATCCTATGCTTTTGTCTTTCTTATAATTGATGAATACAACCGATTGAGAATGATTTTTCAGATACTGAACAAAAGTCAAGTCGCATGTTTACTAAGCGAAAAAGTTAATTCATTTGGAACAAACTATATTACTCTGAACATTGAAAGAACGGATAGAACAGATGAAAATGTTTCCAACATATCTTACAGAGAAAAGTTTACAATTCTATAACATAAATCTCAAACTGTTCAAATTTGTTAAAATCTATCTTATTCACGCTAACATTACACCCAAACCGCGACACAACATCCGAAAAACAACAATTAATCCAACCCAAAATGGGCCCCTTCTACCTGGCGTATGCTGAATGAGCAGTCGTTGCCGATGAATCGCTTTTCTCCTCAAATAGCCATTCATAAACTGTAATACGATCATGACAAAACGGACGCGCTGTAGGCCTACTATCTTGGCAACAGTCCTACGGTGGAATTTCACAACCGGGCCGCGCACATGCATGCGCCAAGCAAGCGCGGGAAATCTCTCGTGTTGGTTCTATTGGACCCTTGAGTACATATGCACTTTCAGAAAGATTCAGCTGAACCATTTGGCGGAACCAAGGGGGACCCTGGAGAAAGGGGGAGGTGTGAGCCTGAGGGGGACATTTCCTTTCTTATCAAAATAATTATTAATAAAACATTTTGAAAATGTTTTTCAGAGAATGCATGTTAGTCTCCATCTTACAGAATGTTATTTTTGAAATTCAGGTTAATAAAGTTATATATATGCAGTTTGATACTGCATATAACTTTATTACTAACTTTATTATCTATAACTAATGCAGATTCGTATTACAACGGTAGCGATTTATCCTTAACAATATGTGTTTGATCATCGCAGATATGTAACCCGTACCAATATTCCAAGAATTTGTTTCCCCATAACTGCTTTTTTCAAAGCATGGTCTTACCTAGGAAGTATATATATATATATATATATATATCTACGGTCTTCACTTATGATAACAAGGTAAGGTAAGTAATCTGTCAGTTAACCCCTTTGGTGACAACGAACGATGGTGGTTATGTATTCTAAAAGCTTTGATTTATTTATTATTAGTTCAGAGGTTTTATGTGGAAGGCCTAAATTGTTTTCGGCTTATCGAAGGTTAACATGGTGAAGGCTAACGTCGCTTAGACCTACCATATTGGCTCATTAACTTTGTTCTCTCTACTGATTTGTGTTCTGTCATATTTGTCAACGTCCATTAGATGTTCATGTTTTTGAGGAATTCAAGACCAGGATGAAATCCAATCAACCAATCACATCTCAGAGTTGTCCAACGCTTCGTCGGTATTGTGAAGAATCTTAAAGCATCGCGTCTTTTATTTAACGCACAAAAATTGATTTTTGTTTCAGTTTTCCAGAAAAGCAATTTTAATAGGGGCGTTCTTAGCTTTGAAGACGCTGATCGGTTTGTTTGGGGAAATTTTGTCAAGGGCATTGCCCTTCTCTTTTATTCTCGCTGCTACAATAACTCGTATTGCGCATTTCTGTAAACTTCAATCAAATTTGATAATGATATACTTTTATTTTTAAATTGGATCGACAAAATAATATTCATTCTTTCATTTTCCAACGTCATTTACCTATCCTATGTTAATGTTGTTTATATCCAATATGATGATGTTACAGAAAACATTTAATTATTATGACATTATATAACATACTTATTTTCCAAAAGTAACACATTTGAATTATTTGTTTTATGTGCTTACAGATGCACTTGCAAAGCACTGACTTATTTGTCAGGAAGACAAATCCCTCTATGAACTGCACGTGCGATGTTTGCTTGGAATGCACGGGTATTTAAATCTGCACGAGCTGCATGCATATTCGATTGAGATGTTTACATTCAGAAACGTATCTGACAGCATGAAATAACTATGCAGTCTCACGGATGAAATAAATGAGGGTAATAGTAATAATAGAGAGAATGATTACAGCTGCGTATCTTAAGTTTGTTCACTTACCTGCGTTTTTTGTGCAAGTCATATTTGTTCCTTTGCATTAATGCAATGTAATTGTAATCTTTCTTACAATGTTTAAATGGAATATTTAAATCGAAATTTAAGAAAATCCAAATTTCGCAAATATGACCCCATCTGTCTATTTAATTATGCCAGATATCTAATTTCAGTACCAGTGACAAGACGATCCCGAATTATGGTTTGGGAATGATTATTTTACTTATGGATAATTGGTTGTGTCTTGTAGGTGCTCCTGGAGTTATTTTATGGACGTCAAAATGAAACCCAATTTACTTGATATTTGCACTAAGATACACAAGCAAGTGAACAAACTTAGGATACGCAGCTGTATGTTGTATAAATTTATTTCCCAAAAGCATAAATGTACATGTATTCGTAAATAAAAATTTGGTCAAAACCATTCTCTCCCATTAGAAGGATCTCAATTCATAAAATGCTGATCCAACCTCTGTTCTAAACCAAGCATTTTCGGGCTTGATTTGGACAAACTAGTCAGTTAGCTAGACACTTAAGCAAAAATAAATTATTAAGGAGCCTTCGTGAAAAAGTAGAAAATGTTAAAAAGTCAAGTTCTGATAAGGCGCAATCAAAGTTTATTGTACTATATTGTAGCAAGGAAGTCTGTCAATCAGGCCAAGAACCAAAACTATTCAATCGACGACCAACCAAGTCTACTAAAGTATAGCAAGTCTAGATCACTCAGCCTTAGGCTGAAGTTAGAACATTTCCTGGGATGCATTTTGTTATAATACATGCATGGTTTGAGACTAAAAGTTAGTTGAACAGCCATGCCGTTTCTTTAATATTAAAAGCTTCTGTTTGCTTCTGTAAAAAATTATGGACTTAACATTGTGAACTTTGGTTAACACAATACGACAAGCTTACACACAGTCAATATCATCTCTATTTTATGCTCATTTCATTTCCGATATATGTATGTACATATAATCTTGATATTGTTATCTGCCATTCTTGATAGCAATTGTCCTTTAAGCATTGTTATTGATTAATCGTAATCAAATACATTTAATTTTCCTTGTACAGTTTGGTTATTGGTCTTACTTTCCTTTTGTAAGACTCAATTCTCGTTTTACATGAGACAACGATAAAATGTAGGGCAAGTTGTTGTACCAACATTTTGTAAATTCAGCAAAACTTGAGAACAAATTCTTACCTTTATTCTATATTGGTAATATGAATATTATATAGCTTTGGTTTTCGTTTAGAGTTCACGTCAACGCGACAGAAATAAACTATGGTCATATTTGAAAAAACATTCTTTTCAAACTTTTTAGTCACAAGCTGATACATTAAATCAGAAGAAAATGCATTCACCACACTTATACGTCAAGTATGAGTGCTCACATCTGAGCAAGATATGTCATTTTACTTTTCTGTGCTGCTTTAATGCCCATACAGGAAAGAGATCAAGTACACAAATGTCACGGGTTAGCAGCAAGGCATAAAACTGACGGTTCGGAAACTGGCGTTTTAGGCTTTGCGTAGGAAGATGATGAGAGAGAGAGAGAGGGGGAGAGGGGTGAGAGAGGGGGAATATGGAGAGAGAGGGATATGGAGAGAGAGAGGGATATGTAGAGAGAGAGCTGGATATGGAGAGAGAGGGATATGGAGAGAGAGAGGGATATGGAGAAAAAAGAGAGAGAGGGATATGGAGAGAGAGGGATATGGAGAGAGAGAGGGATATGGAGATAGAGAGAGGGATATGGAGAGAGAAGGAGAGATTGAGAGAGAGGGAGATGGAGAGGGAGAGATGGAGATAGAGAGAGAGATGGGGAGAGAGAGAGATGGGGAGAGAGAGATGAAGACTCAGAGGGAGATGGAGATAGAGAGATATATATAGGGAGAGAGAAATGGAGACTGAGAGACGCAGAGGGAGATGGAGAGAGAGAGATGTAGACTGAGATACAGAGAGAAATGGAGACTGAGAGACACACAGGGAGATGGAGAGAGAGGGATATGGAGAGAGATGGAGAGAGAGAGAGAGGGAGAGATGGAGACAGGGAGAGATTGAGATAGAGAGAGAGATGGGGAGAGAGAAACGGAGACTGAGAGACGCAGAGAGGTGGAGAGAGAGGGATATGGAGAGAGAGGGAGAGATGGAGATAGAGAGAGAGATGGAGAGAGAGGGAGAGGTGGAGAGATGGAGAGAGAGAGGGATATGGAGAGAGAGGGAGAGATGGAGATAGAGAGAGAGATTGGGAGAGAGAGAGAGAGATTGGGAGAGAGAGATGGAGACTCAGAGGGAGATGGAGATAGAGAGAAAGAGAGAGATATATATATATATGGGGACTCAGAGGGAGATGGAGAGGGAGAGATGGAGAGAGGGATTGAGACGCAGAGGGAGATGGAGAGAGATAGAGATGTAGACTGAGAGATGTAGACTGAGAGATGGAGACTGAGATACAGAGAGATATGGAGAGAGAGAGACAGTGAGAGAGAGACAGACAGAGAGAGTTGTCAGAGGATTTAGAGACAGAGACAGCGACTGAGAGATATAATTTTACAAACTGAAATTGAAGAGTTTGGCCTTGAATCATTAATTCAGTAACCGAATATCGATTACTGAAGCACCATTCGCATATCAAAAGACATACATAGAATATATCATTCCTGTCTTACTATCAAGTAATAAACTCATTTCCATATTATTTCAGTTTAATTCTTATAAATTCATGATATTTATCTCAACAAATATAATAATGATCCCGTGTTTGTCATATAAATAAAAACGGCCTGGTCTCATGTACCTTTACTGTTCGTGAATGCCTCTAAACACCGCAACACGTAAAGGATAACTGGCATTCAATTTGTCCAAGCAGCCAAAACATATTTAACGAAGCAATAAAAGCGAACCAGCTCAGAATTAGGTCACTGGCACTCGTTGTATAAAGGATTGCGTACTCAAAAACTAGTCAAGAAACGTAATTGAAAACGTGACCTACAAACACTTTTAGTTCTGGATCGACGTAGTTCAGTTCAAATCACGAACGTTGTCGTCATATATACAATAAATACATTAACATATGCAGGCTTTAAGGGAAATTTCCCCAGTACTAGGGTCGGTCTTCACGTGTCGCAGCGCATCACGGTAAGAAAACCCTGTCCTGTAATCATCTGAGAATTGATCTAATTGTGTTATTTGTTTTATAACGATCCCTTGTTTACAAATATAGAACTAATTTCCTTAATTGTGTGTCTTTTGTTCCAAATCATTGCCAATGTTTGAAACTCACTTCCATTTTCCGAAACAGTAGCAGATTGTTAAAGATAACTCGATATATTGGCAAGCCGAAGAAAAAGGATCAAAGGCAATATTTGAGCGTAAGTGTGAATGATATAAAAATTAAAAGGAGCATTTTAGCGTGTTTTGAATTTTTAAAAGGGATGCAGTAATTTCTTGCCCCGAAGCGGCGCTCAATTCGATTCGTTGATGTTTATGGAACATTTCCAGGACATTCACCCTGAAGTTTGCAAAAACTTTGCTTTTGCTCTTAAATCAATACTGAACGTGAGCCTAACGTTACACCGTCGCCTGTGAGTCCTCTCCCGGCGAAATAATCAAACAGGGTAACTGTGGTCGGTAGTTATTTTGAACATATAGTTTGTTCCTGAAATTAATATACAATGAAAATGGCCCCCTTATGTCTCGCTTCAAGTATATGCGTTTGTAATAAGTGACTATTTTCATTTTTAAAAGGGTTCCCTATGTTGTGATAATGGTTCAAATATATCGTTTCGAGCATATTTGAATGTTGATTCCAAATCACTATTCAACACAATTACTGATTATTTTCATTTCTAAAACGATTCCCTGTGTTATTATGTATACTTCAAAATCACTATTTAGTAGCATTATCATGAATGTCATGTCTAAATATGTAAACGAAACGTGTGTGTTATTGTAGATTCATGGAAGAACTCAAATATGTAAACGAAACGTGTGTGTTATTGTAGATTCATGGAAGAACTCAAATATATAAACGAAACGTGTGTGTTATTGTAGATTCATGGAAGAACTCAAATATATAAACGAAACGTGTGTGTTATTGTAGATTCATGGAAGAACTCAAATATGTGAACGAAACGTGTGTGTTATTGTAGATTCACGGAAGAACTCAAATATGTAAACGAAACGTGTGTGTTATTGTAGATTCATGGAAGAACTCAAATATGTAAACGAAACGTGTGTGTTATTGTAGATTCATGGAAGAACTCAAATATGTAAACGAAACGTGTGTGTTATTGTAGATTCATGGAAGAACTCAAATATGTAAACGAAACGTGTGTGTTATTGTAGATTCATGGAAGAACTCAAATATGTAAACGAAACGTGTGTGTTATTGTAGATTCATGGAAGAACTCAAATATGTAAACGAACGTGTGTGTTATTGTAGATTCATGGAAGAACTCAAATATGTAAACGAAACGTGTGTGTTATTGTAGATTCATGGAAGAACTCAAATATGTAAACGAAACGTGTGTGTTATTGTAGATTCACGGAAGAACTCAAATATGTAAACGAAACGTGTGTGTTATTGTAGATTCATGGAAGAACTCAAATATGTAAACGAACGTGTGTGTTATTGTAGATTCATGGAAGAACTCAAATATGTAAACGAAACGTGTGTGTTATTGTAGATTCATGGAAGAACTCAAATATGTAAACGAAACGTGTGTGTTATTGTAGATTCATGGAAGAACTCAAATATGTAAACGAAACGTGTGTGTTATTGTAGATTCATGGAAGAACTCAAATATGTAAACGAACGTGTGTGTTATTGTAGATTCATGGAAGAACTCAAATATGTAAACGAAACGTGTGTGTTATTGTAGATTCATGGAAGAACTCAAATATGTAAACGAAACGTGTGTGTTATTGTAGATTCACGGAAGAACTCAAATATGTAAACGAAACGTGTGTGTTATTGTAGATTCATGGAAGAACTCAAATATGTAAACGAACGTGTGTGTTATTGTAGATTCATGGAAGAACTCAAATATGTAAACGAAACGTGTGTGTTATTGTAGATTCATGGAAGAACTCAAATATGTAAACGAAACGTGTGTGTTATTGTAGATTCACGGAAGAACTCAAATATGTAAACGAAACGTGTGTGTTATTGTAGATTCATGGAAGAACTCAAATATGTAAACGAAACGTGTGTGTTATTGTAGATTCATGGAAGAACTCAAATATATAAACGAAACGTGTGTGTTATTGTAGATTCATGGAAGAACTCAAATATATAAACGAAACGTGTGTGTTATTGTAGATTCATGGAAGAACTCAAATATGTAAACGAACGTGTGTGTTATTGTAGATTCATGGAAGAACTCAAATATGTAAACGAAACGTGTGTGTTATTGTAGATTCATGGAAGAACTCAAATATGTAAACGAAACGTGTGTGTTATTGTAGATTCATGGAAGAACTCAAATATGTAAACGAAACGTGTGTGTTATTGTAGATTCATGGAAGAACTCAAATATGTAAACGAAACGTGTGTGTTATTGTAGATTCATGGAAGAACTCAAATATGTAAACGAAACGTGTGTGTTATTGTAGATTCACGGAAGAACTCAAATATGTAAACGAAACGTGTGTGTTATTGTAGATTCATGGAAGAACTCAAATATGTAAACGAAACGTGTGTGTTATTGTAGATTCATGGAAGAACTCAAATATATAAACGAAACGTGTGTGTTATTGTAGATTCATGGAAGAACTCAAATATGTAAACGAAACGTGTGTGTTATTGTAGATTCATGGAAGAACTCAAATATGTAAACGAAACGTGTGTGTTATTGTAGATTCATGGAAGAACTCAAATATGTAAACGAAACGTGTGTGTTATTGTAGATTCATGGAAGAACTCAAATATGTAAACGAAACGTGTGTGTTATTGTAGATTCACGGAAGAACTCAAATATGTAAACGAAACGTGTGTGTTATTGTAGATTCACGGAAGAACTCAAATATGTAAACGAAACGTGTGTGTTATTGTAGATTCACGGAAGAACTCAAATATGTAAACGAAACGTGTGTGTTATTGTAGATTCATGGAAGAACTCAAATATGTAAACGAAACGTGTGTGTTATTGTATATTCATGGAAGAACTCAAATATGTAAACGAAACGTGTGTGTTATTGTAGATTCATGGAAGAACTCAAATATGTAAACGAAACGTGTGTGTTATTGTAGATTCACGGAAGAACTCAAATATGTAAACGAAACGTGTGTGTTATTGTAGATTCATGGAAGAACTCAAATATGTAAACGAAACGTGTGTGTTATTGTAGATTCATGGAAGAACTCAAATATGTAAACGAAACGTGTGTGTTATTGTAGATTCATGGAAGAACTCAAATATGTAAACGAAACGTGTGTGTTATTGTAGATTCATGGAAGAACTCAAATATGTAAACGAAACGTGTGTGTTATTGTAGATTCACGGAAGAACTCAAATATGTAAACGAAACGTGTGTGTTATTGTAGATTCACGGAAGAACTCAAATATGTAAACGAAACGTGTGTGTTATTGTAGATTCACGGAAGAACTCAAATATGTAAACGAAACGTGTGTGTTATTGTAGATTCATGGAAGAACTCAAATATGTAAACGAAACGTGTGTGTTATTGTAGATTCATGGAAGAACTCAAATATGTAAACGAAACGTGTGTGTTATTGTCGATTCATGGAAGAACTCAAATATGTAAACGAAACGTGTGTTATTGTAGATTCATGGAAGAACTCAACTAACTTAATGTCAATGATATGAATATAAAAAATCACTATTTATTAGCATTATCATGAATGTCATGTCAAAATATGTAAACGAAACGTGTGTGTTATTGTAGATTCACGGAAGAACTCAAATATGTAAACGAAACGTGTGTGTTATTGTAGATTCATGGAAGAACTCAAATATGTAAACGAAACGTGTGTGTTATTGTAGATTCACGGAAGAACTCAAATATGTAAACGAAACGTGTGTGTTATTGTAGATTCATGGAAGAACTCAAATATGTAAACGAAACGTGTGTGTTATTGTAGATTCACGGAAGAACTCAAATATGTAAACGAAACGTGTGTGTTATTGTAGATTCACGGAAGAACTCAAATATGTAAACGAAACGTGTGTGTTATTGTAGATTCACGGAAGAACTCAAATATGTAAACGAAACGTGTGTGTTATTGTAGATTCATGGAAGAACTCAAATATGTAAACGAAACGTGTGTGTTATTGTAGATTCACGGAAGAACTCAAATATGTAAACGAAACGTGTGTGTTATTGTAGATTCACGGAAGAACTCAAATATGTAAACGAAACGTGTGTGTTATTGTAGATTCATGGAAGAACTCAAATATGTAAACGAAACGTGTGTGTTATTGTAGATTCATGGAAGAACTCAAATATGTAAACGAAACGTGTGTGTTATTGTAGATTCACGGAAGAACTCAAATATGTAAACGAAACGTGTGTGTTATTGTAGATTCATGGAAGAACTCAAATATATAAACGAAACGTGTGTGTTATTGTAGATTCATGGAAGAACTCAAATATGTAAACGAAACGTGTGTGTTATTGTAGATTCATGGAAGAACTCAAATATGTAAACGAAACGTGTGTGTTATTGTAGATTCATGGAAGAACTCAAATATGTAAACGAAACGTGTGTGTTATTGTAGATTCACGGAAGAACTCAAATATGTAAACGAAACGTGTGTGTTATTGTAGATTCATGGAAGAACTCAAATATGTAAACGAAACGTGTGTGTTATTGTAGATTCATGGAAGAACTCAAATATGTAAACGAAACGTGTGTGTTATTGTAGATTCACGGAAGAACTCAAATATGTAAACGAAACGTGTGTGTTATTGTAGATTCATGGAAGAACTCAAATATGTAAACGAAACGTGTGTGTTATTGTAGATTCATGGAAGAACTCAAATATGTAAACGAAACGTGTGTGTTATTGTAGATTCATGGAAGAACTCAAATATGTAAACGAAACGTGTGTGTTATTGTAGATTCATGGAAGAACTCAAATATGTAAACGAAACGTGTGTGTTATTGTAGATTCATGGAAGAACTCAAATATGTAAACGAAACGTGTGTGTTATTGTAGATTCATGGAAGAACTCAAATATGTAAATGAAACGTGTGTGTTATTGTCGATTCACGGAAGAACTCAAATATGTAAACGAAACGTGTGTGTTATTGTAGATTCACGGAAGAACTCACATAACTTAATAGTCAATGATATGAATATAAAACTCAAGCTTAAATGAATTTGAAAAATTTTACGAAGGTCCTTCTATCCTTCTCGATAATTGTCAATGGATGAGGATCCTTTCTTATACGTCGCTACCGAGTACACATTTTGGATCCAAAAAGACTCTAATTTGCGGAAGATACTTTGCCTAGACCATTTCTATCAAACTTTATTAATTGATGAAGCTTAACAGCGAAACTTTCATTTCAAAACATTTTGAACATAAATTGGTAAGTTGTAATGATTAACGGAACTTTAAGATATTCATTTTAGCTATAAGTGGAAACGTTACTTGTAAAGGAATTATCAGTATTAATATTTGTATTCCTCCCGTAACCAGTATGCAAGACGAGGACAGTGTAGGTGTTATCTTTGACTACTCTTGTTTATAAATTGAACATATATGAAATTGTTTCATATCTAAAATGTATATTCATACCTGTTAACAAACATGGCTGCATGGAAACTGCTAATAATAATAATGCATACCTTTGTTTTGCTAAATTATATTTCAATTTTGGGTATCATTTCAGAGAAAGCTTTTACACGTTTAAAAGCCCATGCAATGCTCGTGTTACCCGAACCACGTGACATTGTAAATTGCACGATTAAAACGGTCCATCACGAGAAAAGCATGCATATTGATTTGTAAACAAACTGATGGTCGCTTTCTGTCACGTCCGTTCAAACACGCTTTGCACGAAATGTATCACACGAACGTATAATGAAAGGAGTGGCAATGCGCCGTATGGGCCTAGTAATTTCGCGAAAAATATAGGTCAAACATTTTATCGAAGAAAAACGCTTGTGACAACATGAATATTAAAATGCTTCGAAATGGGAAATACCATTCTTCAAGGTTTCTCTCGCGTTTCCCAGACACAAATGTTTAGATTGATTTTCAGGTCCATAAATTCCCGTATTTAAAAGACATACAGATCGAGTGTTATGGACAATTCAAGCTCCGATTCAATTAGCAAAAAGTATTACCGTAGTAGTAGTTGTTGTAGTAGTAGTAGTAGTAGTAGTAGTAGTAGTAGTAGTAGTTGTTGTTGAAGTAGTTGTAGTACCAACAGGAGTAGTAGAAGGAGTAGTAGTAGTTGTTGTAGTAGTAGTAGTGGTGGTGGTAGTAGTAGTAGTAGTTGTTGAAGTAGTGGAAGTACTAACAGGAGTAGAAGAAGGAGTAGTAGTAGTGTTGGTAGTGGTGGTGGTGGTAGTAGCAGTAGTTGTTGTAGTAGTCGTAGTAGTAGTAGTAGTGGAAGTACTAACAGGAGTAGTAGAAGGAGTAGCAGTAGAAGTAGTGGTGGTGGTAGTAGTAGTTGTTGTAGTTGTTGTAGTGGTAGTACTAACAGGAGTAGTAGAAGTAGTAGTAGTGGTAGTAGTAGTGGTAGTTGTTGAAGTAGTTGTAGTAGTAGTTGTAGTAGTTGTTATAGTAGTACATTGTACAGTCTAATTAAACCTGGCCTCAATATTATCCGTTTCACTCCTATACTATACCTACAACTAGAAACCCTGTAAATCTCTATGTAGTCATCCGTTCGCCTATATTTCAAAAACAAAATCTAATAATATTTGCGGCCCAGAACAAAACAATTAAATTTTAGTCATTTATTTTCAACAATTAATCAAGAAAGAGGCTACAATCTGAAATGTCCGTGAATACATTTTTGATTCTTTTTGTTCAATTTGTTATTATAACATTTTCCTTGCCGTTTGTAAACCATTTATGTCATTGGTCTGGTGTGATCAATTTGAAATCTTACTTGATCGGACGGATTCATAAATTTTATAATTTTGAAGGTTCATGCAGATTTATCGGGCGACCTTTGATAGTAATTCATTTTGTAAAGTTCATCACTTCAGTTAAAAGAATCACACTACAGCAACAAATAGATAAGGTTTTCACGTTCGTCACGCCGATTAATGGCTTCTCGATCTTCTCATTGCTCTTTCCGAAATTTACTTTATCAAATTGTCAAATCTAAATCGACAAGAATATTACCCCCAGTGCTATGATTATGTACTTCTAACATATTTGTATTAACTGGAATATTATTAAGAATTTCATTTCCACAAAAAGTACCCCGATAGAACTGTCGCTTTAACAAAGCAACCTGACACTAGGTTCGTACTATGTTTGATATTATGATGATTATATATTGATGTACATCGGCCAAAACCTGCAAACGGTTTTTAGAAAGAAGAAGGAGTATCTTATATGATTAGTTGTGATAATATATTATTTGTGTTTTACTGTATATATGTTGTTTATATCATTTAAGTGTGTCTCTCGTAACCCTCAATTTGGTGGCTCGTCATTATTTTAAATGTATATATATGTATGTATTTTATGTAACTGTACGAGGTGAGACCTAAATAAATTATCTGTCTGTCTGTCTGTCTGATAAGATTTCAATGAGACTGGTTTGTCCTGGTTCTTCCGTTTAAAGGATGTGTATTCAATTTAAGAAATGTTTAATTGATTGAACCTTTTCTTCAGAATAGACATTATCAAGCTGTTTGCCTTTGTTCCCTTTTAGTAAAGTCTACTATTATACAAGCCTCAAAGCAGATATAAGTCAAAAACAAGCTTTAACGCTATACTACACATATGGTTAATAGCCCCCTCGCTATGTTTAACCAGGGAAGTATTTAACATATCTGTAATGAAGCTGTTTATTAAATCATAGCCTAGTATAAATCTCGATGAACTGATATAGCAGAGACGGGGCGGGATAGCGCAGTGGTTAGCGTGTTCGGCTTCGAACAGGAGGTCCGCGGTTCGAATCCCGCGAGGGGCTCGGCAACCCTTTCTTCAGTAAAGAACAGTTCTTCACCAAGTAAGGTTTGGTGCAATGCTACACTGAATTTCAGCGCAGTACTACCCATGGTTTGCTAGTTCCAGCCGATGATCGCAGGTTTCACCGCAATGCTTAGCCACATTATTGCTGTGGGCTTTCTCCCTGTAATAATACTAGTAACCATGATATAAGTGAAATTCTCTTCAAAGCGTCGATAAACCCAAATCACCTCACCTTTAGCAGAGGCATTGAACTTTCAGACACTTTCTTTGCTTTCCATATTAAAGCTATCATTAGTTATTTGACGGTCATCACCCTAAAACATCATTCCCGGAGATAAACCTCATGGGTGCTTTGAAAATGGCGCAAATCTTTTATATTGGGAAAATAAATCTTGATAATACCTTTGAACATTTAAAATACCAAGTGAACATTGAGGCAATGTTATACTAAAATCCATTTAAGTTGCTTTTAGATCTCATGTTTTGTTTGCTGGGGTATTTAAGCGCCCCGATGCCCCTAGATACTCGTTAACAGACCTCTCGCAAACATGCTTATAAAACTACTAATAGCTACCGCCCAGGGTTTCATCTGACGTCATCCACGGCTAAAAAGTCGCAAATGTTCTGAGGGTACTTTCTGAGATGATGTTAGCAACAGGCCCAATGGCGGCGACCTTTTGACATTTGTCGGCTTCACATTACGTACAGTCCATAGTTTTCGTCATGTAGTCTTTTAAAAACGAAAAGCTTGCAAGATTAGAGAAAATACGTCCGTGAGATAGGCAAATCTGTCTCGACCTTTGACCTTTAGGTACCTGATCCAATACGAGGCTTCCGCCTCGTTAAACGTCATTTCCGGTTCAATGAGCAAGACGTTCGATCCGTCAATTTTAGAGATTTCAAGTGTATTGCGTTGAGTTTTTTGCAAGAATGATATGGTTGAATATTTTGATGACCAGATAATTTAACTCTGATTTCTTAAATGTCCACCAAATTGATTTCTTAAATGCCTGATAAATGTTAATATTTTTCTGTTAGTTGATTTACTTTATTTTCAAATCCAGAAAGACGTTGTAAGCATTAATAATGTCGTTAAAAGTATATTCTACACTACACGTTTGCTTTAGCATAAAACAAAAAGTAGTTAGATATCAGATAGAAAGAACTGCATAGTAGAGATATCCTTAAATTTTAGTTACAAGTACCAAGGAATGGCTTCATCTCTTGTTGTTGTTGTTGTTGTTGTGGCTTCATCTCTTGTTGTTGTTGTTGTTGTTGTGGCTTCATCTCTTGTTGTTGTTGTGGCTTCATCTCTTGTTGTTGTTGTTGTTGTGGCTTTATCTCTTGTTGTTGTTGTTGTTGTGGCTTTATCTCTTGTTGTTGTTGTTGTTGTGGCTTTATCTCTTGTTGTTGTTGTTGTTGTGGCTTTATCTCTTGTTGTTGTTGTTGTTGTGGCTTTATCTCTTGTTGTTGTTGTTGTTGTGGCTTTATCTCTTGTTGTTGTTGTTGTTGTGGCTTCATCTCTTGTTGTTGTTGTTGTTGTTGTTGTTGTGGCTTCATCTCTCGTTGTTGTTGTTGTTGTGGCTTCATCTCTTGTTGTTGTTGTTGTTGTGGCTTCATCTCTTGTTGTTGTTGTTGTTGTGGCTTCATCTCTTGTTGTTGTTGTTGTTCTTGTTGTGGCTTCATCTCTGTGGCTTCATCTCTTGTTGTTGTTGTGGCTTCATCTCTTGTTGTTGTTGTGGCTTCATCTCTTGTTGTTGTTGTTGTGGCTTCATCTCTTGTTGTTGTTGTGGCTTCATCTCTTGTTGTTGTTGTTGTTGTTGTGGCTTCATCTCTTGTTGTTGTTGTGGCGTCATCTCTTGTTGTTGTTGTTGTTGTTGTGGCTTCATCTCTTGTTGTTGTTGTTGTTGTGGCTTCATCTCTTGTTGTTGTTGTGGCTTCATCTCTTGTTGTTGTTGTTGTTGTGGCTTCATCTCTTGTTGTTGTTGTTGTTGTTGTTGTGGCTTCATCTCTGTGGCTTCATCTCTTGTTGTTGTTGTGGCTTCATCTCTTGTTGTTGTTGTTGTTGTTGTTGTGGCTTCATCTCTTGTTGTTGTTGTTGTTGTTGTTGTGGCTTCATCTCTTGTTGTTGTTGTTGTTGTTGTTGTGGCTTCATCTCTTGTTGTTGTTGTTGTTGTTGTTGTGGCTTCATCTCTTGTTGTTGTTGTTGTTGTTGTGGCTTCATCTCTTGTTGTTGTTGTTGTTGTTGTGGCTTCATCTCTTGTTGTTGTTGTTGTTGTGGCTTCATCTCTTGTTGTTGTTGTTGTTGTGGCTTCATCTCTTGTTGTTGTTGTTGTTGTGGCTTCATCTCTTGTTGTTGTTGTTGTTGTGGCTTCATCTCTTGTTGTTGTTGTTGTTGTTGTTGTGGCTTCATCTCTGTGGCTTCATCTCTTGTTGTTGTTGTGGCTTCATCTCTTGTTGTTGTTGTGGCTTCATCTCTTGTTGTTGTTGTGGCTTCATCTCTTGTTGTTGTTGTTGTTGTTGTGGCTTCATCTCTTGTTGTTGTTGTTGTTGTGGCTTCATCTCTTGTTGTTGTTGTTGTTGTGGCTTCATCTCTTGTTGTTGTTGTTGTGGCTTCATCTCTTGTTGTTGTTGTGGCTTCATCTCTTGTTGTTGTTGTTGTGGCTTCATCTCTTGTTGTTGTTGTGGCTTCATCTCTTGTTGTTGTTGTTGTTGTGGCTTCATCTCTTGTTGTTGTTGTTGTTGTGGCTTCATCTCTTGTTGTTGTTGTTGTTGTGGCTTCATCTCTTGTTGTTGTTGTTGTTGTTGTTGTTGTGGCTTCATCTCTGTGGCTTCATCTCTTGTTGTTGTTGTGGCTTCATCTCTTGTTGTTGTTGTGGCTTCATCTCTTGTTGTTGTTGTTGTGGCTTCATCTCTTGTTGTTGTTGTGGCTTCATCTCTTGTTGTTGTTGTTGTTGTTGTGGCTTCATCTCTTGTTGTTGTTGTGGCGTCATCTCTTGTTGTTGTTGTTGTGGCTTCATCTCTTGTTGTTGTTGTGGCTTCATCTCTTGTTGTTGTTGTTGTGGCTTCATCTCTTGTTGTTGTTGTTGTTGTGGCTTCATCTCTTGTTGTTGTTGTTGTTGTTGTTGTGGCTTCATCTCTGTGGCTTCATCTCTTGTTGTTGTTGTGGCTTCATCTCTTGTTGTTGTTGTGGCTTCATCTCTTGTTGTTGTTGTGGCTTCATCTCTTGTTGTTGTTGTTGTTGTGGCTTCATCTCTTGTTGTTGTTGTGGCTTCATCTCTTGTTGTTGTTGTTGTTGTGGCTTCATCTCTCGTTGTTGTTGTTGTTGTGGCTTCATCTCTTGTTGTTGTTGTTGTTGTGGCGTCATCTCTTGTTGTTGTTGTTGTTGTTGTTGTGGCTTCATCTCTTGTTGTTGTTGTTGTGGCGTCATCTCTTGTTGTTGTTGTTGTTGTTGTTGTGGCGTCATCTCTTGTTGTTGTTGTTGTTGTTGTTGTGGCGTCATCTCTTGTTGTTGTTGTTGTTGTTGTTGTGGCTTCATCTCTTGTTGTTGTTGTTGTGGCGTCATCTCTTGTTGTTGTTGTTGTTGTTGTTGTGGCTTCATCTCTTGTTGTTGTTGTTGTTGTGGCGTCATCTCTTGTTGTTGTTGTTGTGGCTTCATCTCTTGTTGTTGTTGTTGTTGTTGTGGCTTCATCTCTTGTTGTTGTTGTTGTGGCTTCATCTCTGTGGCTTCATCTCTTGTTGTTGTTGTGGCTTCATCTCTTGTTGTTGTTGTGGCTTCATCTCTTGTTGTTGTTGTTGTTGTTGTGGCTTCATCTCTTGTTGTTGTTGTTGTTGTTGTGGCTTCATCTCTTGTTGTTGTTGTTGTGGCTTCATCTCTGTGGCTTCATCTCTTGTTGTTGTTGTGGCTTCATCTCTTGTTGTTGTTGTGGCTTCATCTCTTGTTGTTGTTGTGGCTTCATCTCTTGTTGTTGTTGTTGTGGCGTCATCTCTTGTTGTTGTTGTTGTGGCTTCATCTCTTGTTGTTGTTGTGGCTTCATCTCTTGTTGTTGTTGTGGCTTCATCTCTTGTTGTTGCTGCTGTTGTTGTTGTTGTTGTTTTTCTCGACACACAGTGGCTCTTTGATTACAAATTGTCAAATATAAACCGACTTAAAGATACTGTCCTATCGACTTCCAATCTGCGATCTTGTTATGAAAAGGAAATAAAAAATCCTCTGTTAATCTTGGAAACTATGTATTTTTTTGTTATATATATCTATGCTCATGTACCACCGTTGGTGGCGTTTTTGAGAATAAATGAATTCTAATTTTAATTTGTTACTATGGGAATGCGTCTCATAAAACAGTCATATTTACTTTTATACTTAATGTATTGATACAATATCTACATATTTCAATTAAGTGTTTATTAGATTAAAGAACAATGCCTTTTTATGCTATAAATGCTATAACGCCGATGAGTGACTTCACTTCTCATTGTCGTGTTTTTTACCGAGCATGCGCGCTTCTTTACCAAAAAGAATTTATCAACAAAAATCTTGACCCCAGTTACATGTTTCAACTGGGTTTTTGTTACATTCGTGCACTTATAACATTATATGTATGAACTGGAGTGTCCCCTTAAATTTAGTTTCCACAAAACATAGCCCGATGGGAATGTCCCTATAAATGTTACCCTATAAATGTTACCCTATAAATGTTACCCTAAGCTCAATGTGTCACCTGGGTTGAGTTATGGTTATGTACTTATATCATATATGTTAAAAACTGTGTCCCAAAAGTGTCTCATTGAATTTCGTTTAAAAATGCACCCCGAAAAGATGTTCCTTTAACGGACGTTATGCAGATCTCTTTATTTATTGTATTTATTTGTATAGATTTGTTTCAAAAACAACGTTCTAAGTAAATCATCCTTTACCCAATCAGAGATGATAAAATAAACTAAATCTGTGCCTTGACTTTCACTGACATAACTATTAGCTTTGGCTATATTGACAGAATAATCACTGAATTTAGGTCTCTGAAATTAAGATAGATCTAACATGCAACTATCAAAAATAAAAAAATAGAAAGAAGCACTTCAAGCTGTTCATTTTAGCAGTGATCTAGACTTGCTACAAAAACGTTGAATTGCATCGGTCTTACAGATTTTTATGCCCCCGAATCGGAGATTCCGGGGGTATATTGTTTTTCACCTGTCCGTCTGTCCGTTTGTCCACAAAAACTTTAACCCTGGTCATAACTTTTGATTGGTCAGAGCTAGGTCTTTGATACTTGACATATGGATCCCTTGTGATGAGACCTTTCAGATGACACCATGACATTTGACCTTGTGACCTTGACCTTGACACAGCGAGCAGGATGCATCCGGGGGCATTCGTGTTTCACAAACACATCTTGTTTTGTTTTGTTTCAGTCTTTCAAATTATTTACAAACAATTTTTAAACGAGAGCTTTAGTAAGTGGGTATGATGAGTCTATTGATGAACGCCAGCTCGCAAAAACAGTCGATGATATGAATAAAACCTTGAGATATCTTCGAAACAGATTTTTTTTCTACATTTGATAAAATTAAAAGCTTCAATAACATTATTTAATTATTTGAAAATGACCAAGATTTTATACAGTTTGAAAAATACCTTATTACAGACAACGACATTAGAGTCTATGTCGAAATGTCACCGACAAAGAATAAGGAAGTTGTATATCCATGATATTTATTTTCATTATTAAATATGAATACCGTCATCATTACATGCACAAATACACCGAATTGTTTTAAAAGACAGGTAATCTGGGTAATATAACATCATCATATTGCATAGTTATTATAGCAAGTTTGTATGACTGATAACATGTTTTCTGATCTTCCACGAATTGTAAACAAAATACTCAACCTCTCTCTGAACTGTAAATTAACTCTGATATGTTTCATGCGGTTTATCTAGATACCAAATATCAAGATACGTTTCTTGAACTAAGTCAATAAAGTTACATAATTACAACATCATCCCAGCTGGATCTGTCTGACGTTTATTAGTTCAGCCGCTGACAGGCAGTCATCCGGGGTCTTTGTGACGTAACTTCCGCTCAGGTGACGTAATAACCACAGATCCAAGATGTCTGACAGACAGTTCTTAGCGGGAATAATTAGGTTACAGCCAGAGAGTAATTGGGAAAGTGATTATGTCCATATGTGCACGAAGGTTTCTTGAAACTCGATCCTTACTTAACACGAGCTGTTCTTGTGTCATCTTTTGTCTTTGATGCCAGTAAATACTGAAATCAGAACATATAGATTTTCAATCTACTGAGACGTAAATTTCTTTGAATCAGATTTAGAAAGATCATTTGGTTTTTATGCTCCGAAATACTTGGTTCTAAAAATCCTTCAAATCTTGAAATATAAAAACACTATAAGGACGTTTCATTTTCGTGTTTTGTATTGTACTTCCTGTAAAGATTTATGGGTCTATATTTTATATGGGTCTTCATTTTTTTCAAATCAAATCATATATTTTATATGCGTATACAGTATATTTTCCAAATAGCTTTGTATTTATATCAAATCATATATCTTATATGCGTATCCAGTATATTTTCTTCATAACTTTCGTCTTTTAATCATATCATATACTTTATATATATGCGTATGCAGTATATTTAGTTTATATCACTTCATATACTTATATGCGTATCCAGTATATCTTTCTTCATAAATTCTGTTTTTATATCAAATCATATACTTAACATGCATATCCGTTTTATTTTTCTTCATGATATTTGTTTTTATAAATGTATATACAATCATATACTTTATATGCGTATCCAGTAGGTTTTTCTTCAAAACATTCGTTTCATATAAAATCATACACTTTAATTGCGTCATTCATATCTTTTTCTGATATCAAATCATAAACTTTATATGTGCATCCAGTTTATTTTTCTTCATAACTTTGTTTCATATAAAATCATGTACATAACATGCATATCCGTTTTATTTTTCTTCATGATATTTGTTTTTATATATCCGATCATATACTATGTATGCATATCCATATTTTTCTTCAAAACGTTCGATTTTATTAAAAAATTCACACACTTTAAAGTGGCAGTAGCACGTTTTAGGGGGAATATAAGGTGATGCCAGGAAAATGAAAATGAATGCAGGTTCCAATTGAAAGACAATGTCATTTAACTAAATGGAGCAGTAATAATTCAAATTTATAATGTAAAGTTTAGCCATGCGATTCCTTTTTCTTACACAAAATGAATTAAAGGTGTTCACACAAAATTGTTCACTATATCGGATTGTTCGCTATATCCGAGTTCGCTATATCCGTGTTGTACTGTACTTTAATTGCGTGTCCAGCAAATTTCTTCAAAGTTTTTGCTTTTATATCAAATCATATACTTTATATGCGCATCCAGTATATTTTCTTTAAATCTTTCGTTTTTATATAAAATCATATATTTTATATGCACATCCAGTTCATATTTTTTCTATAAAAGTACTCGGTTGTTTCTCCACGCACACCGTGGTCTTCTGATTTATGTATTCATATATTGCTGGGTATTCAAAGTTGTTGGTCCTTTGAAGTTCCCATACAAAGACTTCAAAGCAAAAACGAATCTCACATAAAGCTTTTTAAAATAGCATTTGTATCGATTTAAAAAAGTCCTAAAGGGTAAAAGAAATTTATAAAATGTTCAAAGGAGTAAAAGAAGATTTATATACATTCAGCGTCTAGACAGTTCAACATCAATAGAGGGAGATAAGCAAACGAAAATGTTACAAATTTGTGGTTATAAAGAATTGTTCATCGAAGCATTTAAACTGTTAGAGGCGAAAGATTACTTGACATGCAAACACGTTAAATATTTCATTTTTCAGAATGGTTTCTCATTCAGACATAGAAATGACCTCATTAAACGTTTAAGTATAATATTTTCATAAATATTGTATGTTTAATGTAAACTTTCATAACATAAGCGTGGTGTCTTACCCATACTAAAACCAATGAAAGCATAATTTCATTGTTCAACATTGATATATTCAAACAGAAAAATTCAATATTGATTTGAACTTTTTGAAAGTTTATCACAGTGTATAACCGTACACCGGCATTAGCGCGGTGTTTGGCGGACAATGTTGCTAGCGAGGATTTCGGCTCCTCGCTAGTAACATTTCTTCACTGTCCACCTCGCTTTTTCGGTGTACGGTTAAACACAGTGTTTATTTAAGAGTCAAACATACAGTTATTTGCTACAGATAAAATCTGTTGCTGATAGCGAATTTGACATTACAATGTTAGATTAGGAATATGTTTGTTTTATCCTAAATTTTGTGATCGAAAGACTGACTTGTCAAGAACATTTTGACCAATCTTATTAGAATATGATTTATCTACTACGCTACTCATTTAGATCTTATCTGCGTAACGTTGTGAAGAAAATTATGACCTTATTTTAATGAGATTGAGATGAGATTTGTATTTTTGGGTCTCTATACTGAATAACATGAGTGTCTGTTTACCTGGAAGTACAGTGTACATTTGTAGGATGACAGATAATTTTATTGAGCTTTCAAATACTTTACGTACGTCATGATAAATTGGGTGAGTGAGTTATTGTTTTACGCCGCTTCGACAATAATTCAGCCATTAGCGGCGTCATGATAAATTGAATAATTGTAAATTCTTTTACTATGTAATTGTTTACGTATTATATTTATTTCAAACTATTTAGTTTTCATACTTCTTATTCCTACATGAAGTGCATGTTGTATACTCGCACGACATTAACCATAAGGGTTAATTAAGGTAGTCCTGTTTCATGACTGTGTATATTATAGGAGTCTTTGATACAGTCTAGGTCTTCATTCTGCAAGTCTAGACGTGGCTGTTGCGGCTTTAACAATTTATAAGTACCGCATTCCACTAATAAACGCCAGGGCGCTTACTTTTTTTCGCACCCTTTTACACCCCGGCGCTCTTAGAGATCCGGCGGTTATTGGAGGCCCGGCGCTTATTTCTTCCGGATTTAACATGTTTACTAAGAGAACATTATTTTAATTGTTTTGACCCGGCGTTTATAAGAGACTTATTAGATAGAATACGGTAACTAAATGTTAAAGATTGGCTTGATAACAGACCACTTGAAATGAAAAGAAATTAATAAAAATGAAAGTACAGTAAATAATTAACATATTTCATAAATGTTAGTCTAGGTTTTAGGAGGTATCAAGGATTGTTCTTTTAAATTCAATTTCGAGTTCTTTGACACAAATACCTTTCAATGCTTTTAACACAAATCTTTCTCGAGTACAAAACACTTGTTTGTCATTTAATGGTAAAATCGCTTTAGGCCTACAATTACAGTGTCCAGTACCGATTTAAAACGATTTGAAGATCCTTAACACGTGTAGACTCTGTTCGTGTTCTTCTTGAAGCCATATTCTTTCGAGAAACGAGGCCATTCTTTCACTTATCTAAAAAATATATCTAAAGTTTGAATTTATATCTGGCTATATTCACACGCCGGATCAAACAAATCACGCCAGCCCGACGCCAGACTTTTCAACTAGACGGGATTCTTTGCGAAGCACTTTCAAATAAGTGGAATTTTTCAAATTCATCTATTGAAAAGTTTGACATGAAAAAGAGATTTCAGCATTTATGAAATGAAAGCATCCATGCCAATCGATAATTAACAGCTTCTATTCGTAGAATTAGAGGTCTGGCGATATATTCATCACGAATTTACACCCTACAACCTGATGTAGACGCGGTGAGATGGTTTGGGGTTTAACGCCGCTTTCAAGAGTATTTCACTTATATCGCGGCTTCTAGTTTTATTGCAGGGAGAAAGCCCTCAACGCTATTGTGGCTATGTATTGCGGTGAAACCTGCGAACTAACGAAATTCAGAATAGCATTGATTCACCGTTCGAACATCGTAATCAGGTCAGTGTGACATCAGACGTTTAAAAGAGGCGATTTGTGAAGTGATTCTCTATAAAAGAGAATAGATTGATACACTACCATATTAGTGCAAGTTCACCTGTTAACGAGTTTACCATGAAAAATATATTTCAGCAGTTTAAATTTGGTACGATATCACCAATCTATGATAAGGATCAGCTCGTAAATAAAGTATAGCTGTTTACCAATAACTTCTTTGAGAGGTATTTTATAAGTTGGAATGAAAATAATGCAGAGGAATATATGGATGACAACTTCTTTGTTCATTGTATGCGACGTTTCGACACAAATTCTTGTGTCGAAACGTCGTATATTGAACAAAGAAGTTGTCATTCATATCTGCATAGATTGCTTACCAATAGATTGCTTACCAATAGATTGTTTACCAATAGATTGCTTACCAATAGATTGCTTACCAATAGATTGCTTACCAATAGATTGCTTACCATTAGATTGCTTACCATTAGATTGCTTACCAATAGATTGCTTACCAATAGATTGCTTACCAATAGATTGCTTACCAATAGATTGCTTACCATTAGATTGCTTACCAATAGATTGCTTACCAATAGATTGCTTACCAATAGATTGCTTACCAATAGATCGCTTACCAATAGATCGCTTACCAATAGATTGCTTACCAATAGATCGCTTACCAATAGATCGCTTACCAATAGATTGCTTACCATTGATTACTTTGGAACTAGGTGCAAATATCATGCAGTATGGTGTCCGCTTGAGTTCGACTTATTCATTCGGTATTGTTTCACTCATTTTCCACCACAATTTCCAATTTCTTGATAATCTTACATATAATATAATATAATTTAATTATTTCGAAAGTAAACAATAATGTTGACCAATATTGACTATTTTGACCCAACGTTTTTTTAAAATGTATTTCATAGCAGAAAGATGAAAATTCAGTTGAAATGTTAAAATTTTGACCACATGCTTTTCTTGGAGAATGTCATGATTGAATCGGACATGTCACATATAAATGTTGCCTGTACATAGTGCATGATAATTTATATTCCACTTATAAATCGATCCAAAACTTTTGACTATAAGACTTGTGTTAGGAAATGGCGACCAATTCAAAATGTCCAAAAATTTATGATAGTACTCTGACATATGGAATCGTTTGATAAACAGCTGAAGGGTGATTTTGAAATTATGTAACGCTAACTTCCGTTCTTGCATAGCCATTGTCATAAAAATATGTTAAATTAAAATTGTGAACAAGACCGTTGAAGTAGTAACTCATACTATTGCCCAGAAAGTCGTGCCTGTTCTTGTTGAAACATTCGAGGATCCTTTTCATTTCGTCTTTAAATGACCATTTTATGATAGAATCCGATAAACACAACATTAAAATCTAACTTAAAGGGTCAGTAGCACGTTTTTTGATAATTTGATATTCCAATTTTTCACTGATAGTTGTACATTAATGCTTAATGTATTATTTAGAAAGCGTCAAAAATCTCATTACACAAGTCATCCATAGTCATAGGACAAAGTATGAAGATTCGCATGGTGGCCATTTTGTGTGAACACCTTTAATTCATGTTGTGTAAGAAAAGGGAACCGCATGGCTAAATACGTTAAATATTTGAATTATTCCTGCTCCATTCAGTTTAAATACATTGTCTTTCAATTGGAACCATTAATTTTCATTTTCCTTACATCGCCTTATATTTTCCCTAAAAACGTGCTACTGCCCCTTTAAGCGGCGACAAATCCTTGTCTCAGAGTGTTAATGAATCCCTAATAACATTTGTATACCATTTCATAATTGATACCATCCGACTTTTATAGCTCTCTTCTTAAATCTGTACCATATGCACATGAAGATAAAGCTTAATATAAATATGAGTTTATTAAGAGTAATTGCATATGTATATTTCTACCGACTTATTTGATATCTTTTTCATTTTATGTTTGTTTCAGTAGAAGCATTTATATAGGCATTTGCTGCCTGTTTGCTTATATTGTGTGCTCATATTCTGAATGTGGTGTAATACATGTTTTATGGAAATAAAATAATGTGTTAATGAGATGCAACATGTACACTCATCAAAAGATACCACCAAAATATTCTATATTTCTCATCACATGGATCATTATATATTATGAAGAATATCTAAATACATTGTATTTGAATTTGGATGGTCCAGAATCGGAAACTTATTTTGTGGTATATCTCGGCATATACATAACATGTTGTAGTGAGTGAGTCCTTTTTGTCCTAACTCTAGTTAAAGTAGTTAACAAACACAGGTTAAGGTCAAGTTGATGCCAACCGTGCATTTTTAAAATTTTATGCCAATTATTACTATTTGTATTTCTGTATCTTGGTATCATATTAATAATTGTTTTCCAAGATTAATATTGATATGAAAAAATATGAAGCATAAATCAAGTATTTTTCAAAAATACGAAACATTTCGACATTTCGTGAATTAGCCTTCTATCATTGTAACTTTAAAAGGACAGTTCTAACGGGGTATTTTTTTGGAAACAAAATTCAAGGTGAGTTCCCTGGTTAGGACATATATGTTATTAGTACATTACTAACACAAAATCCAACTGAAACATGCTACTTTGGTAGTATTTTTTTAATTTACATTCGATAACTTGATAAAGGAGATCACTTACTCGGTCCAAAACAACATCAATGAGAAGTTAAGCCATTCATCGGCACTACGAATCTGAAGGACTTTACTAGGGCATTATAAGGCATTGTTAAAGGGGCAGTAGCACGTTTTTTGACAATTTTATATTTTCAATTTTTCACTGATAATTGTACGTTAATGCTAAATGTATTACTTTGATAGTGTCAAAAATTTCATAACACAAACCAATTATCCATAGTCGGAGAACAAATTATTGAGATTCCCATAAAATCCATTGGCAGCCATTTTTGTGTGAACACCTTTAATTCATTTTATGTAAGAAAAGGAATCGCATGACTTAACTTGACATGATTTTTTTGTTTCATTATTGCTTCTTTTAGTTTAGATACATTGTCTTTAGATTGGAACCATTTATTTTCATTTTCCTGACATCACCTTTTATTCCCCCTAAAAACGTGCTACTGCCCCTTTAATTAGTTTTATTATCAATAATTTAGAAATTTTTAGTTAATCTGTCAATATATTCAGTTTAGTGTTATTTTATAAATTTGTACCAGTACAGCACTTTTTGCATGTCATATTGACAAAATTTAAAAATGGTGGACCGAACATTGATAGTTTGGCCACTGTAAAGGGGCAGTAGCACGTTTTTTGAAAGTTTTATGTTCTTAATTTTTCACTGATAATTATACTAAAATGCTAAATGTATATTGTTGACAGTGTCAAAAAACTCATTTCACAAACCAACCATCCACAGTCAGGAACAAATCATAACGAATCACATAAAGTCCATTGGCTGCCATTTTTGTGTGAACATCTTTAATTCATTTTGCGTAAGAAAGAGGAATCGCATGGATGAAGTTTGCGTTATTTATTTGATTTTAACGGCTTCATTTAGTTTAAATACATTGTCTTTCAATTGGAACCATTTATTTTCATTTTTCTGACGTCAACTTTTATTCCCCCTAAAAAAGTGCTGTTGCCCCTTTACAACACTTTTGCCTGAACAATATACAATCACCGAACATGTACACACAATATAACGTTGATGCCATTTAATGTCCCTAATTTAGGTAAGTCCACTTGCACCGTTGAAGATTGTTATCAGGTGACCCCAAAAGAGGATCAATAAAGATTTAATAAAAGCATTAATCCTTCCCGCAGAGAAACCTTAGTGTATTAAACTGGTGATTTATGGTAAGAAAAAATAACAACTGTTTTCATAACAAATTAGCTGATTAATAATAGAAAGCGTTCTACGCATTTTCTAGTATTGAAATGCTCAAGGTACATATGATATTTCACTTGCCGTTGTCGGAAACTTAGATTGAAAATTTGTTCTGACCCTTATTAGATTTGGTTACAACAACATTCTGTTAAACAAATAAAACCCACAAGCAATGCGTTCTTTAGGCAATCAGTTTTGGAGACAGTTTGCATGCACATACGAACATAATATTTCTTCTTCCCATCCAATTTAAGTAAATATTAAAAAAACATATGCTATCATATTTTGGTCGCATATTACTTTAAAAGACCTTTCAGATCCAAATTCTTGGGTGTCATTTTCTTGGCAATTACTACAAACATTCAGTAATCCAGTAACAGCCTCAATGATCCAGTAACAACCTCAATAACTCAATAGCAACTTCAACGATTCAATAACGACTTCAACGATACAGTATCAAATTCGATGATCAAGTAACAACTTCAATGATCCAGTAACAATTTAAAGGATCCAGTAACAATCTCAATGATTCAGTAACAACCTCAAACATACAGTAACAATTTCAAAGATCCAGTAACAATTTAAAGGATCCAGTAACAACCTCAATTATTCAGTAACAACCTCAAACATACAGTAACAATTTCAAAGATCCAGTAAATAACAACTTCAACGATTCAATAACAACTTCAACGATACAGTTTCAATTTCAATGAACATATGTAACAACCTCAAACATACAGTAACAATTTCAATGATCCAGTACAAATTTCAAAGAACCAGGAACAACCTCAATTAACCAGACAAAAAGATCATGACCTCTGTTCGATAGAAAATAAAAATTATAACCATTACATTAGATGTTCATGCTTTGAAAACGATTTTGGATTTTATTTATTAAAAGAAACCGAAACAAAGTTTTATAAATTCAAAGAGGTTAATTCCAATATTGGAATTATATCAAGCCGAATCCAACCTCTATCCCAGATAAAGAACCAAGCCGCACTAGTCATTCTAGACGAGTTGTGAAGAAATGCTACAGAACGCAGAATGTTTCAAATTCATTTATCGAAACATTTGCCATGAAGAAAGAGGTACTGGCTGTTTTGAAATGAACATCAACCACGATCAATATTAAACAGATTCTCAACTCAGAATCAAAGAAATCAAGCTTCCTTCGTCAAAATTTAACACCATAAAACTTGTTGACAACGTCAAACTTGTCTGTGCATAGATTAACATAGAACTTTATTGAAACGAGTATTACGTTTAATGAAAAATACAGTCGAACCTCGCTTATCCGGAAACCTCGCTTTCCGGGAAATTTTATTGTGAAAAGTGAATAAACTCACTTATTCGAACCTTGTGCTTCCGGTTTCGGGTGCCGCTATTTCAAATCCACGTCTGTATGTTTGTACTGAAATCGCACCCAGATAACCGGAGGGTCCGATCGCTAATAACCTATACCTACCAACTGTATATGACACTCAATGATATTAGGTTGAGATTGTTTTAGTTTTATTAAATAAGTTTCTATATGGAACTATGGAATTGTGAATCTAATTCATATTTGCATTGACTCTGTTACAATGACAAACGTTTATACAAAATATATGGTCAACGTAAGGTTGAAAATATATGATATAACGTCTCGCTTTATTTCTGCATCTTGTTCCTCAGTTTAAAGGGGCAGTAGCACGTTTTTTCATAATTCTATTTTCTAAATTTTTCACTGATAATTGTAAGTTAATGCTAAATGTATTATTTTGACAGTGTCAGAAATATCATTACACAAGCCAATCAGCCATAGTCAGAGGACAAAGTAAGAAGAGTCACAAAAAATCCATTGGCGGCCATTTTTTGTGAACACCTTTAATTCAGAGAAAAAGGAATAGCATGGCTAAACTTTACGTTATATACCTGAAATATTACAGCTCCATTTAGTTTAAATACATTGTCTTTAAATTGGAACCAGTAATTTTAATTTTCCTGATATCACCTTATATTCCCCCTAAAACGTACTACTGCCCCTTTAAAACCTGGTAAACAAAGCTACACTTCCCAATACATCACAATTTCTTTAGTTGAAATATTTACTAGAAAACTCTAATATTGAATGCATTGCGGTTTGGTCTGTATAAAAATGGTGTTATCAATTAATTCTAGAACATAAATGCACTGTGAATAGAACTGCATATTTCATAGTTAAATGAAAAGCTTGCACCAAGATACCTTATAATAAATGCATATGTTACTCATTACGTATAAATATATCTGCATTCTTCAAAAACTACTTTTCATAGAATGTATAAGGTTTGAATACATACTGGTTTGAAAATCGATTTCTTAGCAACAAACGTCATTCAATGCTTTCAGATTTAAACCTTGAGGACAAAACACTTGTTTGTCATTAAATGGTAAAATCTCCCCAGGCCTCGATTGCTGTGTTCAGTAGCAATTTGAATGTTCCAGACAGAATTAAAGGATCATTTATCCAGACGATCATACATTCTGGTATTTATTCACCATCGATGTCGAGGTTTATGTTTTGAAACTTAAATTTCTTAATTGAAGATAACCTAGAAAATTATTTGAATTTGAAAAGAATCCATATAAAGGCTAAAACCTTTATCTGAAGGGATTAACACACTCGACAATAAAAATCGAGTTCGTTGATTTTAGACGTTTTAAAAAGATGGATTCTAAAATGATTCTCGACTCCGCAGACATTTTCAAATTCATCAATTCAAATGGTTGTAATAAAAAAAGAGAATTTAGCAGTTTCAAATGAAAGCGTGGAACCGAATCGATAATTTACAGATTCTCTGCTTGGAATCAAAGTAGTCTGGCGTTTTCCTCATCACAAATGACACCTTAAAATTTAATTCAAATCTGACAATATAAGATTTGCTTTACCTTGAAAGAATCTCAAAATCACTCTATACAAGAATAAACACCTTGAGAAACCAATCTTTTAAAGGGGCAATAGCACGTTTTTTTAAAATGTTATATTTTCAATTTTTCACTCATAATTGTAAGTTAATGCTAAATGTATTATCCTGATAGTGTCAAAAATTTGTCGCATTACACAAACTAATCATCCATAGTCAGAAAACAAATTATAAATATTCACATAAAGTCCATTTGCGGCCTTTTTGTGTGAACAACTATATGGGATCGCATGGCTGAACTTTACATTACATATTTGAAATATATCTGCTTCATTTAGTTTGAATGGTCATCCAAATATGCTTGTATGATTAATTGAATTAATCATAAGAATTTTATATATATATTTAGAAAATACTGAAATGTTGTCTGATAATGGCTTGTTTGGAACAATAAACACATTTACCGCACCGTATTAGATCATTAAAAATAGCTCTTCTTAAAGGCGGCATGAATGACCAAATCACCTCGGCTCCAATTCCTACCCCAGGAAAAGAAGGAGGGGATGGGGTGTGTGTGTGTTTTGGAGAAGGGGGGGGGGGGGGGGTGATCACCTTGACGGAAGGTACGAACTGGTTACCAAAACTATTATTAAACGCATTTGTACTTTAGTATATATTTCAGTTGACCTTTGCTTGAAGGTGGTGCAGACCTATCGCCATGTCAAAGCACAAATGTATTCAAGTTCGTGCATTCATTCATTAGTGCGGCAAAACGTTTTGTACTGTAAACCAATTTTATTTATATGTATGTATGTTTCTTATACTTCTCTCCGGTTATCTATCTGTGCTCTGTCAATCTTATCAATACGTTACCCAAATTCGTAAATACATAGCAGAGGGTATTCTAAGTTGGATAACTTGTTCCTGGTCCTTTTCATCATAAATAAAATATGTATTAAACTTACTGATGACTTCTGCTTAGAGAGACCTTAGTTCTAGAGAATAATTTGAAATTTTTAAAAGTTCATCGCCATTTGGATTTCATTTCAGTTTGTGGACAAGTCATACCCATTGTTTCCATGATGTATAATTAAGTGTATTTGAAATTTAGTATAATTATTTTCTATAAATTATTTAAGCAAAAGGATTGTGGATATTTGATGTGAGACCAGCTTTGAACTCTTGTATGAGTGCACCCTTGCTCGAAAGGGTTTGAGAACATTTTGTCTGAATGTTTCATTTATTTAGATACTACAAAATCTATTTTTAAGTTTACAATGTTTCTTTACTATCAAAACTGGGTGACCAAGCAGTTGATAATTTGTTCCTTTATTATGTCATGTAACTAATTGTGTATCTTTATTATGAATAAATCCAAATCATATCATTTATGAAACGAGTGAACTAATGTATTCATATATGTATCAAAGGCATTTCATCTGTGTATATATACATATGTTTGCAGAGAACAGATACACTGAAAAACATTATGTCCTTGTATATCTTAACATATTAACATATCTTATTGAAATATGATTTTCTCAGCCACATATGGTTAAATTCAGGTCTTCGACGGACACAAGAAACTTATGTTAAACCGAGATACAAAAGAAAGTACACACAACAGTATAATATATATAATGCAATGCAAATTTATATATCTTAAAGGGGCTGTAGCACGTTTTTGTGGGATAAAAGGTGGTGTCAGGAAAATGAAAATAGAGGGTTCCAATTAAAAGACAATGTGTTTAAATTAAATGACGCAGTAATAAATCAAATATATAATTAAAATTCGGCTATGCGATTCCTTGTTCTTACATTAAATGAATTAAAGGTGCTTACATGAAAATGGCAGCCAATATACTTTATATATAGTCTCATAATTCATTCTCTGACTATGGATGATTGGTTTATGAAATGAGGTGTTTGACACTATCAAGATCATATATACATTTAGAACTTATTGAAGCACCCCTCTATTTTGTAAAATAAATTTGGGTGCTCTTGGACTATTTGGATCAATTTGATATATTGACCACTCCAAATATAACAATTGCTTTTTTATTGACTATTTAATTGAACTAAAAATCGATAATGTGCAAAAATAACGATAATGTGAGAAAAACTGTGAGACTACTGAAATTTGGCCAAATATAACTATTGTCATAAGGGGAAAACTACACATCAAACTTTGGATATTATTATTAAAAAATAACATTTTTGATCCCTAGTTGACATTCATACACAAGACCCTTTTTATCATGTATGATAAGAGACTAACAAGACATTAAATTTTCAGTACTTTTTTCATCAAAAAAGTAAAAAAATGCCTGCAATCTTTACATCTGTGGGTAAATTTGAGATTCCTTTAGTTGAACTTGTTGATCAAACACTGACTTCTTCTTCCTTCAGAAAAGCCATTATCTTTGACAGTGGCCAATTAATATCTTTGTGTAGTTTTCTTTAAATTCAATATTTGATAATTTTGTGGTTTTGAAAGTTCATACTGCTTTAACGATTGACTTTTTCTTTGAGGTTATTTACTAAAAAGTCATCAATTCACTCAAGAGAATGATAATAATCACATTGCAGCAACAAATATTGACCTATATTTTAAATTTAAAGGTAACTTGGATTTTGACTAAAAAAGTTTTTGTAAAACCAGTTATTCAGCGACAGTGAATCGTAAACCGAATGAAGTTTTCCCTTCCACAATGCTAGATTATCGTTCTATCAAAAAATCCTTATTGATTGCCTGTACAATTGTTTTGTTTATTATCAGCAGTTTTTTCTGTTTGTTAGCATTAACGTATAACTATCAGTGAAAAATTTAAAATATAAAATTTAAAAAAACCCGTGCTACTGCCCTTTTAAGATTATTGTAACATATCTCTGCTGTAGTTTGAACGAACATACTGGTGTCTGATCCGAAATAGATATCACACAAACATGATTCCCACCATGTTTAGAACTTTGTCAATATGTGCAGAATTGGGATCATTTTACGATTTTAGCATAGAATCAAACTTTTATGTCGATAAACAGTTGAGTTTCATCAAAATCATTTTTTAAATAGTTTAAAAGTAAAAAACACTTACACTTCAAACTATTTTATTTCCTTTATTTTCGAGTAGACCTACGGCTTCAAAACTTGAAAATGAAAGTATACATATGATGAGATCAACTAAAATCAGTACTTCCTTGTGTACCTCAATATATTTAAATCTCTCCTAGGGAACAATGCCAGTGTTCAATAACCTTTTGAATGATCGAGAGGAAAAGATCATCTTTTCAGGGTATCGAGATCAAAGTGTTCGATACCCGTTGCAGACAAAGTTCAAAAGATCTTAAATTCTAAAAGGGAGGAAAACTAAGACAATCATTTATAACCATTTTAAAGAATCAATATCTGAATGAATTTATGTCTGGCTTAATTACCACGCCTGATCATATAAATCGAGACGACTTAAATTGAAGCCAGACATTTTGAGGATACATAAAGCATAATGACTTTCTTCAACGAACGGCAGAATGAGTGGAAATCTTGATCTGTAGAAATGCCATCAAAATGAGATTTTAACAGTTTTTGAAATGGCAGCATCTCCACCAATCAATAATTAACAAAACTTGGCGTAGAATCAAAGTGGTCTGATGTTTTCTTTATCAAAATTAACACTTAAAATCCGATGTCTACATATACGTTCACATATACATATACATATACATATACATATACATATACATATACATATACATATACATATACATATGTAATGTATAGTCCAACATTATATACAAAGTTTTTGAAATTGTAATTGAAAATAATATTTGAATGTTTATTAGGCAGAGATTTAGGGTTTTATATTCCGCCCTTATGATTGAGTCTATAAAATGAGTAACGTATTATCATCTATCATGATTATACTGCCTACCAAACCATTCAATAATATGATTTGATATCTTTAACCTAACATCGGAGCCCAGCCAACCTATACCTGCCTCTATGGGTACTATGAGCAAACATGACATTACTATCAATATAATCAAACCATCAAAATTATGCATGTGACAAAAAGTAGCATGACTATGCGTGTGACCAAACGTGGTATAAGTATGCATTTGGAAAAGTCATATCATACCTAAGCATGTGGTTCATTACTACACATGTGATCAAGTGTGGTATAAGTATGCATTTGGAAAAGTCATATCATACCTAAGCATGTGGTTCATTACTACACATGTGATCAAGTGTGGTATAAGTATGCATTTGGACAAGTCATATCATACATAAGCATGTGGTTCATTACTACACATGTGATCAAGTGTGGTATAAGTATGCATTTGGAAAAGTCGTATCATACCTAAGCATGTGGTTCATTACTACACATGTGATCAAGTGTGGTATAAGTATGCATTTGGAAAAGTCATATCATACCTACGCATGTGGTTCATTACTACACATGTGATCAAGTGTGGTATAAGTATGCATTTGGAAAAGTCATATCATACCTACGCATGTGGTTCATTACTACACATGTGATCAAGTGTGGTATAAGTATGCATTTGGAAAAGTCATATCATACCTACGCATGTGGTTCATTACTACACATGTGATCAAGTGTGGTATAAGTATGCATTTGGAAAAGTCATATCATACCTAAGCATGTGGTTCATTACTACACATGTGATCAAGTGTGGTATAAGTATGCATTTGGAAAAGTCATATCATACCTAAGCATGTGGTTCATTACTACACATGTGATCAAGTGTGGTATAAGTATGCATTTGGAAAAGTCATATCATACCTAAGCATGTGGTTCATTACTACACATGTGATCAAGTGTGGTATAAGTATGCATTTGGAAAAGTCGTATCATACCTAAGCATGTGGTTCATTACTACACATGTGATCAAGTGTGGTATAAGTATGCATTTGGAAAAGTCATATCATACCTACGCATGTGGTTCATTACTACACATGTGATCAAGTGTGGTATAAGTATGCATTTGGACAAGTCATATCATACCTAAGCATGTGGTTCATTACTACACATGTGATCAAGTGTGGTATAAGTATGCATTTGGAAAAGTCATATCATACCTACGCATGTGGTTCATTACTACACATGTGATCAAGTGTGGTATAAGTATGCATTTGGACAAGTCATATCATACCTAAGCATGTGGTTCATTACTACACATGTGATCAAGTGTGGTATAAGTATGCATTTGGACAAGTCATATCATACCTAAGCATGTGGTTCATTACTACACATGTGATCAAGTGTGGTATAAGTATGCATTTGGAAAAGTCATATCATACCTACGCATGTGGTTCATTACTACACATGTGATCAAGTGTGGTATAAGTATGCATTTGGACAAGTCATATCATACCTAAGCATGTGGTTCATTACTACACATGTGATCAAGTGTGGTATAAGTATGCATTTGGAAAAGTCATATCATACCTAAGCATGTGGTTCATTACTACACATGTGATCAAGTGTGGTATAAGTATGCATTTGGAAAAGTCATATCATACCTACGCATGTGGTTCATTACTACACATGTGATCAAGTGTGGTATAAGTATGCATTTGGACAAGTCATATCATACCTACGCATGTGGTTCATTACTACCCATGTGATCAAGTGTGGTATAAGTATGCATTTGGAAAAGTCATATCATACCTACGCATGTGGTTCATTACTACACATGTGATCAAGTGTGGTATAAGTATGCATTTGGAAAAGTCGTATCATACCTAAGCATGTGGTTCATTACTACACATGTGATCAAGTGTGGTATAAGTATGCATTTGGAAAAGTCATATCATACCTACGCATGTGGTTCATTACTACACATGTGATCAAGTGTGGTATAAGTATGCATTTGGAAAAGTCATATCATACCTACGCATGTGGTTCATTACTACACATGTGATCAAGTGTGGTATAAGTATGCATTTGGAAAAGTCATATCATACCTACGCATGTGGTTCATTACTACACATGTGATCAAGTGTGGTATAAGTATGCATTTGGAAAAGTCATATCATACCTAAGCATGTGGTTCATTACTACACATGTGATCAAGTGTGGTATAAGTATGCATTTGGAAAAGTCATATCATACCTACGCATGTGGTTCATTACTACACATGTGATCAAGTGTGGTATAAGTATGCATTTGGAAAAGTCATATCATACCTAAGCATGTGGTTCATTACTACACATGTGATCAAGTGTGGTATAAGTATGCATTTGGAAAAGTCATATCATACCTACGCATGTGGTTCATTACTACACATGTGATCAAGTGTGGTATAAGTATGCATTTGGAAAAGTCGTATCATACCTAAGCATGTGGTTCATTACTACACATGTGATCAAGTGTGGTATAAGTATGCATTTGGAAAAGTCATATCATACCTACGCATGTGGTTCATTACTACCCATGTGATCAAGTGTGGTATAAGTATGCATTTGGAAAAGTCATATCATACCTACGCATGTGGTTCATTACTACCCATGTGATCAAGTGTGGTATAAGTATGCATTTGGACAAGTCATATCATACCTAAGCATGTGGTTCATTACTACACATGTGATCAAGTGTGGTATAAGTATGCATTTGGAAAAGTCATATCATACCTACGCATGTGGTTCATTACTACCCATGTGATCAAGTGTGGTATAAGTATGCATTTGGAAAAGTCATATCATACCTACGCATGTGGTTCATTACTACACATGTGATCAAGTGTGGTATAAGTATGCATTTGGAAAAGTCGTATCATACCTAAGCATGTGGTTCATTACTACACATGTGATCAAGTGTGGTATAAGTATGCATTTGGAAAAGTCATATCATACCTACGCATGTGGTTCATTACTACACATGTGATCAAGTGTGGTATAAGTATGCATTTGGAAAAGTCGTATCATACCTAAGCATGTGGTTCATTACTACACATGTGATCAAGTGTGGTATAAGTATGCATTTGGAAAAGTCATATCATACCTACGCATGTGGTTCATTACTACCCATGTGATCAAGTGTGGTATAAGTATGCATTTGGAAAAGTCATATCATACCTACGCATGTGGTTCATTACTACCCATGTGATCAAGTGTGGTATAAGTATGCATTTGGACAAGTCATATCATACCTAAGCATGTGGTTCATTACTACACATGTGATCAAGTGTGGTATAAGTATGCATTTGGAAAAGTCATATCATACCTACGCATGTGGTTCATTACTACCCATGTGATCAAGTGTGGTATAAGTATGCATTTGGAAAAGTCATATCATACCTACGCATGTGGTTCATTACTACACATGTGATCAAGTGTGGTATAAGTATTCATTTGGAAAAGTCATATCATACCTAAGCATGTGGTTCATTACTACACATGTGATCAAGTGTGGTATAAGTATGCATTTGGAAAAGTCGTATCATACCTAAGCATGTGGTTCATTACTACACATGTGATCAAGTGTGGTATAAGTATGCATTTGGAAAAGTCATATCATACCTACGCATGTGGTTCATTACTACCCATGTGATCAAGTGTGGTATAAGTATGCATTTGGAAAAGTCATATCATACCTACGCATGTGGTTCATTACTACCCATGTGATCAAGTGTGGTATAAGTATGCATTTGGAAAAGTCATATCATACCTACGCATGTGGTTCATTACTACACATGTGATCAAGTGTGGTATAAGTATGCATTTGGAAAAGTCATATCATACCTACGCATGTGGTTCATTACTACACATGTGATCAAGTCATATCATACCTAAGCATTTGGTCCATTACTACACATGTGATCAAGTCATATCATACCTAAGCATGTGGTTCATTACTACACATGTGATCAAGTGTGGTTAATTTTGGGTTTAGTCTTGTAAAAATTATGCATGTTATTTATTTGCATGTAATTTAGTTGTGTTTCATTTGCATGAAATTAAGTCGTGTTATTTATTTGCATTTACTTCAGTCGTGTTATTTATATGCATGTAATCCAGTCGTGTTATTCAAATGAATGTAATTTGGTCGTGCTATTTATATGCATGTATTCCGGTCTTGTTATTTTAATGAATGTAATCAAGTCATGTTATTTTAATGAATGTAATCAAATCATGTTATTTTAATGAATGTAATATGGGTCGTGCTGTTAATGTGCATGTAATTTGGGTCATGGTATTCATATGCATGTAATTTAGTCGTCTTATTTATTTGCAAGTAGTTCAGCCCTTTTAGTCATATGCGTGAACTTCCCTCGTGTTAGGTATTTGCATATGGTTATTTTACTGATATGCATGTAATCCGTAGATATAAGAGCAATGCTTGTGATCAAATATTGTCATGAAACATTATTGGGATGATGATGATGATGATGATGATGATGATGATGATGATGATGATGATGATGATCGATGATGATGATGATGATGATGGTGATGATGATGATGGTGATGATGATGATGGTGATGATGATGATGATGATGATGGTGATGATGATGATGGTGATGATGATGATGATGATGATGATGATGATCGATGATGATGATGATGATCGATGATGATGATGATGATCGATGATGATGATGATGATGATGATGATGATGATGATGATGATCGATGATGATGATGATGATGATGATCGATGATGATGATGATGATGATGATGATGATGATGATGATGATGATGATGATGATGATGATGATGATGATGATCGATGATGATGATGATCGATGATGATGATGATGATGATGATGATGATGATGATGATGATGATCGATGATGATCGATGATAGTGAAATACTGTTGATGACATCAACAACTTTCAACATTATGTAATCACTATTTAATTTTTTAAACATTCCCAGAAAAAAAGGTTTAATTGTGATATATGACTTATGATGTCATACCAGAAATCTGAACTGTTCACGTGAAGGAACATTCTGCACCTACTCCGAAGATATCTGTTTACATCTGTTTCCATATCTTTGCATCTGTTTACATCTGTTTACATCTGTTTACATAGCTTTACATCTGTTTACATATCTTTACATCTGTTTACATCTGTTTACATATCTTTACATCTGCTTACATTTGTAAATTTACTTCTGTTCACATCTATTTACTTCTGTTTTCATCTATTTACTGTTGTTAACCAGAAATGATAATGATATTTCATATAAAATAATCTGATATTTATCTTAAAATTAATTTTAGAAAAAGGATTGTTAACCATAAAAATCGCACATATTGTAAAACACTTTAAGGGTCTTTACAAACACCAGGGTATTAACATTCATTAAAATGCTTTGAAGTACGGCCTCTTTTTCTCAATTCAATTCCCCCTTCCCCTCTAAGATTAAGAACGCTATCCCCATTGAACGTTCCTTAAATTTTCGATCAAATCGCTGCCCAAAGACTGGTTAAAATCTTGAATCACATCAAAGGCGTTGAGTACTGTTTTAATGGCTGAACCAACAGCGTCATTTCTTTACACTAGTCTTCGTCTGTCGACTCTGACTTTTTCATCCGACGTCCATAAAAAAATATTTCTCCCTCACATTAAAAATTTAGCGAATTATCAAACACGGTGAGGTTCGAATGGGAGCGATAAAACATGAAACAAAGCATCAAGGGTAAAAAGGTTTACCCAAGGAATTTGGTTCGTTTTAATCTTCTTAAAAGCATTAGTCGTCTGAAGTTATGCTTCGGGCAAAATGGCAAACTACTTGCCATGATTTTTTATATCGTCCGTTTTGAAATAACCGTTATACAGGTCAGACACTTAAAATTAGAATTTGAATTGATTTTTTTAAATAATTGCTTCGTATCAACCAAATCGATATTGACATGATCATTTTTAAACAACTTCACGCAAACGGTACCGACTGTTAATCCAATTTAAGTGTCAAGACGAAATGGATCGATGTTGTTTTAGCGTAGATGAATCTATGTCGCTTATTTCTATATAGTATAAGGATGTTGTCCGGAAAAGTAATTTTGTTTATGAAAATGTTATTGAAATTATGTTTAAACAAACGTTTTCCCGCTTTGTACATTTGCGTTTATTAAATCCTGTATTCTTTTAGATCTAAATTATGATTAGTTATATTGAGAAATGAAAGTCAATGTTGGACGTTGTAATATGAGTAATTCAATTCTATGAAATCAATTAATCATTCATGTTTCGACAGCCAATTAACAAAACTCATTGTTACAGCTGTATGAATCTTCCAAATCTATAATTTTCAAAAAGAAGATTCATAGAAAATTGTCTTATCTCGAAATCCGTTCAGAAGTAACAGCAATGACCTGTCTTTACCAAACAGAAATAATTTTTAAAGGGTATAATCAAAAAGAAGCCCGTTGGTATTCCTAAATCTATGAGTGTCACCTTTTAGTCAATAAGTGTTGATAAATGATAAAATTTAAACAACTGTTAAGAACTTTAAAATGCATCATAAGAAATGTTACGATCTGTGAACGTCAACATTTTCACAACAATTTTGCTTTTGGCCTCTTAAACCTTGAGTTCATCACGTAGTTTCGACAAAAGGGCAAAAAAAAATTTTTTTTAGAAAATGCAACACCTACATCTTGAGTCTTAATTTCTTCTGGTCATCATCAAATTTCTTTTTAGGAAGGATTCTTTCAGTAACATAATTCTTCATCATCATATTTAAAAGTTCAATAAAGGGGTCACTTAACCTTTTGTCTGTGTATATATGTGTTCCAATTCTTGTTTTATTCACCCACAATGCTTTCTTTCAATTCAATATTCCCTCGTAAACGAATGAATCGTAGCCTACACCGCCTCTTTCATTAATTTAACAAACATCTGTATACCAGCACGAGTCAATCCAGAGTAAATCATGTAGCTCGTGAAGCTCGTGCAGTTTCTGTCGACCCGTAAGCACGTGCAATTCATGTAGCTCGTGCACTTTTTACAAATTCCTTAGCACGTGCAATTGCTTTATTCCGTGATGCTCGTGTACTTCTTGCAAATGAATTAACACGTGCAATCCCTGTTATTTCAGTCAAAGTAAACCTAGCCGCAATAATACTCGATAAACTCCGATATTGAGTCTCAAAATATTAATATATATATATTTTTAATTTTTCACTGATATTTGTACGTAAATGGTAAATGTGTTATTTTGAAAGTGTCAAAAATCTCATTATGCAAGCCAATCATCCAAAGTCAGAGGACAAATTATGAAGATTCACATAAAATCCATTGGTGGCCATTTAGTGTAAACATCTTTAATTCATTTTGTGTAAGGAAAAGGAACCGCATTGCTAAACTTAAGATTATATATTTTTATTTACTACTGCTTCATTTAGACTTAATACATTGTAGTTCAATTGGAAGCATTCATTTTCATTTTCTTGACATTACCTTATACTCCCCCAAAAAACGTGCTACTGTCCCTTTAAAACCCCTGAACGAGTCTGAACACATACAAATTACCAACTCTCAATATGTGCTCATTTAATTATGATTAAATATAAATTGAAAACCCTTAACCATTAGAAAGCGAATCCAATTTATGTTCTGTCGAGACTGAAAGAACGATGTTAATCGATAACTTACGTTAATCATGGGCATGTAATGAGATCTAATATGATGACCATCTCATGGGTCAGCATGGGTCAACTTCATGACCATCTAATCATGCTTTAATCAATATATAATTGAGAAAACAGACTATGCATGCACGTTTATAGGCAAGTTAGATTTTCAATATTTTGTTGAAATTGGCAATGAAAGAATTCAATATTGTTTGTCTTGTGATCGAATTAACCACGATAGTTCATTCATTGATGATTACAACTAACGAATCTATAGTGGGAGTGTATCAGAAATCAAAACAGTAAAATTCAAGAATGCTTAGTTTTAAATTCATGTCATGATGGAAAAAAAGTGGAATGTTTCTGCGAAACCTCCCTCGTTTTTTTTATAAATGGGGGTTGGGTAAATTAAACAATAATGATTATTCAACACATAAATGACAAGTTTGGATATACCCTCTTTTCAGTATCGTAAGTTATTTCGGAACTTCGCAAAGTCCTCAATTTCTTATATACTGGACAGACATAAATAGGTGCTAAAAACAAGATATTCTAATGGAACTACATGAAAAGTACCACAAATAAAGGAAGGAAGAAGTTGAAAATACATAAAGGCACAGCTTCACATGATGATTGTTCTACAAACAAAGTTACAATAAGCTAGGCTTAATTATTTCGACTAGACAACTAAAAACTTAAGTTGTCTTTCCATTGAAACGGCATAAACTATCAGTTGAGGAACGAGAATACCAATTTTATCACGTCATTTAGGCTAATATGTGATATTTCTTTAATCATCATATCAGTTTTGATATTATTCAGTTCTTTCACTTATTTTCCTTAGTGATGTGTGTGTTTGTTTGTCTTCAGTTGCACATTGACTTTATTAACAGACAGATATTTCAGACATTCGAAGTGCTTAACAAACATTTTTTTTAAATCAACGATAGTATTTTGATAATATTCTTTTATTCTTATGCATGTAATTTGGAAAATTGGCGTCCGTATCCGAAGCACAAGGAAACTGGTCCGGAAAGCGAGGTTTCCGGTTATCCGAGGTCCGAGTACAAAAGGTTCGACTGTTGCTATATTGTGTGTTGGAAACAAAAAACACATATTAGTTAACATATTTGTCCTCACAGTTTCTAAACAGTTTACAATTACATCGCAGTATTCAAGCAGGCCTAACATCTCAATCCATATTTAGTAAAGCTAGCTTTTTCCCTGTGTGCATCGGACAAGGGAAATTTCCAATAATTAATATTTTCCTCTCGCAATTCTTCCTCGCTGTCTTAGATCGATTACTGGTCAGTTATGCAAGTTACTCTATGTAGGAAACATAAGCTGCAATATAAACCTTTCTTGGTCAATATTACACCCGAGGAATTAATCTTCAATCGTGATCCAGTGACCTTTCGCGAACTTTGACCGACGAGTATCCCCAAACTCAGTTTCTCTAGTCCAGTAGAGAATTAAATAGCTTGCATATAACAATAAACAGGTGAACAATTCTAGCATGCTTTTAGTCAGCAGAGACAACAGAAAAAGAATTTTTCAAGATACAGATGGTTATCAAATTTTGCAATGGTGTTATATTTTAAGACAATCTGGGGTTTAAAAACATGCGTTCGTTGTATGTTTATAGATATATACAATGCTTTAATCGAATTAACTAATGGGAAGGAGCAACTGAGCATAAATCATCTTAGAGATAAATAAATTCAAATGTTATTTTCTCAAACGGGACAGACTTTCTCGCACATGCATTTCATTTGCTAGTTGATGTCCGTCAGTTACTTTAGATCGTGTAATTCGTTTATCTCGTGATTGCGATCCATAAGCACGCGTAATTCATTAAGCTCATGATGCTCGTGCAGTTCCTGAAAATATTTCAGCTCGTGGATTTCAGCTATTCATTTATGTAAAAGTCGAATCTCTGAAGAACTTATTCTCAAATAAGATTTTATTATTAAGAGGTTATGTAAAGGGGAAAATAGTATGTGCATTTATACGGGAATATGTGAGCTCTAAACTTTTGCAGTATCTGTAGATCCTGCAGCACGTGCTATTCATGCCGCTTTTGAAGCTCGTGCAGTTTCTGATGATCGCAGGCATGCACGTGCTATACGTGCAGCTTCTGAAGCTCGTGTATTTCTTGTATATATAAGCCAGCACGTGCTATTCATGCAGTTTCTCAAGCACGTGCATTTTCCGTTAAGCCTCTATCGCGTTCAACTCGTTCAATCACTGCACGTTTGTTGAATGTTGGTTAACACGACGGACAAAAACGTGAAGCTTACGAAATTAAAGAACCACACCGTGAATTGTTTAGGTCATATGTGCCAGACTTAACTAATAGTGTTAACTGATGAAGATTTATTGACTATTGTAGGGAAGTATACTTTTTAAGTTTATCGACGTCCTATAGTGACAACAGGACGGGTTGAAGTCGCGGTTGTGATCGAAACCCGAACAAAGACGCGCGTCAATCAGTCAAACGTAATTTTGGAAACTTAACAGTCAGAGTGACAGTTATAAGTTGATAATGTCTGATGGATTATATAACTAGTATTCATGTGTAAAAATGTGGTATAGTTTTTATGTTGATAATATGATTTCGACATTATAGTCTAGCTATCATATATAAGTAAATATATGAAATTAAATATCTCTACATTCAAATTGGTCAGTGAACTCATAACTCTTATTCGTCTTGGACATGAAAGTAATACAATTTCACCGTATGAGAATAAAAGAGGACATTAACCAACTGTATTATCGTAAAACTTTGGTCTATTTGACAATATTACTTTAAAGGGGCAGTAGCACGTTTTAGGGGGAATATAAGATGATGTCAGGAAAAATAAATGGTTCCAATTGAAAGTTAATGTATTTAAAATAAATAAAGCAGTAATAAATCAAATATATAATGTAAATTTCAGCCATGCGATTCCCTTTTCATACACAAAACGAATTAAAGGTGTTTTCACAAAAAAGGCAGCAAATGGTCTTCATGTGAATCATTAGATTTTGTTCCGACTATGGATAAATTTTTTTAATGAGATTTTTGATATCATAACAATATATATTGAGCATTAACATACATTTATCAGTGAAAAATTGAAAATATAAAATGTTCAAGAAAAACGTGCTATTGCCCCTTAAAGAAACTAAAAGTAATTCCATATAAAAAACGTTAAATGAGTTCATACTCCGTTAAAACAATGGAGCGAGTTTTATCTCTTCTAGAAGAATTATTAAAATATTATTTGAAATAGGTCAGTGGATATAATTACATCGTTTACTCAATGATGCGATCAACATTTGATATTTACTAAGGATTCCACTTTGCCGAAATGTGAAATATGTCCGTAGTCAAAAGTGTGTGTCAGGCTTTTGTGAACTATGGTTCCCTCCGGTCCAATCCAGATTACTGTAAATACGTTTTTTCCGTGGCTTCATATTGTAAATGTCAACCTCTCCCTTTGGACAAAACAACAGATCCAAACAAACGTGATGTAACTTGTTTTTGTCAGAATATATTTTATAACAGTATTAACAATGATACGATCCCATTGTAAAAATCCGTTCGAAAACAAGCAATTAATTCATTTCATGACAATAAGAGTATCTTTCACAATCACGAATTAAATGACTTCTAACAGGATGGAAATATTATATTTGATAAATACCCCGATAGAACTGTCCCCTTAAGGATCAATACTATATTCTGCATGTATGTATATATAAAATATCCGAATATATATTTCAAAACAGAAATCTTGTCCATAGCAACTATGTACAAAGAATATGACATATTCAAAAACTACGACTAATAAATACTTCATACTCGAAACAAGGGTTCACTAAATCGGTTTCATCGCCTATAATCAATGTCGTCAGTCCCTTATAAGGCGCATTTGTTAAAGGGGCAGTAGCACGTTTTTTGATAATTTTATATTTTAAAAATTGCATTTATAATGGTAAGTAAATGCCTAATGTATTATATTGACAGTGTCAACAATCACATTACACAAGCCAATCAACCATAATCAGAGGACAAAGTATGAGGATTTACATAAAATACATTGGCGGCCATTTTTGTGTGAACACCTTTAATTCATTTTTGTAAGAAAAAGGAATCGCATGGCAGAACCGTACGTTATATATTTGAATTATTACTGCTCCATTTAGTTTAAATACATTGTCTTTCATTTGGAACCATTTATTTTCATTTTCCTGACATCACCTTATATTCCCCCTAAAAACGTGCTACTGCCCCTTTAAGTCCCAAATGCATTTTCACTAACGATTTGAGCACACATAGGCGTAGGAACAGGGGGGGGGGGGGGGCACAGGGGGGCCCGCCCCCCCCCCCCCACCTTTCAAGCAATTTTTTATAGAAAAAGTCACTTTAACTCTGTATTTAGGGGGAAGGAAAAATGAGATGAACGGGCCGGGCCCCCCTCCCTGAACAGTAAGATTTTCGGTTGACAATTTTTTTAAAGAAAAGGGGGGAGGGGGTGTGGGAGAGGGAGAGCGAGGGGATTTGGATTGGGATGGGAGCAAAAGGGAATCCCCTTCCCCAACATTTTATCCTTTTTAGGGATCTACCCTGTAATTAGAATTGTAAATGGGAAAGGGTTGAGATTTTTTTTACCTCGAAAATGCGAGGATATTTAGATATTACCCCAACCTTCCCAGGGGGTGGGGCATAAAAGCTCAGGGGTCAGGGAAAGTAGAAAGGTCTACCCCATCACCCACCACCACTGAAACGGACATATGGGCAGGAATGTCCCTTTAATACTTTAAACACTTTTCCTAAAAAACATTTGATCTTAAACATCATTGAAAGATGTGTGTTTCATCTTTGTAAGAAAGAGACTTTGAACTATTTATGGCATATAACAAAATGTATCGGTTTGTCTGCGTGCCTGTCAGTTTGTCTGTATTTAATATGTCTGATATAATTTGAAACATATATTTGAAACATACATACACGTGAATTACCAACCATGAATTAGGGCTTTTTCAAGCGTTTTAAAGGAATTTTTTTCCTTCCTTTTAATTACACATTCATAGATAACTTATCTTGCAAAAGTTTTAACTACCTGCTGATGTGAATAAGTGAGATCTTTTCACTGGCGCCACGCCCTTAAAATCTAAATTTATTTCCGTATTATTTAAAAGGCATAAAAACTGATTTGTTGTATACAGACTACTTTAAAACATATGATTAGAATTTGTGGTGAATTTGTTGCCCCTAATAAGGACAATGCCCTTCGAAGCTTTAAAGCTTTATTATATCCATTTTCAGAACAAAATGCGATCCTTTAAAGTGAATTCCATTTATTCTCAAAGATAGTGTGACCCTGTTGTCTTTTACCTATAAAGGCTAGAAAATAGCTGCAAAAAGCCAGATGAGGTACAGAGCTAAGGCTATATTTTTCTATTCTTACCTGGAAGACGTATTTGGCCATTTTAGCTTTTTGTGTCACGTTCATCATTCACGTTTTTAAGTGTGATATTTAGGCCAAATTTAAAAACTCAAAACCATTAAAATGATGAGAACAAAGACTATGTAACAAAGTTCACCCTTAAACATTCCTTTAACGTTTACTCATAGTGATTTTGATCTTTTCACGTGACTGAAAATATCTGAGTATATCAAAGCTGTTATGAATATTTAAGCTATTAAAACATGTTTGACCTATTCACAGAGTAAAATTGACATTTGAGCTTATTTAAAGAAGGGCTGCATAACCTTTTTTAAATATATTTTTCAAAAGATATTGGTCAAATAACTATATAACATAAATATTAGGCCAAAACAGCAACGATGCACAGTTTCTCAATGAAGCTACAGCTAAGTAAACATTGCGTAACAAGGCATCTGCTTGTCGCCGTCCAGCGACAAACCAAAACAAGGCTGAGAGGCCACGGGCAGGGGATACCGGAAGTGACGTGGCAGTAGGCGAATCGTTCGTCTGCTTATATGGAAAATGATAGGCGAAATCCGCAGTTCTGCCTTTTCAAAGCGATTAACAGTATGCTATATCATTGTGTTGCTGTCAACTGTCCTAGAATATCTCCTGATGAAGTCTCCGTAGACAAATTCCCATCATATTGATGGTTTCACGCCAAATTGACCCGCTGTGTTAGGTCAAACAGAGCAATGTGACAATCTACATCGACCTCACGTGTTCCGATCACTACACCGATTTTCTGCTTCGAGCTCGCATTATCACTGAATGAACAGTTTGGCATGCAGAGAAAAGGGAGATTAGTAAAGTATAAAACATAGCACAAAGTATTGGGCTGATTTATGGTAATAATCCGAATATACAATGCTCACATTTAGATTTGAACGTTGTGTAAAAAGGTTGAATAAACAATGACATCGGTCTGCAGGTGTTACTTACTTTCTTTAGATCAGATACTCACTTATTACACAATTACTTTACTGTCTATCGTATTTCCTGTCTGTTTCCTAATTAGATGATATCAAATGATGACTATAGCAGGTAGGTCATATAATGCACAATCATCAACACCTGGCTTTTTTATGACATCAGCTAATTAGGTAACATCAAATAGCAATTGTATTCCTAACCATCCCTTTTTTCTCCGATTGGTAAATTATAACCTATTAACCTGAAATTAGGAATACCGTTTTAGCTCTATCTGATAATTATTTTGGATAAGGTTCATTTAATAAATCTTCATTCTGTTTGGCCATGTATCGGCTATTGTTGTGGAAAATATCACCTCTATGTACAAGAGTGAAAACATTAAGATTTTCAGTGAAATGCCCTATTAAAATAATGTTTTAAACAAGACATCAGTGATCATCCAATACATGTCTTTCATTGAGAATTGTAACTTGTCCATCACTAAATGAAATAACTAAGAAAAACGTATATATTTTTTATCCTGTTACAAAATGAAGTCAAAGGCAATTCTAAAAAAATGGTTTAAATTTTAAAAATAAAATAGTATTGTATAATTACATCCTTTCTGCTGTGCTACTAAAGTAATATTCAATAACAACCAACAACTGTGCACGAAGATAAAACAGTTCACACGGGAGCAATTGTTAACATATACATCCGGGTTCTCACGTGCAGTCTTATGACAACATTGCGCAAAGCGAGACCATCTAGGCCTACATGCTGTAGCATTATGCGCACAACTTCGTTTTTAATCGGGTCTTACGTTTTCATCAATACAAATTGCCAGTTGAATAAATAAACTACCGATTTATTGAAGGTTTGAGATGTTTGGATGTTGTTTAGGGTGTTTAATCGACGGTTAAACATCGAGCTGTACTGTTAGCTTGTGTTGTTTTACATAACGAGGGCACACAAGGGGGTATCACATCGCCTACTAACACGTCACGAGGCAGTCACGCTTCAGTGCGTTTTATTCTGGTCGCCGGCCTAATTAGGCGGTGTTCTTTATACAGTCGTAATTAAGCCGTTTCTAGGTCGATTTCAGAAATTTAAAGTTGAGTCCATGTGAAATTGTTATCACTATTTCATGAATCCCGAAAGTTGCCATATAGCATTTCAGTCCCTCTTTAAGTTTCTGAGACCAAAGGAGTTAATGAAAAACAAGAAGAAATGATGGAGATAAACTTACAGAATTTGGAGAATGCTTCCTATTTATTTCAAGGATATAAGGTCAATTATAATTATATTATCGATGCCAACAACAAAATTATCATAATCATCAGTTATCATTAATCACTCTATGAGTCATAAATCATCCATGAATTACTTCCATCGTGAAATCCATCAATCATCCATCTACGACTATGAGTCATAAATCATTCATTCATCAAGCATTAATCAGCAATTTTCAATCATTCGTTAACAATTCATGATCAATCAAAAAATTACCAATTATCAAACACTAAAACAATCATTTATCTTCTATAATCAACCATTCAACACTTAAAGATTATCATTTATCAATCGTTCAACAATTAAACAAACGGGCCCGTAACAATCATTCACCAATCATCAATCAATAACTTATCAATCATAAATCAATTATTCATCAATCATTGTAAATAATTCAACACTAAACAATCAATAATTCAACACTTAACAACCAATCATTCAACACTAAACCATCAATCATTCAACATTAAACCATCAATCATTCAACATTAAATCATTCAACAATTAAATAATCATTTATCAATAAAATTCACATATCATTAAACCAAATTTGGGTCCCCACACAGGAATCCATATAAATCATTTTTATATTTTTTGGAAAGGCAACCACTGCTCTCACAAAAAAAAGTTTGGCATTTTTTTGTACATTTAATAACATTGTGATCCACATATGAGAAGTGACATGTTCAGTGACTATTAAGATCTATTAAAAATTGACATACTGTTATCACAAATTATATCCGTTACTCACTACCAAATCAGCCTTACTAAAATCCTAAAATAGAAGATACTCATACCTGACTGATTGATTGATTAATTGGAAACATTTCATTTCAGGATGGGTCCATCAGTCCATCAGTCCATCAGAGCATTAACCCACACTCCCAGACTCCGGCATCTTACAGCAGCACTGGAGGTTCCATCGATTTAACCACTCGGCCACCGCGCCTCTGCTTATTTAACGAAAATTGTACTCTTCTGTGAAGAGGGCTCTTGGATCTGTTGTTTATGAGACAGACATGGATAGTTCTCAATTGAATGCTTGACATAATTTCCACGGAGAGTAGCCCATCGTCCATATCAGACCCTATTGTTCAAAATGTGTAAATCGAAATAAAAATGGATAATTAGAAAAATTGCAGTTAATAGACTATATTTCAAATGCAAGTTAATGCTTAATCTGAATGACTATTTTAAAGCTTAAAGAGGCGATGTAATGCAATTCTTTTTTAAATGACAAACTAATATCCATGTTAATTATAAATCGAAATGAAAAGTGTATAGTTCGTGAAAATATACAGTTTGATTTGACTATGATTTGGCCTTCGATACCCAGTGTTTGAGAATACTGCCCATATAGATTTCAGATTTTGAATTTGGAACTATTTCCTTCTACAGTTCATAAAAATAAAGCCATGGGCTCTGTAGCTCATCAGGTTTTACATTTGATTTCGCTATAGGGTGTGGCCAATGTGGTGCCCCCTTAGTAGGGGCCATGGGGCAACCAAAGCTACAATTAATAATCCTCACTAGATAAGGAGTTTGCACACAAAGTTTCAGCTTTCTAGGCCTTCTGCTTTCTTTCAGACCTGATGAGCTAAAAACTGATAATTAGAATCCCCACATGCCAAGGTACCTGCACACAAAATATCAGCTCTCTAAGAGTCATTGGTTCTGGAGAAGAAGATGAAAATAAGTTTTAAGGGCGTGTCCCCTGTGGCCCTTAATTGGGGTCACAGGGTCACCAAAGTTACAAATCAGAATCCCCACATGCCAAGGTACCTGTACACACAATTTCAGCTCTCTAGTGTATATGGTTTATGAGAAGTCGAAAGTGTCAAAAGTTTACGGACGCCGGACGGACGACGGGCCATGCCATAAGCCCATCTGGTTTGGGGGGGGCTTAAAAGGCTAGGGAGGAGACTAGTTATGTCTATGTTGCACACAAAGTTTCAGCTTTCTAGGCCTTATGGTTCTGGAGAAGAAGATGAAATAGGTTTAAGAATGTGGCCCCTATGGGCCTTATTAGGGGCCACAGGGCCACCAAAGCTACAATTTATAATCCTCACTAGTCAAGAAGTCTGTACACAAAGTTTCAGCTTTCTAGACCTTATGGTTCTGGAGAAGAAGTCGAAATTCCACAAAGTTTACGGACAGACGGATGGACGGACGCCGGACACCATGCCATGCCATAAGCCCAACTTGCCCTTAAAAAAAGGATACATAAATATCATACCTTAATGGTTTTATCAAATAGGTGGTTTGATTATCACATACCAGTTTTTTAAAGTTCTTTCATAACACATTTGGCAGCCTTAGGACATTCGATAACAAAAAAGACAGTCATCAAAATCCCAAACAGTAAAGCTCTGAACATTTCCGAAAATCAGAGTCTGAAATTCCGACCAAGGGCCGAAACTCCATTGCACACTTCTCACTTTCAAAATCCATCACAGATTGAGACACACCAAATTTGCTCACTGATTAAAATAGACAATGCTCTGAGGTATAAAATAGTAAAAATATTGGCCCTATCAGGGTTCGATCGAGCTTGGGTATCCTCTTGGTCACGGTCTGAATGCAAACCAGCCTAATTGCATGTTGATTTACCAGTTAAGCACAGAAAATTACAGTCGAATACCGTTTAACGGCGATCATGTATAACGATTGGTACACTAGAGTTACCTACTCCTAGCTATATCGAAAACTTTTGGTTCAAACCCCGATAGAGACAATGTTTTTACTTTTTTATTCCTCGGACACGGATAGCCCGACCTTAGTCCTTAGTAGATGATCTGCTCATCCACTATCCCACAGGTCCTCAATACATAGAATATAAGATTATCATCTGAAGAATTTGAAATCTCAAAAAAAACCATCGACACATGTCCATTAATACAAATACCAAGTTACATTGAGTTATAGTTACTGAGTTTTGCTCTTGGAATGTGATTCTGAGATATGTTTCTATTAAAATCTCCAAAATAAAATTCCAAGAAGTTGAGATTCCGAAAAGGCAAATCTTCACATGATCATTGATCCACGTTCCAAGTTTCATTGAGCTTATAGTTCTGCTTCAGAAACTAAATGAATATGGAGAATCAGACAGGGTGATGACACTATCCAACAGTATTATATACCGGTGGGATAAAAACTATTCAAGTTTCAACTTCTAACATAAATCACAACAAAACAAGAAAATTACACTGCTTAGCAATTCTTTATTCATCATGCGATAATCATTAGAAAACATTGCCAAACTGCGCATAATTTGCACCATTTGCGAGAAGCGTGTGATTCTATAGTTAAACACAGCGCAGAGGCAAACTAACCAATCGCCTGAAGGCGTTTCTAAACTATTCACGGAGTTAGCTGCACATATACATATACATTCGGAAACATCGCATCACATACGCTTTCCCCCCTGAGTATAGTTGGCGGGGCTCCGATCAGAACTCGCACTTGGCTAAATGATGGGTCATAGGTCAAGAAATTTATCAAATAAAACTTAATAAAATCAATGTAAATGAAATTGCTTGAAAAATGACCATTACCTTTGTTCCTTTGATGATCAAAATTGAAGAATCTAGAAAGAATTTATTTTGATAAGACATAGAAAATAATTCTATGATAAGTATCCATTGATGATTAACATTCATTAGCCAAAGAAATTAAGTTATTCAATCCAACATAAAAAACTATTAATCTTGAACAAATCCTTTTAACCTCAGTTTAATACCATCATTCAATTAAACTCAAATCAGGTTAATCTGAAAGCAAAATAATTCAGCCATAAAGGTTTACAACCACCATAGCATCAAATATCTAAGCATCATATGGATTGTAAAATGACCTCAAGAACATCTTGTATAAACAATCATGGTGGTCCTAAACTTCTTTTATACAGTATATTTCGAAATATAATTTTAGTACTACTCAAAGTTACCAATATAATACAAAGAATATTTTCAAAAAATAAAATTCATAAATTCCAAAAATAATTAATTTAAAAAAGTGACATTAATCAACCATGTATGAATTCTGACCACAGCCCCAAACCAATAACAATGTGTAGTATAGAGCGTATACGAGATAACGATAGAGTCAGTCCGGAAGGCTACAGTCACTTAGAGAAGACAGAATACACATCAATGCAACACTCATAACAGGGCTGAGAGGTTCCCAGTACTTGACTACTTCACGACATTACTGAGTAATTGTTTGATGTTTGTGTAAGTAATCAAAGAATACTTGTAGGATGACAACATATTACATTGACCAAGTACTTGTTTGATGTCACAGGTTAATTGTGTAAGTAATCAAAGAATACTTGTAGGATGACATGTTCCATAAACCAAGTACTTGTTTGATGTCATAGGATAATTTCACAAGTTATTAAAGAGTACTTGTTTGACATTACTGAAAAAATTTGTCATTACTGAGTACTTATTTGATATTACAGGATATTTATGTAAGTAGTCAATGAATACTTGTTTGACATGTGACATAAACTGAGTACTTGTTAGATGTCACATAATTTTTTTAAGTTGTTTGACAGTACTGAGTACTTGTTTGATGTTACATGAAAACTCAAAATGTAAACATGAGAACCTTGTATCCAAGTACCGGTACTTATTTGATGTTACAGTAATGCTCAAAGTTAGATACCGGGAGTAACTTGATGATGTTACATGATATTACAGGAAATATTTGAATACGAGTACTTGAATGACATTACTGTGTACTTGTTACAGGAAATTTTTGATTTCTCAATTTTTTAAGAGTATTTGTAAGATAATACAAAAATACTCAAATCTTTAACAGGAGTCCTTGTAAGATGTAAGTACTGATTAAGTACTCAACTCAATCATGATGTCACTTAGGTGGTTGACTGCATAAATTAAATACCCATGTCAATTACACAGTACTCTTTGAATGTTACTGGAAAGATCACACAAGTTTCCAGGAGGTTTTTGATTTTTCTGGAGTTCTTAAATGAAGTACTATTTAAAGTTTGAATACTTAAACGTTACCAAAATACTTTGAGTTCATAGGAGTTCAAAGTCAAATGTCACATTTAAATATTGGTCTTGAGTACTTGTTAATTATACAGTACTGGCAATTTTTGTATGATGATACTTGGAGTACTCATACAAATTTTGTTTGAGATTGACACTGACATAACAGTATTGAAATTGATGTTTCAGACAATACAAGACAAACATTTTGTTTGATATTAACAATGCTCTACAATGCTCAAAATAGTTTCCAAAGGTTCAAAAAGTAGCCCAGTCCTCAAAATTTAAGAACTTCTGCGATGACACAAGCAGAGTAGGCTTTGCGACCTCGTCATTCATGAAATATACTAGCCAAGTTCTAATCAAGTACTCTACATAAGGTATCCGAGAGTAACCAGCAAGTGACTGGAACACTGTGTGCTCGGGGAACCTTTCAGCCCTGATGGTAACAGTACAAATATATAACAATCATCAAAATGACAAGTTCCTTTTACAATCATAATGTGAACATCACTCCCTGAAAGAACTTGTCATCCTTGATTCAATCAGAAAACACTCCTACAGAAATAGACTACGCTGAAAAAATATGTTAGAGAAAAGCTTGGCAAGTACCTGGATAATGTCACCTAATGTTGGACTTACGACAAGCATTCTGAATGTTGCCTTAACCCTCTGTCAGCTCAGGGCGCCTAAAGTTGCCGAACACTTTTCCCCTTTTGATGTCTGAATTAAAGGCATTTAATTTCTTTATCATTCTTTGGATCAAAATTTTGCTGTCATGGCAACGGATTGGTTTACATGGCAACCTGACAGAGTGCTGAGACGTATTCAACAAGAGGAATTCAACTTTCCATCCAACCTGGCAACAGCACAAAGTTCAAACCGACAATCACCCATATTTTTGCAATCTCCTGAGCAAATCACGATTGATTATGACAAAATAATCATTATTTCATTCCAACATGGAATATAGGCAAGTCGTCTGACTACCTCACCGATACCCATTCTCATTTATAGCCATATACACTGGCAACCGGGTGTAAAACGTCACACGTCACAAAACATAACATCCCATTTTCATCTGTCATAATATGTCACACCAATGACTAAAATTCAAATATCGAGAAAATAGCAAACTTGGAATCTAAAAATAGCACATGCTTTCAAAAACACAATTTAAGCTGGGCTTCACATAAGCAAGTTTAGAATCTAGTACATTCATATGACATGGCTCAAATGGTACAATCACACATTTTACAAGTTTAGGCTCAAGCAAAACTTATCCTTGTAATATGACATATTGTTATTAATATAAACCCACTGCAGATCAAATCATATTTTCTTAGCAGCTTGGATTAAACTTGGAAAACCCAGCTTTAATTCAAAGATACTCAGATGAAAATGGGCTCACAATTTTAACGTGATTTGCAATCAACAAATATTGACGTTGATAAATAGGATATCAAACACCTGCCATTAAAAAATACAGCAGAATACCATTGTCAGACCAAATACTAACTGTATTCAACATAATAAACACGCTGAACCTTACTCATTGTAGGGGAATCATTTAAAATGTTCCTTTTAGAGTAAGTAAAAATGATACATGATCATACTAGGTATGAATCAGAGTTTAAGGCTCACATTTTTTTCATTCTGACAGCAAAATTAATTGTCATCTGTCATAAAAACAAAATGGCCGAAAATACTCATAATCAACAGTTGTTTGAGAAGATAGATTTTGGTGTAAATAAATATGGAATGGACTGTTAGTTCAGAAATTGCATCCTGTACTTAAGTTTGTCCAACAAGCAGAAAATAGAAGGGTCTAATGATTAATATGTTGAATACAGTAGTCGCTGGTCTCGCTTTGCTGATAGATACTATTGATGAGGTCCTAGGTCCTGCCTATGGCAGCACCATTAGAAATTTTACAATTTTCAATTCCGAAGCACTTTGCTAAAATTTAGAGAGAATATGACTCTACTCTTATTCTCTGGGACTGCTGCCAACTAAAAGAACCCAAATATATTATGATATACATCAATGTTTCTACCAGCAAATATGGTGATTTTCAAGCTAAGGTCTGGCTAGGCCAAATTGTCAATGGTTTTGTTGACAGCCAAATATAAAAGCTAAGTTGTTGAAAGCCAGTGTATAGTGAAAAAAGCAAAATTGTGATACAATAATGAAAAAAGTGCTTGAAAAAAAACATGATAATAGAAATTATCATTATACTGGCCAAAGTGATCTCACAAATGTAAAAGTAATTAACAGCACAAACATCACAAAAATAATTAGCTATAAATCTGGACAATGTTGTTCAAATCGAATTTAATGTAAACATTATCTTATGGAAAATACTCAATTCTCTACCGATTTCACAATATGGGGATTATTACTAAAATTGTGATTGCTCTTTATACAAAGCAAATTGTAAATAGGTCACAAAAGGTGAAGCAAACTTCAATCACTCAATTTGTCAATATTTGATTTTTTTGGATGCCTAGAATAATTATTAACAATCAAAAATTACAGCTTATACCAATAATACAATAACTACAATTCTTATTTGAGTTCAGTAACATTCACATTTCATCAAGTTCATAATTAGAAATTGTATGAAAGAGAAAATTATCCATTGTTGAAATCATGAATATACCTATAAGTCATTTGAATACACACTATAACAGAAGTGTGTAATAAGCAAATTGGATGGTTTACATTCATAAAGTTTTGCACATGCAGTGACCAAATGTAAATATCTTTAAAGTGAAAATGAAAAAATGTACTGAAACAAATGCTAGCAAACTATTAAAAAGCTTAGTAAAAAAATGGAAATTACAAGTTGTAAAGGTGCTGCCAAAATGAGCGAAAACTTGAATTACAAACTTGATTAAAGAACTTGCATGAAGAGTAATGAAAACTTTTTGGAAATTCAATTTGTTACTTTCACTCCTCAGAGAATTTTTTTATATTTCCATTCTAAATGTATCTGCCAAGAAAGTACTTTGATTTCAGGCAATAAACCTACTCTTTTCACAATTCATATAACTTCAAAGAATTCCTACCAAAAACATCATCGTTGCCATTTAATATTGTTTACATGTGAATGAACAATTAACAATGTTGATTTTATTCTTCGCCTATGACTGCCTTTTCATAAAACCTGATTTTTAAATATTTCATAATCTCCTCTGCTGCCATTAAATTTAATCGACTTGAAATAATTCTCAAACTCAAATATCAGTTTTCTTTCATGATGGATTTAGGTACACAAGCACATACATTAAAAATCTCAATTTTTATCTTACAACAATATAACCTTACAGATTAGGGAAATAACTTGAAAGGAGGTTCTCTAAACAACAGTTTTACCTCACTGAAGAAAACAGTTCACAAAAAATGTCAAATTAGATTTTGTTTCTAACATCAACATTTTTCTTAATTAACATTGAGCAGAACTCTTTAAGTATCACAACAAAGATTTTGAAAACCAAATCACTAATTAACTATCTCATCTAATCTCTAAAACCACACAGACATATATTTTTCAACGACAAAAGTGTCATTTTTGCCAAATATTGTTCTTAAAGAACAGGGTAATAATTACATGTATAACACAAATACTTCCATGTTCCTGTGTCATTTGTTATAACATCAATTAACCATCATCTTGTAACATAGCATTTTGATTTCATATCAGCCTGTGGCACCACAGGGGTTAAGGTTAAATCTTTCAATGTGGTACAATGTTCACAGAATAAAACTGAGCTATTGATTTTTAACAACCCTGGTGCTGTACTATTTTGGCAATGAGGGGTTAAACAAACCATATATGAAACTGATCATTGTGTTTTCCTAGGGGCACTCCTTTGAATTTTTGTCTTGGTATCGCTTAAAAGTTTAGTAGGTAGGATACTTTTACCCTTGCAAAGGGTCCAACCTGCTCAGTATATGCCAAATTGACGCCCTCTGATGATCAACTAGGATCAACATTGGATCAAGAATCAATGACTGCTAAGGATCCGGAATATGACCACAATGATCAGCTGATGTAAATTATTAAAAGATCAAGTATTGAGGTCAAAGAGAGTTAACAAATAGTACAAGTAAAGCTCCATTTTGGAGAACACACAATATGCAGAGGTAGCAGAATCATTTGCTTCTTGGACTGGAATAATACATAATGCAATGTTGTGTATCACAAATAAACAGAATGTGATATTGCAATACACAGAGAGATATGTATTCCAATACACCAACAGATGAGTAGTGTATTTCACCAAGTGATGTGAATCACAAAACATCTAGATACAATAGGGTTTAATAATGATACACAATCGTATCAAACTATATCAAAATCATTTTGTACACAATCTTTTGAGTATCCATCGAAAATTATGTATCATCCCAGCCAAGTTCATTACGGGTTGGTTGAGCTGTAGTTGAGGCACATATAAGCAAAACAGCAGCTTGATCTACATGACTACCATTGCAACATGGACCATTACACATAAGCCTACTGGCTTATTTCACTGATACATGTGACTCGATTGAGCTACCCATAGCAAGAGTTAACATTTTCTAAACAAATCCAGCATTGAAATCATAATAGAAATAATTTTACACAATCTAATAGAAAATTGTTTCTTAAATAAAATATAATATAAGAAGCACTGTAGAAAGCTTGATATTCAATATATTTTTATAATCCTATCTTTAAATTTGATTTAATCATGAAAAAAAATCAACTTCTTTTCATGAAGAGCTGTAGCATCGCTGCATAGATTGCTTTTTTAAATGAAATTTTCAGCTTTTTTAAATACTCAAAAGAAAAATGGCTTAAAGAGATAATTAATTTAAGGAATGAAATCATTCTTTTCATAATTAACACTAATAATTGCTAAATTGACAAAGCTTCAATCCACAAGACTTGTATTGATAATACAAAAACATTTTGTAAAAGAACTTACAAAATTTCATACATTTAAAGTTAAGAAATGATAAGTTTTTGATTATCTGTATAGATGCAACAGAATAAATATCCATTACTCTTTGATACTGATTAACCTTAAAAAGACTTCAAACTAAAACTGTTTGATATATATATATATATGGACTAAATCTAACAGTTGAAAAAATTGTCATAGTGACACAAACAATGTTAAATTTTATTCTGCTAACAGAATGAGGTAAACAAAGGTTACACCTAGAGAGTACATAATATATATGTGAATATATATCCATATATCAAAGTGACAATTTTGTGACTTATTGAGGGCAAAAGTGGTTTATATTTTAAATATACAAATATGCTAGCAAAATCCATATAGCAAGGCTAGGAAACCCCTTTGAGGTAACAAGGTATTGATCGACAAATGCTGTTACATATTCACCGAAAAGTCCTTTTAGGTCTTGGGGTGAAATGTTGAGGTAACCATAGCAACAGGTTGAAGATATTGAGGTAACTATGGTGGCAACGGTTAACAAGCATGTCTCTATGAGATCCGTTCCGCGACGGCAGAACATTATCTACAACGAATATATACTCACAAACAAGACCCGCCCGAAATGCTCATCAAAATCACTACAAAAGAGCGTAATACATAAGCCCGAATAAGCCAACCAATATATTTGCATAGTGGCACAAGAAACAATGCGTTGACTACCAGCGGTAATGCCCCACCCCTATTAAGCCCCGCCCCATCTAAGCTCCGCCCCTTTCGGCCGTTCCTCTCCACTTTTCTGCAACTGAGGTAGTTTATGGTCTCGAGGCAAAAGCCAATAATATAAAGCGCATAATCTTCATCGTTCGGACGATGATATTATCAACATTTCCAGCTAGTACCCGCGACAGTTATAATCATCATAGCTATAGCGCTAACGGAACTATATACACACTTTTGCCAAACTAGGCGGCAGATGCCAAGATCATGAGGTATGCTGTCCAATAACCGTGAATACGAATAGCGTTACTAAAATCTGGCTTGCTTTCACATGTTTTACATGTGTTACCACATTGGACATGACGGGACAAATGCGAAAACAAGCGTAAAAAGCCCTGAATGCAACTAGCTGATTTCAATAAAAAATTTCACATCCCAAAACTTGGAGGAAAGTGCAAAAAAACAGCTATTTTGTTCATAACAAATATAGCAGTCACGTTCGGCTTGTACGGGGAATACATTCAACCTAATAAGAACCGGATAAAAAAAAAATATTTGACTTATATGAAGATGTGAAATAAACTTTTTTGTCTATTTTTTGTGGATAAGATGTTGTTGGTGGTAAACTTGGTCACTTTGATGGGCAAGAACAATAACTAGGTCAAGTAATATGAAAATGGGTTAACTCTTCAAACTTGATTCGGGAACACATACATAAGTCAAATAAGACATGAATATTTAAATCTGACTTATATAGATTTGTACCTTTCTTTGATATCGTGACAATGGGCCATTTTAGTAAGTTTCTGAATTTGAAAAGGGCCATTGCCCTTATGTCAATAGTAAGCGTCAAAATTATAATGGGCCATTTATTTATTCAATGTGCAAAATATCCCATGGCCCATGCATTTCCCAATCATTGTCATCATATAGTGTTCAATCTAACAAGAATTCTAGTTCTATTTGATATAATGTCCATGAAAATGGTTCTGTATCAAAACGTAACAAAAACATCCTGAGGTAAAATGTAACAAGGGTTCTTATTAGGATGGATCAATATAAACACTTTGTGCAGCAAATTCTGACTATTCTAATACCCACTTCCAACTGAGGTAGTATTGAAATTAACAATCAAATCTAAGTGATATTTTTTTTTACATTTTTTTGCTTTTTTTGCACAGATGGTATTTCACGATCTAAGGGAATCACAGAATTCTTACAATCGCAAACTTTTTTTTGAGAACTTGGTTCTTGCCACATTTTGTGACACACAGACAAGTTCGACTAGGAGACCGATATAAATATTGTGTGAAAATAATGTCATTTGTTTTTAGCCTTCACAAGGCGAATCAAAACATGGTATATCAAAATTACTCAAGCACTGCCTTCACACAATACAAACAAGCTATGTATATATATATCTATATATGTGAGTGTATATATGTATCAATATTATATGTGCACATAGACAAATTTCTCTTGTAGAGACAACTGGCTTTTCATTGCTTTTTGTAAAGAGACTGGCTGGTTGAGATTTAAATTTTCATAATTTGAAGTATTTCATATCCAGTATAAGCGATCTTGATGTGTTTTATAATGCCTAAACAATCTAAGAAGCCAATCAATATGATCATAACTTCACAATGAGGGAATAATATTTGTTTCTTTAAAGGAAAAGGGTTAATAAAATTGGTGGAATTTGTGTAGATTTTTTAAATATTTATTAATAATATATAGCAAATTCAGTTGTGATTATCATCTTTTTAGCTACAAGATAATTAATGATTTTTATCTTGTTAAATTAGGTATTTATGAAAAAAATAATTTTATATTGATTTTTTCAAATAAAATTTAAATTTTCCTTGCATTTTGCAGGTATCAAGATTTAACTTTAATACATGGATATAAAAAAAAAAAGAATTAAAATTTGAAGGCAAAACACTTTTGTTTACTGGCAAAAATGTAAAGTTTTATCAATAATTTGTTTAAATTTTTAATTTCACTAGTGAATAGCCAAATCCTATTTATTCAATATCAAGCCAAGCTTACATTTCAAATAATAAATTTGATTTGTTTTGCTTTTATAATTGTATCATTTTAATTTTCAACAAAACCAAAATTGTACTATTTTCCCTCCATCCCTTGAAGTTTAGCACTGTATGGTTTTTATACCTTAACCTATAATTTTAGATTGTTTCAAAACTTAATTTTAATTGTGATTTTTAATGGATTGACATAAATTACTGATAAATTCAAATCATTTGTCAAAATAAGCAAAAACAAAACCAATATTCAGTCAATTGAAATTTTTTCAAAAAAGTTTGAAAACATAAAAGAGTTCAATCTGTCAAGTAATTATTCTAAAGGCAATGTTTCTGCTTAAAATCCTCATCTTCCAAGTGATAAAAAACAGCTAATTCAAACGTAAAGGGCAAGAAAAAACGATAATTTTCATGTTTAGAATGCTAATGAATACAACAGAGGATTAACTCGTGAAAGAGGTGTAATGCCTCCTTTAATCATGCAGTTGATATCGGATAACAGCAGATACAAAGGGACGGCTCTTCTTTTATTCCAAAGTGAAGATAGATAGCCTTAGGGCATTCAGACCACAGGAGGCTTGCAGGGAGACTTTGATACATTACCAATCATTATGCAACCTCCAAGAACACCCCCCCCCCCCCCCCCCCCCTTCTCCCCCTATCAAATCTCTGATGTACTCACATGAAATAGATATCAATTTGAACCCTCCCTACCACGTAACAACCTCCCCCTTCATATATGCCCCTTATTCTTAATTAGCTACAATTGATATCTAAAATTTAAATTAAAATAATTCAATAACCCCTAACCTTCTCTTCAAATAAACTGCTCTATCCACTTGCTGCGGTATATCTCTAAATAAAAAAACTTCAATAACCATCCCCTCCTCCCTGTTGACCCCCCAATCTTCATTACCCCCCCCCCCCCCCCCCCCCTCCCCCCTCCTGCAATTCTAACCCCATTTCAATCACATCCCCAAACTTGCCATAAAAATCCCTCATCCCTTTGACATTTCAATTGGCCAGCATGGAAGGATGTCTGGCCTTAATTAAATCAAACTCAAGTCTCTTCAGCTCAATTAGCCCGGCTTAGATAGCGTAATACTTCTGATGTAACTAACATGCATCTCAGATCAAAGGCAGGCCGATCAAATTCACTTCGCTTTCAGACGCGGCGCTTTTACATGTCAAATTTGTGATCCGATGTTTTGGATTACAAGTGATGGTATTCCTCGCCCAGATGTTAAAGGGCGAACAATGTCATATTTCACGAGTTGATTGCCAATGTGATAAATATTCAAATTTATTAAACGGGGGTTGAGTTTTTGCGAGGATGAATTGACAACGGATAAGAGATAGAGGGTTTCATTTGGAGACAATATGGTTGTGTTGAAAAGGAAAAACTTTATTTTTACCATTGAATGAGGAAAATTCAAAATTGAACATGAATTTTTGCTAATTTTCTAGAACAATATTTTAAAAGTGTGATCATTGATGAAGAAAAAATTTAAAAAAATTAAATTTTTAGTTTCTATGATTCTACAAGAATAGAAAATTCAAATAATTGTTTTTATTACCCTAAACATTTTTAATTAAATTAAACCAAATCTTAAACAGCCAATCTCCAAACACATTAATTCAGCAATTTTTGTTTGAGGTAAATGATTGAAAACAGCAATAACCAAAATCAGCCATAACGACCAAAATTATAAATGAAAGCATCAAGCCTAACAAATCCTTCCAGAAATGGTCAACAATTAATCAGAGTCGAATAGAGATAGTGTTAACGGATTCAAATTCTTAGAGTCAAATAATTAATTGATCAATGTAACTTTCAGTTAGACTATCAATTTGATCAATCGTCACTTTAATTAAGTAGATAAGATGATGATTCTGTGCATTGTCTAAGAATGCTGAGAGTCCGTAACCATGGTTACAATGACTGATTTGAGGTAGTACCAAAATAACCACTTAAGCGCCTATTTTGGCATGGTTGACCTACGGAATGAAATAACAAGAGGAGAAAATGTCGACATTGTGCAAGAATTGCTATTGCCATTGTAATGTCTTAACACAACAAGCATGTAACGTCTTATCATAAAAGTTGCTTTAAAATAAAAATTCAAAGTTTAATCGAATTTAATAATAACTTACCTAAACCAATAACAATTTTCAAAGTGCCTAAATTATTTTCAGGAAATATCTCAAAATTTATCAAATGTATTTAAGTGACTACTATAATAATAAATTAGGCATAACTGAATTTGTTTCTGTTGAGATTAGTTAAGGAGGTAACTCTGTCTAGTCTTTTAAACAGCAAAAGAAATCAACTGCATTTTTCATATATGTTGAAAAAAATAATTTATGATTAAATTGAAAAACGAAAGAAAAAGAATCTGTTTTCACAAACTATTGAGGATGATGGAACTGAAGAAAGCAAATGCTGCCTTGAAAATGAGATCAGATGAATATGTCATTTATAGACACCAAAGAAACTCACTGGTCGCGTCCACTGCCTATTGCTTCGAGCTATCATCATGCAGCCGAGGTAGGAATACGCTATGAAAACAAGAATTCTTGCACAATATCGACAGATCCGCCAGGTAAATTTGTAACATAGGAGACTCCCGATCAGCTTTGTGAGTCAAGCCAAAAGGACAGTTAAACTTGGCAACATTTCTATATAAGAATAACATTAACAGGCAAATTTTTATGTCTTATAAAAGAGACATTGCAGGGGGATTAAAGTCACAATGTGACGTAATTAATGCCATACTAGGCCTGAAACATGTACATACATTCTTTGCTAATAAATATTGTCACTTTACCGATAAACCTGGCATCCTTTGCAGAGGTTGAGGTAGTTTTTCAAACTAGGCAATTTTGACATTTTTGGCATCACAGAACACAAATTTTATTTTTTTCAGATTTGACGACGCGCCAAAAACTTGTGGCAAAGGATGCAAGGTAAGTCGGCAAAGTTGACGCAAGCACAAAGACAGATACCTTGTAACTAAGTATATAGAAATTCCCTGAGCTGTCGACGCCTTTGGCTTCACAAATAGGTCACCTGAGAAGCATGCCTGAGCTAAGTGAATAATAGAAGACCGTTTGGTCAGTCATATGAAGCAAACTCTCAAAATACCTGAACACGGTTATTTCCAAAGTCGACAATGATCAAGTACCCATCTGGGGAGACACACAGACCAGACGGTCGATCCATTTGACTCGCCCCCGGTCCTTGGTTCCCGAACTTGCACAGGAAATTGCCGTTTGGTTGAAATACTTGAATCCTGTGATTCCTTGAATCAGCAACGATGATGTTCCCTTCCTGGTCCACCGCTACCCCTTGTGGACGAAGGAACTGTCCGTTCCCACTGCCCTCTGTTCCCAGAAACCTTGCTGACTGGAAATCTGAATGGATGACGAGTAGACGATGGTTGTTGAAGTCGGTGACAACAACATGTCCGTCGTTGTTGAAACACACACCCCGGGGCGAATCAAAATGCTTCCATAGGGGACCCTCGAAACCATACTTGTTGAGAAACTGGCCATCAGCTGTGAACAGCTGCACGCGGTGATTGCGTGTATCGGACACAAGGATTTTGCCCTCAGTATTCACGGCAACGTCCCATGGGTAGTTAAACTGCCCATTCTTGTTTCCCTTCTCACCAAATTTCAACACAAAGATGCCTTCGAATGTAAAGAGCTGCACACGATGGTTATCTTTATCCGCTACGATTATTCGTCCCTGGCTGTCGATGCAAACACCGGCTGGACGATCAAACTGGCCGTTTCTAGAGCCCGGGGATCCGAACTTGTGATGAAATGTTCCGTCAGGGTTGAACACTTGCACTCTGTTGTTACTGCGATCGGCAACAACGATGTAACCATCTCTGTCACAACACACGCCCCATGGTCGACACAGCTTACCATCTCCGTCACCTTCGCCGCCGAAATGGAAAATAGCTCTTCCAATAGCTGAGTAGTTGCGACCGCTTCGCACGTTGACCTTGAAAGGACTTTCCCTGATGTGCTTGCCGCGTATTGTAACCGAGATGATATGCTGCCCTTCAGTTTGCGGTCGGTAAGTGACAGCATAGGATCCATTCTGTCTGTCGATGATTTCTGTTCGATACAGCGCTCCTTCCGGACTTTGGATGATGATTTCGAGAGGGTCGCCTCCCATTACACGTCCTTCTCCGTGGTGATCTTTGGTGTGAACCATAAACAAAGCTAGCTTTCCTTTTAAAGCTCGTTTCAAGCCATCGCCGGTTGCACAAGAATTGGGTGCAAAAGCACTACTACTGATAAAGCCCATTTTACTGATAGCATTGTACAAAGCTGCATCTGGTGGAGTAAAAAGAATGTTGTCATCTTCGTGAGGCTGCATATGGCCCCTGAGTCGTCGCATGTTCTGTATTTCAGACACCATACGATCTTTCGTTTTCAAAATGTCAATGTCTGTACCCGTATTCAAAAGGACTTCAACTTCATCCACAGTTTGACTGAGAGATGAAAGCCCAAGTTTCAAATCGTCCACTTGTAAATGGAGAGATTTGGCTTTCACTTGGCGTATTTTTTCAACCCGTCTGATCAGGTCCCTCTCTCTCTCTTCAAGCGCCGTCATGTGTCGACGTGTTGTCGTTCTTACCTCGGTTGCCACTGCTTGAGCACGAACTTCCACCCGTTCCGCCATTCCCTGGGTTAAATGGATGCTCTCCTCTAAAGCCTTAATCCCCGCTTTAGCATCCGCCAAAAGTTTTAACGTGATTGTCTTGGAATTATCTATAGCATCCTGAAGGTAGATGAAACTGTGACCGATGTGTTCCACCATGGTACATTCCCTGCAGATAGCCTGTGAACATGAATCACAGAAGAGTCGTAAAATCTCATGTTCGTGGTTTTCACAACATTCCAAGGGGCGGCCACTATCGGAGAAATGGGTGGGTGATGGATCCGTTTGGGATAGAGACGGTGGAGAGAACTTCAAATTTCGCAGTCTCTCTATGTAATGATCTTTAGTCAGCCTTACACGCTGGTGAGCTTTCACACAATTATCACAAAGATACTCATTACAGTTCTTGCACAAAGATGAAGCCTGGCTTCCCTCATCACAAGAGCTGCACCATCTTGTCAAGCCTCTATCCCTTTCCTGTTCCCCGTTTTCGAACTCGTCCTCGTGTGATACCATTACATCGATGATGTTGTTGATGAAGAAGTTGGATGGTAGACTTTCCAAGCCTGCTGAATTCAGCGACACCATTTGTTGACAGGTCGGGCAGCGGAAGTTGATTCCTGCACCTCCCACCACACAGTCCCTCAACTCCGTCTCCAAACATTTTTTGCAAAACGTGTGAAGACATGGTAACACCCTAGGATCGTCGAATCTGCTCAAACAAAGGGGACAGGATAGCTGCTGCTCACCGAACGAGTCGGAAAATGCAGCGGCCATGAGCGAAGCATGAGGTAGCAGTAAGTCACCCGTTTTGCTCTCTTACTTGGGCCAAGGAAATTCACATCGTAGTACGTTCCTCGGTGATCACTTCGCCTTATATCGTGCTCTCAACATGGCGGCCTAGCTTACGTCCCTGAGGTGCCAAAGATTTAGAATCTCTAGCACACATAGCAACTTGCGAGGTAGATACGGTTAAAAGCTGGCTCACCCTGTTTTTACTCAGATATCCATCGAATCGTGTGGCAGCCACAAGAAGGTAGAGGGGGGCGCCATCTTCCAACACTTGAGAGGCGTGGTTAACCCAATTTCTATCGTCAATCAAGCTCCAGCCAATCAGAATCGCTGTTGCAAGACACATTATGGGGATCAACAATAGTACGCGCTGACAACACATCACAGTCTTTGCATTACTCTTACAAAACAATCAATATGTTTGTATTATCACGTGTTATTTTGTTGTGGTAAATACATTTGAAAGTGATCGAATATATTTTCTAGATTTTGAATGAATATATTTTTATGAGCTAGATGTATTAAAAGAGACGGTGTTTACTTCGAACAGGAGTTAACTTAATATGTTAACACTATAGCAGTATCTAAAATTGGAACTTTGCCGGCAGATTTCTAGGTCAAGAGAAAAATCCGGCCACTGCGCCACAAGGTGCGAAATAAACTGAATTTTTAAGTAAGGGACCAACATCGATAATGGATTTTGAATGATTGCTTAATTCTCCATGTTTGTTTCATGAAAAATCAAATCACAGCAAGATGAAAATGCAAAGCGATCACACATATTCTGCAACATGCTCGATGCATGTGGTGCATTGGGCATTACGTAACACATCCGTGCTGATATGCCTGGCATTTATCCATTTGGAGGGGCCCCTTTTGGGTTGTACTGTTTTTGTTTGGTTTTCATCACATTATGTTGATTATTTCTGAAAAATATCACCGCATTCAACCGAAATTTTATTATAACATGATAAATTGATGTAATTCATACTTGGTATGAAAGGCAAGGCCATTGATAATGTCAGTACAAAATACGCCAAATCATGTCACAGCTTGTGCAAAGTTGTTTATGAAGATAATATGTTTACGCTAACGGTCCGACGACATTCGGCCTCCACATTCGGCTGTCAAGGAGATGTTTTTGTTGACCGCGACCGTACTTTTATTTTTGTAAACATCACTTGTTTACGATTTATAGATTATGATAAATATTCACCAGAAACATCCAATTTTTTTGGTATTTATTTATTGATATTTCTTCCCACGTATCAAAACTCATAATTAACATAAGGGATTAGAAAAAAGAGCAATGTTTAGAGTCCTCTTTTTATTAAAACGTAGTCACATAATTTAAATTACGTAATTACACTCATTTATCGATTTTAAACAATGAACCCCATTCACTAAATCTTATTTTAATGTTGGAAATAATTAAAACAGTATAGGAAAATTTAATCATTTCCTTTCTCATATGGGGTTGGACCTGCACGTCAATGCATTGCATAATAACTAAATTCGAATTGTGTAATAGGTGATTTTCTTAAATAATTAATTCAAACAACAGAGCTGTCACAATGTACTAATTACACAGACAATGGAGGTGGACGTGTTATCGATTAGCATTTTTGTAAAAAAAAAATCCATTTCCTATTGCATTTTAAAACAGAAACATTTTGAAATCACAACTTCTATATATAAACGTGACGTTACGAAGCATAACAAATATTTTCTCCTTCATCTGTTGTCTTTCTTAAAACTTGCTGTTCTTTTAAATATGCCACTTCAAAATTTATAATATTCTCTCAATTAATTATGCAAATCTGTCATTTAATTGATGCTTTTAAAGCAATTTTCCATTTTTCAATTTATGAAATTTGTGAATGGTACGGCATTGAAGGAGGAATGGTATTACGCAATGTGTAAGTACTTGGTTGATTTCTTAACAGCAATATCTTCAATGGACGAGCGATAAATAAGTCTACATAATCATTTAGCTCGCATTTCATTATATTTGAAATTATTTGGATATTAATTGGTTTCGAACATATCTAATGAAAAGCTGAAACGAATTTGGAGCAGATTATTTGAAATCCGCCCAACCCACCATTAAACACAAATTCATGAAAATATATACAATTTTGAAATATATGACTAAGATCTTGCCATGACGAGTTTAAATTTCACTTGAAAGAAATTAAGCGATGTTGTTACGCAATATGTATAATAAAGCATCTTTAGTCTTTATTCAATAACATTTCCCTACAGAGCCACTGAGTTATTGTATTTGCGGTTTACGAAACGAAAACCCAATTATGAAGTTTTGATTTTTAAAAATAATGCAAAAAGCCGTTCCCAAATATTGAATTGTTTAAAAATGGACAAGGTCTATTTTTAGCAGCAACCTCCTTTAATTAGGTCATGTTTGGAATGGTCAAGGGGTGCGTTGAAAAACAAGCGCCCGGTATTATTTTGTCCGCTTTAGAAAATATTTTATAAATGTTTGTCTCATTGATTAAAACCACTCATTCTACTAACCCATTACCACAGAAGAAGGAGATAACTCTCACTTAAATCCAGCACGTGATAGATATACCAGCATTTGTAACGGTTGATTTATTTGACCCCCAAATACTATTAGTTACACGGCGTTTTGACAGGGTGTACGGGACTGTAAGACCCTTGTACATTCTGTATTTTCCTGAGGCGGAGCCGAAGGAAATACACAATGTACAAGGGTCTTACAGTCCCGTACACCCTGTCAAAACGCCGTGTAACGAATTTATTACCCTTAAGATCTTTTATTTCAACACAGTTTACTCATTTTCGACCAAAATAAGTCATAACTGGACTGCGGTCCAAGCTCAGCAGAGTGTGAACATCAAGAGTCGTGGTACTGAGCTAACGGCAGTTATATAAAGGGAGATAACTCTGTGACTAATAATATCCGAATTAAAATTGTTGTTAAATGAAATAATTAAAGAGAAACATGTGTTCATATTGAATGAATGTAATAACACAATGGAAATTAACAATGACATAACATTAAAATCTCTCAATTGATGTTGGTCATTGTAAATTTTGATTCTGAAATTGTCAGTCGAGCGGCCGTTTTACTTCCGCATTCCATCTGAGGTCAAGGTCATCCGTATGACCCGTTTGTTATGTCACGTGTCAAATTTGACGGGGTGTACACTTCGTACACCCTGCCAAATCCGACCACACGGGTATGTATGCTTTGGCTATTGACCAATCAGAATTCGAGAAATTTATCTTAAGGGTAATAATGTCACATATGACGTTGTCAGCTCCATAAGTATTCTACGTATAGGTTATATACACCTTTGAGGTTGATATGGGATATACAGCCCATATCAACCGAAAAGGAGTATATAACCGTCTTACACAACATGGGACATCATTTTAGAACTTATTTTTCTATTTTGTTAAAAAAGATTTTAAAATAATTAGGAAAAAACAGTATTTTTCAGGCTGAAGTAATCCACATAACGCACCTAGGTCGTTATGTCAAATAGCAACCTGTAAAGACAAAGGTTGTGTAACATATGATAATACCCTAGGCCACTTCGAGCTAGCTGATAATAGGACAATAGTATATTTCGAATACAACCTGGATGGGGTACTGAGTTGATAGAAACCTGAACAGTATGTTATCCATACCCAATATGTCTACTTTGTATCAAACTTAAAGATTTTTTTATGTGGCGCAGTTAACTTTATCCATCTTGTATTTTACACATGTTGTACTGTTGGCCTCATGGCCATTTATACGAAATAAATTACTTACTTACTTACTTACCATACCCTAAAGCCAAAAAAATAAATAATTGGATGAGCCTTTTTGAGTCTAGAAAAAAAATCGGCGAATCTAGTTTCACACGCTTTAGGTATTCTTCAGGACTTTTTGTATGTTTTTTTTTTGTAAAAAAATAGAATAATCAAATAAGCCATAATTCTTTTTTAAGGACTATATGTTAACCCGAGATAACACATATGAAAATCAACTTCGAATGCAACCCCATAGTCTGTAATCCAGACCCTAAAGCAAAATTAAATAAATAAATAAAATAAAGGAGTCTTCTTAAGAAAATATTTGCAAATCTAGATTCCTCCGCTGAAATTAAGTATTGTTCAGGGCTTCTTTTTATAAACAATCAAAATGATGAAATAAGTAAAGAACTTTTTTTTTGTCAGGGACTAAATGTTAGTCTAACATCTCTACAAAGCTGACAGCTCAGTCATGTTACTTTGATCTAGCATAATGACTGAGCTGCATCTGTGGGGAGAGAATGATTCACCCAATTTCGGAATACAACCAGGGATCCTAAACGAAAAACAACCCCGATGTTGTATTCTAAGAAATACGTAAACGTTTTGGCCTAATACACTGAATCTTATAAAGGGGAATTTTCTTTGTTGGGATTCTTCGTACAGAGGACAAACACCCATACATTTCATCTTGTCTCTTTCTATATACATGCCAATTCGAGCTTTTCATGGGAAAATTGTTTGTCGTTACGGTACGTGATTCAAATCGTGTCAACCCGTAGCCTTTCTTTAAGTCGCCATTGGAATACTTGATCGCCTTTCTCTCTCCCTTAATCGATGTTTAATAAGTTAATTTTAATTTTTCCAATTCCTCTGTTCACAAAACACCACGTCGCTAATGGCTGCAATATTGCCCAAGCGGCGTAAAACAATAACTCACTCTATATTAGTGCAACATTTCGTCTTTTTGTCATTTTAGATATCCCTTTTGGTTGTGAATACTAACTTTAAAGGGGCAGTAGCACGTTTTTTGATAATTTTATATTTTTAATTTTTCACTGATAATTGTACGTTAATGCTTAATCGATTATTTTGATAGTGTCAAAAATCTCATTCCACAAGCCAATTATCCATAGTCAGAGGACAAAGTATGAAGATTCACATAAAATCCTTTGGCGGCCATTTTGTGTGAACACCTTTAATTCATTTTGTTTAGGAAAAAGGATTCGCATGGCTAAACTTTACATTATATATTTGAAACATTACTGCTTCATTTAGTTTAAATACATTGTCTTTCAATCTGAACCATTAATTTTTATTTTTCTGACGTCACCTTATATTCCCCTAAAAACGTGCTACTGCCCCTTTAACGGTTGAATATTATCCAAAACACTAAACCACATTGAGGACTCTAGCTACCGTTCTAGCTAGCTGAAATCAGTGCAAATATTTTGTAATATTGTGTCCAGTTTGTACCAAATGTAATGAATTTAAGAGTAGACTGAGAAAAATTATACTTAAAGTTGTTACTAATACTACTCTAGGAACATATTTGGCAAGGATTTAGGCAACACTGCGATCCATAATCTTAAAAAATTGATTATCTTATAAAATTGTCATTTTGAAATATTTCTTGCAAAACATATGTTTTATCATCGTGTTGACTAATATTGTCTTTTTTGACCGAATATCTGCTGTAATTGCGTTGATTTGAAAAACATATTTGGGAAAAAATAAAATCAGAATTTTCGAATTTTGATACCATGCCTCTCTTGGAGAATGCCAGAATTGTATTTCGCATGCCACATATCTGTTCTCTTTTTATGTAGTGTAGATATGATCAACTTTCAAATTGATCCAAAAATGTTGATTGTAAGATATCTTATTAAGTAATGTTGACAAATTCAATATTTTAAAAAATGACGACATACTACATAGGAAATCTCTCACTAAACAAACGTTTGGTAGGCAGCTGTAAATATATGTAAATCGCCAAGCGGGTAACCTCCATGTTACAGCATGACATCCCTTGGTAAATATCGATTATTGAACAGAGGTACGTTTATGTCTCTTACAGGTCTTCATTCAGAGAGTCAATTATACACACGAATGTTCGATAGCAAGCAGAAGGATACAGGAAAGGCGTTCTGTTATTATTTTAAACTTAATGTTTTATAGTATGACTATACGCTGACGTTATCTAAATTAAGAGACACGCAATCAGAAACATATTTGTATATTAAGTCGGCCCATATATCTATTATTAACCAGTGGCTGGTGATCATGTGCTTAGTTGCTCGGTATCAGTGGAGTTCAGCAACATCGGGCGCAGTTCACCGAATGGATAGGTAACCCGCTCATATCGATGGATAATCTGAGTACCCACTGAGACATGAGATTCGAGACTTTTTTGTGTTACCCTCGGTAAGTGTCTGAGCTCGAAACAAGCAGTATATTTGGGTACCTGGTCCAGAAGTAAATAGATGTGACAGGAGGACGTGATAAGACCTAAGTGATAGTTCAGCTACATGCTCCAAGTTATTTGGGATTGAAGAAAGAGTGCATTTTATCCTCTAAACAGTTTGATAATGTGTGTAGAGCTTTGAGCATGTGAATGCGTGAAATGTATAGCATTATAAGTACCCTTAATATAATTATTACTGACGAAGAAAGGCTTTTTATATACTTTGTTCGCGCACTTTCACTGAACAAATACGTGATACTTGGGAAAGGGTATTAAATTTTTTTAAATCAAAAATATATATTTCGTTTTTCGATTTGTTTGGATTTTCTTCTCCAACTACGAATCCTTGATAATCCAGAGTAAACGTTCCTATTATTTTCCACTATAGCATCCTTGATAATCCATGCAGGGTCAACGTTCCGATAATAAGTGGAAAATAATAGGAACCGAACGTTGTCTCTGGATTATCGAGGATGGCCTGAGTGACTGGGGGAAATAGGATTGGGTCCGTCCTTGTGTCTGTCCGACCTTCCGAATTCAGGGGTGCAGCTTTTCTCCAAAGTTATTTAAGATGGTAAACCACATTTGGTAGCAATACCTTGATGGCGTTCGAAAATCAGAAGCATGCAATTGATTTTTGATAGAGTTATGGCCCTTGTTCCATGATTTAGGACTTTCGGATTTAGGGAAATGAAAACAACTTGGTGGGGGATGTTGATGACTGACAATGTCTTTTTGTTTCATTTACTTACAAAAACGTGCGACTGCCCCTTTAGGAAGGATGTCGGGATATTTTGTTTGTGAAAACAGACAATAATTAATTAACAACTTGGTATAAACAAAGAAGCCTAAGTAGTTAATTCGTTAATGAGTGTTACATGAATCGAAACAAAAGTATATATTATGAAACATAGTTACATCATGAAAATATTTGATTAATTATTGTATATTTACTTATCTTTAAAACGTCGGAATCAAGACTTACTTAATTAAACTTTCTAGACTTGGCTGGATTTGTTGAGGTTTTTGTATCTTAAATTCCTTTCAATATTTTTTTATATCTAATATCAGTCATGATCGACTATAGCTAATTTCGTTGAAAATGTTAATCACAAAGTGATGTTTGCCCTTAAAAGGCAATTATTTATTTTAAAAAGTTTATGCCATACAATTTATGACAATATTCTTTATTATAACTGTCACTTAAAAAGTTATAAGTTGCAAAATCATTCCGTTTTGATTTATACCCATTGGAATAAAAGAGAAACTTAAAAAAGGATTAAACAATTAATCTGTGTTTGAAATGAACGACATCGATAATCTTCATATTTTTGTTGAAAACAATGAACTCCTGCTGGAATTAGTATAATAATTTTTTGTTAAGTATTGTTATTCACATCAAACGTCAAACCAACCTTAGTGAACTGGTAAAAAGGCAGACATTTCGAAATGTCGAACTAAATACCTACCAATTACAATGTCTAACTACAAATAACCAACAAGTTATTTTGTTAATTACTGTCAGTTTGTTGAAAGAAAATGAAAAAATCTTTCTAAGAAAGATAATAAATTAAGATTAAAATGTTAAAAAACCCAAACGTCAGCTCAATTTTTTTATGATTAAATTTCAAGTTTCAACGTTTTAAAAAAAAAGAAAATATGATGTTAGAACTGATTCTCATTTGTGTTTTGAAAGTGCTTATTCTGTAAGAAATTAAGTGAACATTTTGTCTTTGTAATGTAACAAAATAAGTTAGCTGTTTTGTACGAAGTATTTAAATGCTAAAACAAAATAATGAATAGTTTCGATTTCAGAGACCATAAGACGTACTGTCCATAAATCACGATTCATCGAAAGAGAAGAAGAAGAAGAAGAGTATTTTATTAATGTGTCACATGCTGTACATATATATATCACAGTATAAAAAGCTGTTAAAAGTCAGCACCCAGCCATAAGGCTTACGAGACACAAACATACAATTACAATTGCAAATTCATAACAAATACAACAATACATTTGCATTCGCCAGATTTCGCACCACCTTTCACCACATTACCCACCCTTACGCCAACCCACATACACTCTCAATATACATTACGTTGACATTCGCCCTTCTCTCCCATATACACACCCTTTTAAAAGAAAGAGAAGGAAAGTCGAAACAATTTGGTATAGAATATATAGAAGAAAACTTAAGAACAAAAAGAACCAACATATGGAAATGAACATTTGTCAACGTTTGAAATGAGTCCTAGTTGTTTGCTATCTTTAATTTCATTTTATATAGCAAGCCAAACGCCTTAAAGTAATTTCTTGTATAAAACGTTTAATGCTCTAACATATAGAATATCTTCAAAATAGTTTAATTTTAAATACTCCAAGCTGAAAGAATGACGATAACTAGATCAGGGATACATGTTGTATTGGAATCAATTTTCCAAGACTCGACTTTAGCTTAGTATGTTTTCAGTCATTATTATCTGCAATAAGTAAATTACTCTTGTTCATAACAAGAGTTTTAGTTTGAAAGTTTTCTTCACTCTTTAATGACTAGATTAATACGTGGACTTCACCCATGTTACGTGATGCTATATAACTGGTATCTGGCATATTCCAGTAAGTATTTTATCTTTTTATGATATTTTTAAATAATTATAAAAACCGAACTTACTTCAAACGAAGTATAGTAGCTCTCATTTGTCATCATAGTGGAAAATAGTTCTGCTTACAAAACACTAAGGTGACCTTTTTCTCACTAAGGTAGCCTCAGTGTTAAGTCGTTTTGTGCAACAGCCCCAAGTGATGCACATATATTGTCTTCTCCCAGCATTTTATTGCTCATCATATGATATAGAAAAATCATTGTTTAAATGCATATATACTGAGCTAAAAAAACTTAAGGACCACTTAAATTAAATCTTATTCTAAAAAAGTTATTTTTTTCAAATTATGGTCCATTCTAGCACCATTGCTATATTCATCTACCATTCCTGCAGTTTTCATGTGAAGTTATGAAAAATATCCTTAATAAGCAGGTTGACATAAATGTCCGTTAATTCCTCATCTACTCTTGCAGAAACTTCTCTTGAGTTTTCCAAGACGCTGTCAGGCTATCAATTATGTGCGAGGTTGGCATATGCGATAATGGTCCTGCTTCATGTTCAATAATGAGTCTATTATAACTCGGATCTTTCGTTTCTATAACTCAAATATATGTCTGTAACTTTCTGATTAAACACATTTCTTGTTATTTTTTTGGATGCCTATTTTTCATAAAGTTTCTCGGCATGTTACTTAAATGTAGTTTAATAAACCAAAGCCTTTAAAAATCGAAAACATCCGATGGTCCCTAAATTTATTTGCTCAGTATGCAAGCAATAGTGTATTTGCACGATCGGTATAAAAGTTATATATTGAACTGTCACCTGGCCTCGTTTGATATTTCTCTCCTTTCAAACTTTCAGTTTAGACAAGTTTTTGCCAACTAAAGTATGTATTTGAAATCAATGTCATATCAACTTAGGTATGAAATATCTCATCAATGTTGTGAAACGTCATAATAATACTATTTATATCAAAACTATTTATGCATATTAATATCATATTATTATTATGATACCAAAAACATGAAAAAGAAGACATTAAGATATCACCTCAACATTATGAATGATGATGTATTCAAAATCAATATAAAAACAATGGGAAATTAGATTTAAAACTGAAATCATTAGCACTTAATGAATAATTAAGATAATAAAATGCGAAGAAGATACGACAATAGTAACCATATAATAATATTTCATACTTTTTTAAATATCTTTAAAAAAGACATAGATCCCCAAATCGACACGTCATTTTTGATCACTTAGAGCATAAATCTTAGTCCAGTTTCCTTTTCAAATACCGAAAACCTTCGTGTGTAACTGTTGCAGGGTGTCGAAGAAAACGCCACCTTAATCACCCTAAAATTCAACAACCTGTTATTTCAATGACACATTGCATGTATATTAGTTTGGATGTAAGCGACCGTGACTGTAATTGCAATTCGCAAGCTCCCCACATCACGTTTGCATGTCAGGCGCCTAATGAACCCTGTTCGCAGAAGTCAGTTATAAATAACACTTACATTTATGGCCTAGAGACCGTAATTAGACCTGTTTGAAGCAACATTAAAGGGTCTTAGGCATTTAAGATAGAACTTTATCTTACCCATGCCTCGTTTGAATAACATAACCATTAATAATGGTTATCTGTATACTCCACAAACGTTTCCATGGAAACCTCCTATTCTGAACTTCAGGTTTAAGCGATTTATCAAGATACGGAACACATTGAATATATATCTACTTTGAAATTTAAAAACTTCCTTAAGAGATTATGTTACAGAAAATCTTTTTTCATAATTAAAATCGTTAATTGTGATATCAACTTTGAGGAAACCGTTGATGCGAATAGATTAAATTCCTATCAGCTGAAGCAAATAATATAATATAAGGTACATGAAATTATTGTGAGATATAGAATGAGGGTTTGGATATACGGCAGAACAATGCAATGTTTGAAATATACGTAGATTAGCCTTGAATTTGTGGTTTTATCACATAAAAAGGCAATAATATCGGATTTCATATCTCTTGAAAAACATCAATTTATCTTATTGGTCTGGCCACTCTGTCAAATTTCATGACGTCGAAGAGGAGAAAATTTCCAAAATTAAAAGTAATACCATAAACACATTAATATACCTTCATATCGCAGATATTTAGGTTCCACAGTCCTATTTCATATTAAATTGACACTAATGTTATATCCTCTGATTACTTTTGAATATTCATATTCAAGCAAAACCAACAATTACACTACATTAAGGACACATGATGGTTTAAGACATGATGAAATGGTGTTATGTAATAACATTGAATGGTTGTATATGATATTATGGAATGGTGGTATATTGCATAATGGATTGCTGGTATATGACATATTGGAATGTGGAATATGATAATATGGAATGGTGGTATATTGCATAATGGATTGCTGGTATATGACATATTGGAATGTGGAATATGATAATATGGAATGATGATATACAGCAAAATGAAATGATGATATCGGCAAAATGAAATGATGATATACAGCAAAATGAAATGATGGTATATGAGATAATAGAATGGTGGTATATTGAGGAATAACAAGGAATGATGATATACATGTATAGGAAGGTTGTATAGCAAAATGAAATGATGGTATAAGCAAAAATAAAATGATGGAATATGAGATAATAGAATGGTGGTATATTGAGGAATAACAAGGTATGATGATATACATAGGAAGGTTGACTTTACACGTAGCATGAAAAAGCAAAAATATTCTATGGTGAAAAAATGGAACCAGGAAATGAAATGGTGGTATACAAGAACTTGGTATGGTGGTATACAGATAATGGAATGGTGGTATACAGAAATAAGGAGTGGTAGGATATAAGATATGGTATGGTGTCATACAAGAACATGGAATGGTGGTATATAAGAACATGGTATGGTGATGTACAAGAACATGGAATGGTGGTATTTAAGAACATGGTATGATAGTATACAAGAACATGGAATGGTGGTCTATAAGAACATGGAATGATGGTATATAAAAACATGGAATGGTGGTATATGAGAACATGGTATGATGGTATATAAGACCATGGAATGGGGGTATTTAGGAACATGGTATGATGGTATACAAGAATATGGAATGGTGGTATATAAGAACATGGTATGGTGATGTACAAGAACATGGAATGGTGGTATTTAAGAACATTGTATGATGGTATATAAGAACATGGTGTGGTGGTATACAAGAACATGGAATGGCGGTATATAAGAACATGGAATGGTGGTATTTATGAACATGGTATGATGGTATACAAGAACATGGAATGGTGGTATACAAGAACATGGAATGGTGGTATTTATGAACATGGTATGATGGTATATAAGAACATGGAATGGTGGTATACAAGAACATGGAAAATGGTGTATATAAAAACATGGAATGCTAGGATATAAGAATATGGAATGGTAGAATATAAGAACATGGAATGGTGGTATACAAGAACGTGATATGGTATAGACGCATATACATGCTATAGAGGTATACAAATAAATGATATAGATGTATACAAGAACGAGATATAGGGGTATGGAAGAATAATGAATAGTTGTTTAGGCCACAATTTGATGCCATCATAAACATCGACTACCCTAACATACATTAGCTGCACTTACACACTAGCTCCTTTGTTTTGCTCGAGTATTCATTTTTCATACCAACTCATACTGTCTGTGAAATGCACGTGCCGAGGTGCCGAGGTGTTCATCAGACAAATCGGGTGTTCATAATGAACACCCGGGATTGACATGAACACCTGATAGTGAAACGTTGATAATTTGTTTTCTGGTAAAGTTTTCAAATTCAAACTTTGCTTTGCAAATCAAAGACACTCACTAAAATTGCGATTAATCAATACAAGACATTTACAAATGTTGTACTCCAAGCATAGGTTCGAACGTGTGACCTCTTGATTTCAAGCCCAGTGACTTATCGGTTAGACCACAGAGGCCATTTGAAAATACAGAATGTTTTTCAAGACCTCATGATTAAATTTCAAATTTTTCCTGAGAATAAACAAAACCGTGAATTATTATTTATATATTTGATAATTTATTTTAAAAAGATCATTGGTATCAAATATTTATATTCATATTAAATTAGGTGTTTTGTTATTTGTTTTCATATAAAACTATAATGGTAGCTTGCACGGTCCCGCACGAATTGCACGTGCAGTACGAGAGGCTCATGCCAATGTCTGCTACTTGAAATGAACATTGTTTCTTTAATTAGAGTCAATGTTTCACCATCTCGTTATATATAATAAAGATATGCCTTTCATCATTATCAATACTGATGTAATATTGAGAATGAATTAATATAGCGTTAAGCTAGTGTGTAAAATAGTTACCGACCTCGACCGAGGTGTTCAAGTTAGATGAACCCTCGCGCACGTGATTCATGAACACCTCGGCCTAACGGCCTCGGCGTTCATGATTCACGTGCGCGAGGGTTCATCTAACTTGAACACCTCGGTCTCAGTCGGTAACTATTACATATTGCTAACATAGCAAGGAAAGAATAAAATAATAGAGTGATAATTTATAGGTTGGAATAATTGAATACTGGTATAATTTGAATAGCGAAACGAGTTCGAGTGACCAGTTTGCCTTTAGAATGAAGCGATGGGTGTCATTGGAGAAACAGACTGGTCATATATCTTTTTTGCGTAACTTATTTGCGCTGGAGTTTTCCTATTTTTTTGGAGAAAGCGTAGATGTACATGGACGCGATTTGAAGCAGAAACCAAAATCTGTTTTTAACTTTGGAGACCATGTCAAATATTTTTTCAATCAACGGTTTTCATGTGTGGATAGGCGTTTCGTGATTATGTCTGGTTCAATGTTGATTACTCCAATCAAGTAAGATAGAAAAACTGTAGGAAACAAACGTGTTGGAAAATTAGCTCAAAATACTACTTTAATTATAGTGTAACGGGGGCGTTATAAAGAGGTATTAAAATGTAAGTTATTATTCATAATATTGGTACGGGGTGTAGTGATAGGGCAGAGATTGAAATATACATCAACTTGTTGCATGACATGCAGTCACTCTCACTCTGTTAGGCTATAGGACTAATCCATTCAGGTAGCAGGGGTGTTCTTCAACTAGTGGGATAGGCCCAAGGCAGGGTATAAAAGGTGGCCTTCACTGTGAGTTCATTGCCTTGCTTGGCCGGCGATCGGCTAACATCTGCCATGTTCTGTGTTAGGGATAGGGCTTGTTCTGAGATGGAACAACACTTGTTTCGTGATGAAACAGCGTCTTCCAAGTTATTTGGGATTTAGACTAGGATTAGTTAGGAGGGGTGGTCAGGACGATAGATAGGTTAGGTTGTCTTTAATGTATTTGTATTGTCTGCTCCACAGCATATTTGTCTCGTTCAAGTTGTTGTATTGTACATGTTGTATATTTTGCTTTCTGTTGAGTTTCTAGTTGTAATAAAATTGGTGTCGGTAATTTCTTTTATGTCATTTATCATGAGGCTGCATCCTGTAACCGGGAGACAGCGTGGTTTAAGTTACCAGTTGATGAATTGAGGTACCAGTTTATACATTCAAATCTGAGAGAAACACACACATAGGTAAAAAATCACACAACGCAAAGTCATATCACACGGACATGTAGTTTCTCTGCAGTTGGTAAAACCACGCCTGTTACATTTTGGTGCCGTGACCCGGATGTAGTTATTCATGGTGATGATAGTTCTGCTTGATTAAGCAAAACCTGGACGGAGATTTTGTTGTTAATTGCTTGTCACCCATGTTACATTTTGGTGCCGTTTTAGTTTTTCATTGTACTGATTGTTTGGTCTTGATTTAGATTTGGTGGTTGATTGTTTTTCATGTTTGTTATATTTTTGGTTGGTCCAGATATAGTTAATTTTGTACATTTGATCAATTCTGTATTTGTCATTTTTTATTGTGACCTGATACAGACTTGAAATTTAACAGTTATGATTTGAAATTTTATAGCTGTTGCAATGTTGTTTATTTTGACATGAATTTTGGTTTTTGAATTAAATTTGATAAACTTTCATGATGGATGTTGAGTCCAAGTGGTTTACTCAGTCATGTTTTCCTCAATTATATGAAATGTCATCTCCATTTGCCATGTCACATACACCTTGGTCAAGTTGTATCGATGCAGGATGGGAGAATGTAGGTCATTCTCATGTCAACCCTCCCAGTGCTAGGACAGACAGTGTTTTGCGAGCTGGTGCGAGTCGACATGACCTTATGTCAGGTCAAGGTCATTTTAGGTCCATTCGTCATGATATTCAACCTGAAACTTTTGATGATAGAGTGGCAAACTGGCAAGATTACAGGATATATTTCGAACAAGTATCAGCTTGGAATTGTTGGAATGACTATGAGATGGCTCAGAATCTTTGCTTTAACTTGCGTGGTACAGCTCAGACAATACTTAGTGGTCTTTCTTATGGTCAGTTCAGTAGCTACCTCACCCTGAGGAATATACTTTCAAATAGGTTTGGTACAGGGGAAAGTATAGGGTATCAAAGTTCAACTGAGGGTAGTCTATATGGCAATAACTGTCCTGATGTTACTGAGCAAAATGAGCTTAGAGGTACTGATAGATCACTAACGTTAGATTCTATTTCTCAACTGATAGACGATAAGTTGGATCAGCTGAAGCAGTCATTGCATAGGACTGAAGATCTGTGTATGAGGAAAGTTCAGTGCTATTTCTGCAAAGGTCAAGGTCATATGGTCAGAGACTGTCCAACGGTCAAGAAGTTACAAGAGATATTACTAACAAGGTCTCGAGCTTATGACTCGGAAAACTAGAGCGGGCTGAGGTTGAGGCCGAACCTTTAGTCCAGAGTTGTCAGGTAGAGAATCCTGTAGGGCCGCAGTTAGGTAGTTCAAAAACTTTGGTTGACTCCAGTACTTGCTTGGAGGGAGCATCTTCCAGTGGTACAAAAGTCACATATTGTATTCCTGGTGTAGGGGGATATACAGGTTGTCTGTTTGTTAGCGTTAAGGTCAAGGGTCATCAGAGTGATATGCTAATTGATACGGGGTCACCAATCTCAATTTTGTCTAAAGATGAATTTGTCAGATCAGGGTTAAACTTAGAGCAGGTCTCTGGGATGGATGTTAACCTTGTTACTGTTGATGGTCGACAGTTAGAGGTACAGGGTCGGGCTATGGTTGACTTTAGGGTCAATGGTTGGTGTTTCGGACACAGTTTTGTCATAGCAGATCTTGATGGTTTATCTGGCATATTAGGGATGGATTTCTTTGAGAGCTTTAGGTGCGATGTATTGATAAGCAGGCATATATTAAGGACAAGGCATGGTGACGTAACGCTACATAAGAAGACACAGGAAGGCTGTGAGGATCTAGGACATGGTGACAACGAAGTATCTGCTCGGACGACGGACATCGCCATGGAAACAGTTGAGGACCAAGTGAAAACCGAGGACCAACGGGAGGACATGAAGGTTAATGCTGTGGTGATATCCAATCATAAAGACGCGAAGAATGATGAGGATATTCAGAATCGTGAGGAAGTGCTATTCCATGAA